>SEMN01000001.1:5233734-5247490 GCA_005408345.1 Macquaria australasica | reverse complement strand
TGCTTAAAGTGGACACTAGAGGCCGAATGTCTGGGTCTGAACTTGGATCAACAAGATCGTAGGTACTCTCAGAGATACTTGGCTCTGGTATGGACAGAAATTTAGGTCCATTCAGCCAATTGGTGTCTTTCAAATACCCTGCAGCAACAGACCGTGTTGCATGATCTGCAGGGTTCTGGTCTGTTGGCACATAGTGCCACTGGTCTGGATGAGAGGATCTTCGGATACGTATTACCCGGTTACTGACATAGACGTAAAAGCGCCTGGTTTCGTTATAAATGTAGCCCAGAACCACCTTGCTGTCCGAGTAGTAGGTTACATCATCAAGCTGAAGGTCTAGTTCTTCTGAGATCAGGTCTGCTAACTCCACAGCAAGCACTGCTGCGCAAAGTTCTAGTCTCGGTACTGTGTGCTCAGGGCGGGGGGCCAACTTGGCTTTCCCCATTACAAACCCAACATCACTATTACCAGCAGCGTCTGTGACTTTTAGATATGCTACTGCAGCAATAGCTTTGGTAGATGCATCAGAAAAGACACACAATTCTCTTCTGACAGCTGTTGAAGGTGAAGTTTCAGTGTAGGGTCTAGAGATGGAAAGAGTGGACAGTTCTGTCAAAGAAGCTCTCCACGATATCCAGGTTTCCTCCATTTCTTGAGGTAATGGCGCGTCCCAGTCACCATTTTCTGCAGTGAGTTCTCTCAGAATAGCCTTGCCTTGGATAGTGACTGGTGCTACAAACCCAAGAGGATCGTAGAGGCTATTGATAGTGGACAAGACACCTCGCCGAGTGTAAGGTTTTATCTCATCGGAGATACTGAAGAGGAAACGGTCTGTTTGCAGGTTCCAATTGAGCCCAAGACTGCGTTGCATTGGTAGCATGTCTGCATTAAGGTCCAGGTCTTTAAGGTCACTTGCATGGTCTCTGGACGGAAAGGCTCTCATGACCTCTTTGTTGTTTGCTGCGATCTTATGTAGCCTCAGGTTTGATTTGGAGAGAACGTCCTGTGTCTTTTTGAGTAAGCTGACAGCAGCTTCGACTGTAGGTAGGGACTTCAGACCATCATCTACATAGAAGTCACGCATCACAAAGTGCTTAACATCAGGGTCGACGTTGAACTCGCTGACCTGAACAGACTGGTGTAGGCCATGAATAGCCACTGCAGGTGAGGGGCTGTTACCAAAGACATGGACTCTCATGCGATAATCCACAATGTCTTTGGAGAGGTCATTGTCTTGGAACCAAAGAAAACGTAGGAAGTTCCTGTCATCTTCCCTGACCAAAAAACAATAGAACATCTGTTCTATGTCGGCTGTAAAAGCAATTGCTTCTTTTCTGAAGCGGATCAGTACACCAAGCAGTGTGTTGTTCAGGTCAGGTCCAGTTAACAGCACATCGTTGAGTGATACACCATTGTATTGTGCACTAGAATCGAACACCACTCGGATTTGTTTTGGTTTCTTTGGATGGTACACGCCGAATGTTGGCAAGTACCATCGTTCCTCTTCCTCACTGAGAGGAGGGGCTAACTCAGCGTGGCTGTTTTTAAGCATCTTGCCCATGAAGCTGAGGAAGTGGTCTCTCATTTCAGGCTTCCTCTCAAAGTTGCGCCTGAGAGACATGAGACGCTTCAGTGCTTGGGGCCTGTTGTTGGGGAGCCGTTGACGTGGACATTTAAAGGGTAATGGTGCTACCCAACTGTTGCTTGAATCTTTCTGTAGTCCCTCATTCATTATTTTCATGAAGGAGGCATCCTGAATTGAAGGAGCCACCTTGTTGTCATCTTTGGTCCGCTTAAACACATTACATCCCAGGTGGTCTGCATCACAGGTAGACTCCTCCTCAGAATATGCTGGAGAGTGATTGGTGACCTGGATGTCACTGTACTTTTCCTTGACACGGAACACGTTAGGGCATGGATCAAAAAGAGTAGGGCGGTCTAGCTCTGTGGTGTTCGTGTAAAAGGTGCTGATTGTTGGTGGTTTGTGGACGCTACCTAGACACACATTGCCTACAATGACCCACCCCAGATCCAACTTCTGAGCATAGGGTAGGTTGTGTGAACCATTCACCTGTTTACGGACTTTATGAACTCTGATAATGTCCCGACCCAAGAGAAGCATAATTGGGGCTTGTGGGTCGATGTCTGGGATGAGGTGTGCCACTGACTTTAGGTGTGTGTGATGAAGAGCCACATTGGGGGTTGGAATCTCGTCTCTGTTATTAGGAATGTCATTACATTCTATGAGGCTGGGTAATGGGATGTGGACAGTCCCATCCAGAGATTCCACTTCATAGCCACTGGCCCTTCTTCCTGCTGATTCCTTTACTCCAGCGCATGTCCTCAACGTGTAAGGAGCACTTGGACTTTGGTCACTGAATGCTTCAAAGAACTGTGAACGAACTAGTGACCTGTTGCTCTGTTCGTCCAGAATCGCATATAGTTTCACTGCTTTGTCTCTGTGGCCTGCTGGATATACTTTTACAAGACATATTTTAGAGCAGGATCGGTCTGTCAGATCTCCACCACAGACCTTTGTGCATTTGGTGTTGACATGAGATTGAGGTGAGGTTTCCTCCTCCTCCTCCCCGCCGTGCTCTGGAGCAGGGTCCACCACTTCCGTCCAGGGCGCGGGTCCAGGGTGAAGTGCCGTATGATGTCTCTCGCTTTTACATTCAGAACATTGAACTTTAATTTTGCAGTTTCTTGCAATATGTGAAGACGAAGAACAGCATTTGAAGCACACATTATTTTCTTTTAAGAACGTCTTACGATCTTCAATGGGCTTTTCTCGAAACGCACGACATTTACGTAGAGGGTGCGGTTTTCTATGAATGGGACACAGTTTATCGTAGTCGTCAGATCTTGTTGGGGGCTCGCCAGTACCCGAAATGGCTCTGGTAAGTATCTCTGTTTTGTGGACAGAGACTTCCCGATGTCTGTTTGGCTTCCAAACTGTCTTCTCAGTTCTGGGAGCCATATCTGTGTGAGAGATGAAGTTGAAACTTGGATCATTCCTGATGCTAGCCTCCTGGCTTACAAAGTCTACAAAGTAGGCAAAGGGAGGATAGGGAACACAATTTTGCCGCTTGTAGGATGCACCGACTGACGCCCACTTTTCCTGCAGATGAAATGGAAGCTTCTGTACTATAGGGTTGACGCCTCTTGCTGTGTCAAGGAAAGAGAGGCCAGGTAAGTCTCCTTCATCCTTAGCTGACTGAAGTTCCATCAGTAGATCGCTCAACTTTGTTAGTTTAGAATAATCTCGGTTTGTTATGTTTGGAAAGATGTCAATTCGTTTGAACAGAGCATCTTCTATCACATCTGCTGAGCCATAAGTTTGTTCTAGTCTGTCCCATATCATTGTCAATCCTGCTTCTGGATGGTTAATGTGTATTGCTCTTATCTGTTCAACATGTTCTGCTGACTCTTTGCCGAGCCACTTAAGCAGAAGATCCATCTCCTCACTTGGTGTCAGGTCTAAACCGCTGGTTGCTGTCTGAAAAGAACGTTTCCAGGCTCTGTAGTTCTGAGGTTTGTCATTAAATTGAAGTAAGCCTGTAGCCACAAGCTCACGACGAGCAAAGTATCTTACAAAGTCATTTATGTTCGAGTTGCTGTTATTAGAGTTCGTAGACATGAGGGGGGGTAGTGGAGCAGGACGACCATCGTCACTTTGAGGCCTGAAATGCAACACAGGAGTAGCGTGGTCATTGTCAAATCTAACTTTGCGTGACTCATTAACATATTCGTCTCCATAGATGCGAGGCTGCTGTGAGGTAAGGTAGAGTGAATGAGAAGTAGTATTGGTTAGGTCTGGGAAGAAGGATTTGGCTTCAGGTTTGAGATGTGAAGGTGAAATGCTGTAGTTAGGGCTAGGCTCCGTTTTCGCTGGGATACCATCATCACATAGCTGGAGTTCTGTCTCCTGTACTTTGGCTTGGTCGATAACATATTGTTCAGTGCGTTGTGTGGCTTCCAAGGGAGTGGAATCCAAGTTTAATTTGCAACTATGTTTCTCACTATTCAAATCAACAGCAGCTTCGAGTGCTTCGGCTTCAGCAATAGCTGCAGCTGCCTCTTTCTTATAATTAAGCATTTCCATAGATGCTTTTAACTTAGCCTTTTCTAGCTTTAGGCTAATTTCCTCTTCAGCGTAAGAAAGACGTGCCTTTGCTGCTTCTGCTCTCGCTCTCGCTTTGGCTGCAGCGGACCCAGTTGATGATGCACTTGATCGTACTGAGGAACATGAAACGCGGGAGCGTGTCTTTAATGAAGATGCTTCCTCTGCCATGGCACAGTCTGATGGTGTATCTCTGTTTAGACACCGCTCTGATGGTCATCCACTGGCTGCGTGTGACGACGTTGTTATTATTATCTGCCAGCTTGCACTGCGTTATCTTGCCCGCTAGAGAGCCGTGGTTTCACTGTGCTGCCCTCGGTATATGTGCTGTATATAACTTGGCAGTCAGATAAACGCCATCCTAACATCAAGACTCTGAAGACAGTTGTCCCCTTGTCCACAGGTTTATTGACGTTGAAGGAAGGGTGAAACTAAAACATACAAAAAGCATAATCAAAACTATGCTTGCTTCTAACATGTACAGATATACAGAACGTGTATATATACCATCTCACTCTTTAATATGAATTAAATCCCCTTGTTTTCTTACTGTTACAGGTTTCAATGTATTTATTGTATATTTAACTTCACATGTATTATATGGCATCATATTTCAACATGTAATCGGCCATCTGTTCATTTATTTATCTGTAATTATTCTTATATGAACCTTTAATGGCTTAAGAACAGCGTAGTCATTAGCAAGAGTAACTCAGTAGATTTCTAGCATCAAACTTCACAAAATGTAACATTGTCGCAAAAATAATGATCCGTGCTTGTAGATGACAGTAAAACAATCATACATACCCACGATGCTATACCAAAGGCATAAGATGTATGCAGATTTCACTGGATTAGCTCAGATGCAATAAAACAACAGCTCTCAGAGTCATGCTCACTTACTTCCTGGTTACTGGTCACATGACATAACTTCCTGTTACTGACATCTGCGATTCTTAAAGTGGCCACAACAAAAATACAGAAACACATAAAAATTGCCTCAAACAAGATTTTTTAACATATTAACTTAGTTGTAACAAAACAGTAGTAATATAAAGTAGCATAAAATGGAAAGCACACACAAATTGTACATAAGTACAGTACTTGAATAAATGTACATAGTTACTTTCCACCACTGGTGAGTTGAAGAAATAGGCTGAAACACAAACCATTTTGGTTTGATTATGGCTGCCCCATAGATTATATAGTAAGGTTCTTTTGTGTCTGGACTTCTTCCTAATTCTCCTTAATGTATGACATTTGTATTCCAGAACTCATTTTAAACTAAGCTGCCATTCCATGTCTTCTCAGATACCAACATGAATGGCGTCGTCCTCCTGTTGTACTGCATCCAAATCCTGGGTACACTTGGAGATGACAGTACCACAGAATCTCCTACTGCTGACTCTTCAGACTTAACCTTCACTGAAACAGCATCCGTCACTGGTCCAACCAGTGCCTCCAGCACCATGACTGAGACCAGAGGCTTGATGACCACTACGTTTCTTAAAATAGTCTCCAATAGTCGCACCACTTCACCTTCACCTGGCCCAAAGCCTACCACCACCAGCACCCCTAATGATATGTTTTACAAGAAGGAATGTCTTCCAGTACTCATGGTGAGTGGCGGACTGATCATAGCCTGTGCTATTCTGCTGGTTTCTACTTTGCTGATGGCATGGAAAGTGTGTCAGTTGAGCGGACGCATCAAGGCGCTGAGCAGCAACGCTGACCTGATAAGCAACTCTGAATACTGGATGGGAACTGCCAAGAAGAACAAAAGCAAGTCGGACACAGAAGCCAAAGAGACCAGCGTCTTAATCGCTGACGTCAGTCAAACACAGGAAGAGATGGGTAATGGCACCACCAAGGAAGAAGGAGGGAAGGTAAACAAGGATGAACAAATGGGAGATGAGAACAAGAAGGAGGTGGGAGACACTGCCAACGGTGAGGCGGCTTCAACTACACCTGTAACCGTAGCTGAAAATTCATCCTCCTCAAAGCCACAAGAGGAGACCACCGATTCCGAGTCTACCAAAGTTGTGGCAGCCTCCTCCTCTGAGGACAGAGAGGAACTAAAGGATGTGGTGTAGGGTTTTGTGTGTGTGTGAAGCCAAAGAGTTTCCAGAGCAACTGCCTTTACTTCCCTATAGTTTCACAACCCCTTTTACTTTAAATAGAGGATTCTTTTTTCAGCAGCTTTTGCTTTACTGTAAGTTGAACAACTGTGCGTGCTGCTAAATCTGTCAAACTGAGCACTCAACATCTCTTTTTTTAAACAAACGACTGGTTGTATTTCTCTGTTATTTGTGTGTTATAATATTAATAAAATTAAAATATGTAAATATTATAATACATTGTGTGCAATTTATGACATATATGACATATGCAGCAACCACAGGAATGAAACAGATTGTAACCTCAGTTTTGAGTTTATTACAATGCAGCCATTTCCTATTTAGTTGTGGCTGTGTAACATGTGTGCTGTGTTTGTGTGCATGTGTGTTTGAGAGAGCGAGAAGTCTGCTTGATTAGCAAGCAGAGAATGTGCCTTTTCCGGGAAGTGCCGCTCAGCTCAGAAAGAACGCTCTCCTTCACCTCAGCCAGAGCTGACAAAGCCGAACAAAAAACCAATATGCAGTTGTTTCCGTGCAGATATTTGTTCATCTACTTACTTGTGACGTCATGATGGATGTGCACCTTTCATTAAAAGTCTGAATAGTTTGTCCCCTCTCAATGCAACCTCTTCTTCAACTCCAGCTCAACTCTAAAAGCAAGGAGATGGAAACACGCTGAGTTGCGGTAGCTCTGGGTGATGTGCAAGTCTGTAGATGGGATGTAGTAAAAACCATTCAAGAATTCAAAAAACTTTATTATTAATCACATAATGATAGAAAATTGTCTTAGATTAGGGGCTCACAAATAACATAAAAACATACACCCATGAAAGACTCACATAAAGTTGCATTGAAACACAACAATTCGATGAAAAAAATTACTTTTCCTAGGCCATCCTCAGTGAAAGTAGATGTGAGATATTTCTCAGGCAAGAACTAATTTCTGTCTTATACATCAGGCATTCAATGTGAATACAGCAAAACTTGGGTATGAAAGATTTGGATGATTGTTTTTTCTGCTGCTATGTGGGAACAGCTCAAATTGACAGGATACAGCATGTTTAACAGTGACGGACAGTGGAAGTGAGGGTTTGCCTTTCAGGCTTGTTGTAAGGGGCAATGACAGGATACATGAGTTTCTTTCTCTGTGCAGGTAGCTACTGGACGTACAGGTAGGCAAGAGAGGGAGGTGCAGAGGGAGGTGGGTGAGGAAGTACTAATGCATTGCAAAAGAGGAACTTTATTAGTTTCCATGACAACTGAAAAAAGACAAACAAATACAAACAGACTCTCAGCTGCTGTGGTTGAATAAATCAGGAGTCTACAGTGAAGCAACATTATTTTGTTGAATTTGTCACATTTTAAGTTTAAACCCTGATCACCATCTTTATCATGGTTGAACTTTCCCTCAGAATCCAAGGTAATTATGTGTGATAGAAGTACAGCATTGCAGTGCAGAATGGAGAGTTGCCTGTATTGCTGATGGCAGGTAGGAAGCTGCAGTGGACGGGAGTCCTCTGCAATTAATCTTGGAGCTTTTTGTGGGAGTGTCTACATTTACACAGGGAAAATAACAACCAATTACAGCACAGTATTACTTTGTAAAGGGGTACTTTAAAGAGGGATAATATTGATTTAGGTGATATCAGATAACAGTTTAATTTATTTTGAGTACAAACAGGACTGAGATCAGCCAATTAATCTAACCACAACAATAGCTGCCACTTTAAATGCAGAAGTAAATCCTGAAAGCTGCCAGATAAGGGATTGAGGAGTTTCCTTTGTAGCAGCCTTGTGTGCAGGGACCCCTCCGTTATGCGCTCCATTTCTCCTTACCCCCCCTCCTAATACTCTCCCCCCACCCCCACCAACACCCCACCTCACCCCACTCACTTCCACTGCACAGAGTAAATCCAGAGCCTGCAGTGCCTGATCGCGATAGCCCAAAAGATCCATATAAGAGGCAAAGAGGACAAAAGGACCAAACTGCAAGCCAGGGGGGGCAACCTCAAAAACCTGCACTGGACAAGTGAGCAAGGGTCAAATTCTATGAGGGGAATTTGGGCATAGAAAAAAAAAATTCACCTTCAGCAGAGCAGCAGCTGGTCCCGAGCTTGAAAGCAGGCGAGGAGAGGGAAGAGGGGCTGCACAGCAAAAAGGAGCAGAGAAAAGTGACTGGAATGATAAGATGAGAAGGTGAGTTATGGACAAATTTAAAGACTCTTTTTTTGGTTTTTTTTACATACACACATTCTGCCACACCCTGGCTCACATATACTGCAGTGTAGAGTTCCTGGCTGTGTCTTTGCCTGCCTTTGCACCAGCTGATGCATGAGTTCTCTGTGGAGTCATTAATAAAAACCCATCTATTGAGCTAGTTGTCCTCCTCTGAGAGCATGAGACTGACTGCTCTGACAACCACTGATGACTGAACACTTAAACTGATGCCAAGGAAAATGACTACAGGGATTTCTTATCCTTTGTGATGAATGACATTCTTGAATAGACTAGAAACATCATCTTACAGATCAGGTCAAATGTTTATCAGTTATAGAAAAGGACACATTTCATGATGGTGCATACTGTATATAAACAGTATGAGTATTTCTCAAAAGGACACTGCTACAGCATCCCTGAAAACATTCCTGCCTGGTTAGGGGAGACAGTTTGGCATGTGATGTGAATGTGTGTATCTGCAAGCAATGCAGTGATGTGCAGCAAATATCATTGAGCAGCCTGTGTGTGTACAGTACAGAGAGAGAGAGAGATCCTGGCAGAGGGTGGAGCTTTAAAGAAATGGTGAAGTTTTATTCAGCACAGCCCTCTGCAGTTACTATGCTTCTCCTACAGATTTTCCCTGTGTTCACCATCTTAGCACACTGCAGGCATCCCTTCTGCTTTCACAGTTTGCCTCCTCGAGGTAAAAAGGATGCTGTGTCAGACCAACCCTAACATTCCTCTCTCCATATCTTTCTTATAGCAGGCATGGGATGCCGAAGCTCTCCCCTAATGAGGCCCTTCCGGAACTCCTGCTTGTATTGTTGCTGGGGTTGCATGTCCTAGCCGTGTGCCCCTCCATGTGCTCCTGCGGCCGCAGCCACAGGGAGGTAGACTGCTCCTGGAGGGGTCTGAGACAGTTGCCCAGTGGCCTGCAGCACAACATGCGCTCCCTCAACTTGTCCCACAACCGATTTCACAACCTGGACGGCCAGCTCACCGCATACACCCATCTCCGCTTCCTTGATTTGTCTCACAACCGTCTCAGCCACCTGCCCACCGGCTTGCCTCGTTCCCTCTGGCACCTCTACGCCTCCGCCAACCGCCTCCAGATGCTGGACAAGAACGATACGGTCTACCAGTGGAATCTGCGAATGCTTGACCTTTCCAACAACAAGCTGGAGCGGGCCATCTTCATCAACAATACCCTGACCAATCTGTGCACGCTCAACCTAAGCCACAATCATTTCTGGACTTTGCCCACCAACATGCCTGTAAACCTGGAGGCTATTGACCTGTCCCACAACTTGCTTGTGAAGGTGCTGCCGGGCTCTCTGGACCGGCTCCTCAGACTGACTCACTTCTATCTGCACGCTAACCGCTTTTCCACGCTGCCCTCTGGAGTGATGGACAAGCTGACATCACTTAGACTCATCACTCTGGGCGACAACCCTTGGGCCTGTCACCTTTATGCCGACATCACCTACTTACTCTCCTGGACTCAGCATACCCCTGCCCGCGTCCTGGGCTGCCCCTGCCACACCCAGCCTGTCTGTGGGGGGCTGCGCCCTGGCAGGACTGGAGGGTGGCACTTTGCCTCCTACAACCTGCCCCCTCTGGCAGCGAGTGCCCAGGACCTGAGCTCCGTGCCCTCCGAAGCCAGTGTCACCGGGTGGTGGTACATGTCTGTTTCCGCTCTGCTAAGTACCCCAAACACCCCCAAAGAGATCACACAGCACCACCCCTTCACAGCCACACCCATCAGCATCTCCACCCTGCCACCCAGAAGCACAGCCACACACCTAACTATTAATCACCTTTCTGCCACGGAGCACATGCTCCACACTGATTCCCATCTCATCTCTGACACAGAGGAAGCCTCACCCACTGACTCACCCCACACCACCGACACATCCTCTTTTCCTGACACAAGCTTCATCACTGAACCACCCATCAAGGCCGACATGACGCTGTCCACGGACCGATTCTTTACAACAGAGAGCCCCTCCATCCAAACAAAGAAGACAACCACTCTCCGCACCAGGAGTGTGAGGAGGCAGAATCAGTCCCTTCCTAGCGGCATCAGCAACAGCAGCCTGGCTCTTGCTACCTACTCCTCGCTCTCTCTCCTACACAACCTGGGGCTTCTGTCTCTCATTCTGCAACAAGTCCTCTGAAAGACAAATGAAAAACCACTGACAGCTCAGTGTTGAGTCTGCATATGAATTTACAGCACAAACAAATACAGCACACATACTGTACGAGACTGTTGTGGTACTGTTATGTATATTAGCAGCTTTCTCAGCAAAAGGCCATTTACAACACAAAGGCTTTATGACAAGCTTCATAATCTCTGCTATTCTGAGTTTGGTATGATGCTAATTTTATGATAATTGGTCAAAAAAACAATGCATTATCTTTTCTAATAACACTTTTTACAAACCTCCACTCGAATGCACTGTCACTGAAAATAACATTGTAATGAATATAGCTAAGCACTTGGTGGCACTATACATTTAGGTACCAGCTTATTGTGTGAACTGAATGTAGCCTGGTGCTCATCTGCAACTGCAGTCTACCCTTTTTGAGGCTAACTGAGATGCTGGCCAGAACACATTGTGACCTACAAATTATTGTGTATCTTTTCATTTCATCTTTTCATTCATTTTCATTTTTCCAAAATTTCTAATGACTGGATTTGATTGATGTCATCTTGGTCATATTGTGGTCACGTCTTTTTATTTCATTTCATTGCATTGGCTTTCCAGAAAGTATGACACTCAAAGTTTTCATTTACTTTTTTTGACTCTGTTGCCTATTTTAATAGATGTCCTTGATGCCGGCCTGCTTGTTTCATGTAACAAACCATATCACTCGCCAGAGGAGCAATCTTTTCTGGGGACAGGGGGTGTGTAAGTCATGACATGTACATAACAGGGAACATCGGTGACTCTGTGGAGCGGAGGGGAAAACAAATGGACAATGTTGCGTCACTATCTTTAACAAACTCTGAGTGCCGACTGCTGCTTCTGTATTTTGATCACATCTCAGACTTAAGTGTCCTTCATGATTCAGTGGCGCTCGTGAAAATGATCTGCATGGTGATTGAACGTTCCAGGAATGCTAACCCACCGCTATATTGCCGCAGAGCATTAAAGCACAGACATTCTCATCTTATTTATATCAAATGTTAAGATATTCAAATCTTGATTGCGTTACGAGTAAATAACAGTGATGTGCCATCCTACATGTTTTTACATTTTAGAAATACCTTTGCATACGGTACCAAGAGGTGCCAAAATAGAAGGAAATGCATCTCAGCAAGCTGCATTTGATAAACTTAATAAAAATGCAGTGCCAGGGAAGCACTTTCTGTAAAGTTGAATAAAATGTGCTGAGTTATTTACACCTTTTGATGATTGTTTGAATTTTGCCTCAACTGCTTTATTTACACCACATTTTTCTTCATTCTACACTGCAAGACTGATGTTTTTCATTCCAAACTGTTTTCAATAATAACATCTCAGGGGAGAGAGCAGATAAACTGCAAATCCTTTTTTTTTTTTTTTTTTTTTTTTTTTAGTATTCAACAACATCTCCCGTGAGTCTTTGACATAGGTGTCAACCCTCATGGAGGCTAAAGTTAAAAAATAAACAAGGTTATAAAAATCAAACTCATTAAACAGTGAGTCATTCAGATTTAATTAGCAAGCATAGATTTGTTTTTAAGTTTATTTATTGAGGGAAGGTTCACTAAGCACAAAAGCACTTATTTCACAGTTAATCACACCTGGAAAATGCCCAGAACAAACACAGTCTTATCTGTTCATTGAGCAGTCACTCTAAAATAGCATGTCTAAGTTTAAAAGCATGCAGAAATACATTGTGGAACAGAGACTAGCCTGGAAGTGCATGCTCTCTATATGATCTTTATTGATGTCCTGAAGAGAAGTGAGAACATCTCACATGCATGAACAGCTGTGGCACAGAAACCAGGGCTCCTTCTTGGCACCGTGCGGCACAGGGAGGTGCAGGTGACCCTGTGGCTTAGCAGGGCACAGACTAGCAGAGCAATATGGAGTCACTGTCACCACCCACACTGTGAATGATACACATCTGATGTAATTCTGGTTGGGCCATGGATCATACCTGAATAGCTAGCCAAAAAAGGGATGAATGGAAATAAAAATAAAAATACATTCACTTGTATAAAAATTCTTACTGCTCAGAAAATTAAAAATACTAAACAACTGGATAAATAAATAGACAGTTATGTGGAGTAATATATAAGATATAATATAAGAGTAATATATCATGATTTAATGAATAACACCAACATAATAAAAGTCAGAAAGAGTGAACAAAAATAACGGATCATTTCATCGGCACATCAGCCTTCTTATTGAAAACTCAAACACCTGCTGAATAAATTCTGTGTATTTATAGATTAGAAACACGAGCCAAAACAGAAAGAAACTTGTGGTTGGTGCGCTGTTTATTTATAACGTGATTCAAGACTCAAAGAAAGTTAACTTGGTTTTCGTTTCTCCCCTCAAGTCTCAGTTTCTCCTTTAACTTGCATCTTCATTTAATCACTTATTAATTATTCAAATAAAATTATATTGAGTTTATTGCAACAAGCCCCTCAGTATAACGTACTATTAACCAAACTTAGTTTATGGGACATGAAAAGACAAAGTGAGGATAAAGTGCAACTCTGAATTAATGTTGCGCCTATTGTGTTTCATTGAGGTCTTCTTCTGGTTTGTATTTGTCACAGAGAAAGGAAGATAGGCTGGAGAATTGTTAGAAAGTGAGTTCTGTATATATTGTTTTTAACTGTGAAGATTAGAACAGACAACATAACCGCTGAATCTTCCCTCTCCTTTTGTTTAGTTGCTGTATTGCAGCTTTAAGGAGATTCATCTCCATAACAGATACATGATATATATGTTTATCTTTCTGCCTCCCTTTAGCTGCAAAACTTTAAAACATCTCTTCCAAGTACTGTAGGTGCCAGTGATCTGGCCTGCTTGCCAATTATTTTCTCTGCAGACAACACAAAGTAATGTCATATTTCTCTTCTGGCTTCTCCTAATAACTGACAAGGTGTAGAAGGCTAGCATCATTTACTGCTGCCATGCCTCCCCTCTTCATCTCTCCACCCGGGCTTGTTTTGAGTGAGCTGCCGTCTTTCTTTCAGCCACACTCAATAAGACTCACCCTCAGTGTACTTTGTACCTGGCAACCCTACTGCCCTCCTCTCTCTCTCTCTCTCTCTCTCTCTCTCTCTCTCTCT
>SEMN01000001.1:4746109-5233691 GCA_005408345.1 Macquaria australasica | reverse complement strand
ATATACCATATATGACTTGAGATGGGGAAATATATATATATAGGGTTGTATACACATATACACAATATATCACCATTTTCAGACAGTGGCATAGAAAGGCTTTAAGATCATTGTGTTACAATCTTAATACAGGCAATCATGGTGAGTGTGTAAAGAGAGGTTTTTCTTTTTCAGTTTTTACTTTATACATCTTTGTGTGTGTGTGTGTGTGTGTGTGTGTGTGTGTGTGTGTGTGTGTGTGTGTGTGCACCACTGCTGAAAAAGTCAATTTTCTTCTGTTTTTTGAAGAGCACTGCTTACAAAGCTGGCTCACCACCAAGCTAACAGGTTCTTGGAGTTAGTTTGGAACTGAACCTGTTTTTCGGAGACTGTATACAGAAATAACAGGGAGTTCAGAAAACAGTACCAGCATTTTAGCTGTCCCCCTTACAGCAGCCTGTGAAAGTCAAACAGTCTTTCCCTTCAGCGAGAGAGGCCAGAATGTTGCTGTAGGTGGTGAACCTGCAGGTAACTTCAGACTCACCACTCCTAAAAGGAACACAAGAGGCCTGTCACTTTGAACCACCTCCATGAACACACACGTATGACACATAAACACAAATGACATCAGCTCCTCTTATGATTACATGTGCTCAAAGTGCCCTCTTGTGGCGGTGGAACAGAAATGAATGTTTATCCCAAAACAATACAGCCAGAGACAATTCTCAGAGAGATTGTGTTTTTCACCAGGACACAACATGCCCCTGAAGTAGACTTTTCTCAAGGACATCTTGAAAAAAAATCTCACTACTGTTTAGAATGCACAAGAAAAGTGTGGGTTTTTTTCTGCTCAACCTCCTTATGGAGCAAAATATCAGAGTTTACTACAACGACAGGGCTTGATGATTCAACACTCCAAACATGCAACTAATGTTCAGATTTGGAATAAAATGCATCTTTGAACGATTTGCATGATATTCCTCTCCCAGAACGTCATTCTCAAACACAAAAAATCAGAGATCACACAGACTGAGAGCAAAGGATGAAGGATAGCTCCATGTGGCACTCACACTCAAGGGAAACCTTTTACTGAAATGAGACGGGGAAATTATGACAATTACTGTAGATAACCAGCAACCTACAGGGCTAATGTACACCTAATGTAATGGCTATTATCGTGGACCATCATGATAGATTAAAGCTCGCACACATGCTGATGCACAGAGTGGCATGCTTTGAAAAGACCACTGCACCCCGCTAAAGCAATGGCTGCCAATATCCACCTCCTTAGAGCCTGTGTCACAATATCAATTGCAACCCAGAATCAGGCTGGTACCCAACCAAAGGACGCTCAAATGCAGATAAAGTTTATCTGATAAACCTAATCTGTATTGACAGCTTTGGTCTATATGCCAAGGCTCGCCATCTCTTTGAGCCAAGAGCAATGTTTTCCAGTCTGGGCACTGATCAGCTGAAAAGCAAAACGTGTAGGAATCTGGAAGAAATAACAAGGCGTACTCTAGCAGCCGGAAGATTGATGAGACAGGCAAAATTCTACCCTGCAGCATAGTGGGGGGAAGCTGAGGATATGGTATCTCTCGCTCTTGTCTCAATGGCACAGACAAGGCAAGGTCAGAGTTAAGGTCAGTGGTTGCAGAATAGGAAGTGGTTGGCAACTGAGAGAATATAGGGTGGCAGCTGGTTAGGGAAAAAAATAAAGTATAAAGGAAGGGAGAGAAAAGGCTGGTAGAAAACAAAGAATGAGCCAGAAGACAGAAAGCAGCACTTAGCTGGCCTGCTTACTGTACCATTCTTAGCCTCTGGAAGATTTAAAAACAAAATGTCTGAGGCAAAGCATATGCACTCACATAAACAAACTCAGAGAAAGTGAATAAAACTGCATATAAGAGTTCTTCAGGCTAGTAATCCATAGGCTTACTGTGTGTCAGTTTGTCCGTATAGCAACAACAACTGCAGCTGCGTGCATGCATGACTGTGTCTTAACACCAGTATAAAGAGGAAATCTTGTGTTTACTGTAAATTTGCATGATAAGCCAGAGAGCATGGTGCACAGCTGTCCTGAGGAGGATTCCAACAAAATGGGCTTTAATGTACTTTTACAGAGAGTGGAAAAAGATTTGCGAGCTCAAAATCAAGCTCACTTTAGAAACAATGTTGAATTTAAAATGTTAAAGCAATGCAAACGTACACGACTGTGACAGTTTCACATTCAGTCTCTATATGAGGAGGGGTATACCACTTCCTCTGTCTTGACAAAGCTCTCCAAAAGGCCAGCATGCACATCTTTCTCCCCACTGCTGACTGTACAGGTGATAGGATGGCTCCTCGCGGTGCTTTAATGCCACTCGTCATCATCTGTAACACACAGCTCTCTCTGGAGTCTTACAAACAGCAGCCAGAACATTCCAGGGAGCAGCAGGGGCACGAGCTTATCTCCCAGCCCAGTGGAGCAGGTAAACGATGTCGTCATCATCCACTTGTGTTGGAGCCTGATTGGTCTAAAGAGCCCCACATGCAAATGGTATTTTAAAACTGAGGTCAAAACTGCAGATCAACTTGCTCGGTCTGTATTGTTAAAACAGAAATGCACACAATTCTGGAAAACGTTTGGATCTTCTGTTCATGCGGTATTTTGAGATTTACTTTGCATAGTTTGCATATTTTGTAAAACTCTGAGGAGCAATCTGTGATCCTCTGGGGTACTACAAGCTATTTTGTGGTACCTTGAGGTGCTTTGGGGCACTTGGTACAAAGGAATACTGCATTTCTTAAAATTTGCACAGATAATTTGGAAGCATTGAGGAGCCTTATGCATTTTAGATATTTAAAAGTCAATATTACGGTTTCATTTTTTAATAATGTGGATGTCTGAATATCACAGCGGCCCATCTACCTGGAATGCTAGTGCGTAGCCTCTGGCACAGCTTAATTAACTCATACGCGTAGTTACAGAAGGTATAATGGGGAGAGAAATCACTCATCACCAGAACATCCTTCCTACTGATCTATATTCAAACAGTTTCTCTTTGTGGTGACACAGTCCTAGTAATCCTCACATATGATGATCTGTCGACAACATTTTTACTCCACCACCCTTTGGAAAACATGCAAATCAATGACGAGAACAGACATTTTATTTATCAAATTCATCAGGCTTACAATTAAATAATCCTACATGGCTGAAATGGACATTTATACGATGCTGAGTTATTCCAGGCAAGATGAAAGAGCAGGTAGACTGCAGTTTGGTGGGGGGCTAATTCCTGAAATAGGACTGTCAATTATGCATGTTTCGGTCTGGCTCTCTCCCTGCAGTCTGAGAGGTGCTTTAGCTCAGCAAAGCAGAAGCAGAAAGGAGAGGACACTAGAGGGAGACAATTTGTTCACATCCACAGCTTTCCTCTGGATTCTGAAATTCACTGTAATAGGCCCTCCTGAGAGAAGCAGAGCTCACTCAATCCATGGTGATCAATATGAAATCATTCACAAAATCCGAAGGATAAAATTAACAGCATCTCAAGAGTGTTTGAATAATATCCATAACAAATTCATGTAAGTGATAGAAAGTATTTACTCCGAGCTCTCTTTTTATGTTGGATTAATATATTGGATTTTTTCACTTTGGTGCATGCTTAAAACACATGGTGAGCCTCTGTGGTAGCTATGCAAATTGTGTATAAAATGTAAAATCCCCGTAGACTTCAAGTTTCACTTTAAAATACGTATCAGTATTAGAAGTCATTCATCATCACCGGTATTTATGTCTCCAGACATTTAAAGATTGAAAATATATTTTGTGTTTCATGCGCAGATTATATGTAGGAATCCGTGTGGAGAAAAGGGGCTTCTACATGATCCAAGAACAATTTCTCCAAGGTCAAGTGAAGATTCTCAGAGTGTGAAATGATTACTGCAACAGGAAACAGGATGCCTCTTCTCAAAACAGCATCTCATAACACTGTCAGCGAGACTGTTGCTTCTCTCACTTTCTTTTTCCCCTCAGCTCTTTCACACACTATCAATTTTACTTCTCTCTCAATCCCCAAATCCTCCCATTTTCATGCAAAGGCTCGGTTAGTTACAAGCTTTTTTTGCGTGCTGAATTTCCTCTCTATTGAGAAGCGGTTCATCTTTCAGTGCTGAATACAGGCTGCAGTTGCACTGATTTTGCAACGATTTTGCTTTTCCTCAAATCTCAAGTAAATAGTGTTCAACACAGATTAGTTCAAAGCATGTAGGATATACAAAGGTGTCTATTTCTTGAGATTCTTCTTCCAATCATTAATCAGAAGGTCTTCAACGTCTGTTACCTTTATAAACGCTTCCAAGCCATGATGATGGTACTGTGTGATCAGCATCACTTTTAAGGAAATGTGTTCATACATACTTTATAGTAAAATATATCCCTTCTCTTTCCTCCTCGCACAGTACTAAATGCACAACTGCTTCAAAAGCATAGCTGTCAGAGCACCTAAAGTTGCTTAAAGAAGGGTAAACATTTTAGGCACTTTCATCAAGCAGAGGTGGCTGCTCAGATTTAAAGGAGAACACTGCTCAATTTAAGAATCTACATGTGTTTCTCCTTCAATCACTGTAAAAAACATCTAGAGACCCAAACCTGTTGTCTATGAGATATGAAAGATATTTGCTGAAATACGATATGCTAGTTGACTGTCGTGCCAATCTTTCATTTTAAATGGAAAATGGTGTGTCTGCTGTGGCATCAGGTTGTTTTGGGTCCAAATCTGGTTCACAACCCCTTGATCAGATGTTATAAAACGTCACACCTGATGTGCCTTTTCTGTCACGTTTGACTTTGCTCTCGTCATGGTATAACAACAGTGAATAGAAAGGCCATGATAACAATGTTCAAAAAGCAGCATAATTCACAACCAACCACGCTGTGAAACCTGGGACCCCAGTGTTTTTATTTGAGCATAAAACAGAAGTTGCTCTTCATGTGTTAAATCCACTGTGATTTTGGCACACCTTGTGATGGGCTTTAAAGCCTGGTATTGCTCAGAGCTCATATTCCGCATCAAGTTATAACCTCCCTCGCTCTTCTCTCTCTGCAGCTGCATGAGTGGATGCGATTTTCACATTTTAGGCATATGCTATATGACACCGCCACACGTTTGACAACTTACAGAAAATGCAACACAAAAATAATCTTTAATGCATCGCCAAATGGCATGGGACAGAACAATAGTGCATAGAACTTAGAATAACTAATAATGTGTCACACAAGGTGTCATGTTTCCATTTTTATTGACACTCATGTGCTGCAAGGAATTGCCACCAATTGCTTCTATACCTTTGTTTCAGAGATACAGACAGCTGCAGTGTGGAGTCTCTCCTAACTAAATGACAGAGTTTTAGCTGTTAAACTGTCAAAAGGGCTGTTATTTAGGTTTTTATCTAAGTCATTGTTTCAAAAACATGCTGCCTGGCTAGATAAGAAATTCCCTCTGATAGTGCCCTGAACAGCAAGCACAGAGAGGCCTATTCAAAAAACTTCACTGAATGGGAATAATGCAATAAAATCACTAGTCAATCATGCAGAACCTGCAATGTTTTGTTGAAAGTATTCTCATACTAAGTTTAATGAAAACTACATTTATATAGAATTTATTGTCTGTGTTCTGTGAGCAGCAGTCTGGCATGGATACAAACAAATATATGTATAATAAATAATTTAAAACATAATATGTACATGAGATTTTTTTTGATAGCATACTGTGCAAACAATGTATATAAAAAAATATTTTTTCCCACCGCAAATGTTACGCATGTTCATTTATTCATTTATTTCTTATCCTGCTTCTTCTTCCTCAGGGTCATGGGGGGTGGGGGCAGAGCCAGCTCATCTCCACATACATTGTACATTGTACAGAGGGCAGTGCTGGCAGCTCATTACAGGCCATCTATATGAAAAGATCCATAATTACTCCACCGTAAGTATGAATACCATACTTTATTGATCCCCATAGGAAAATTCCTCGTTGGCTTTCATAATGAATATAGCAGTTAAAGGTCAGCCCTCGGGGTCAGCTACAGAGAGTCAGTATCTTGTTCAGGCACCTTTTCCACAGGATCTGAACCTGCTTGAACACAGATTTAATGGCTCAGGAGACTCTCTCTAATAATCAGCTGACCTCACTGCCTAAAATCATGCATTTCAAAATCTGATCTTCTGTGTATTCTGAGCTGTATTTTTAAATGTTAAGTGTAACATGTTTTAATTTAATATGTAGATTATAACACTGTTAATAATTACAGACTTGCATTATTGGTACTATAGCGTGATCGTATCAGTGGTATATATATTTATAAAATGTGCACCTAGTAAGACATACAAATTTTTAATTCACCTCTTATTGGCAAAATGTATGGTGTATCACTTTGCAATGATAATGTTAGCTACCATTAAAAAACATACAGTGTTTCTGGGGATAAAACAATAATAATAATTGTTGTTTGTATTAAATTATTGTTCTAACATCAGCATGCTTTCCTTCACTATTTTTAAATAAAATAAGATGCCAGTCGACTGGTGCTGAACAATATCTATTTTACACTTTGCTTCACATTGTATGCAACTTTTAGCTGAATGGAACTCAGCTAATTTCTTAATAAAACACGTGTGAGCCATAACAATCATGATCATTTAAATATTAACATGCAAATACGACTTGCCCCACTTTTTGCTTCTTTCTGGGGGACTATATTGCATGGCGGAAGAATAACAAGTCATTGTAATACTGTACTGTAATATTGTAAAGGTTTACTTTCCAATTGAATAATAATATGTAAATATTACTAATTAAGAATAATATTTCTTGGACAAAACAATTTATTTATTTATTTTTTACTATGCTATGTCTCCACTGATTTAGAAGAGCAATAAGCCACTTTAACCTCTAGTGGCTTATTGCTTAATTAAATGACAAATCGGAGGATTGGTTTGCAGATTGCCTGAATTGACGTCAATTGGATTGGTTAGGTGACAGAGGCAGGCTCCGCCCCCTGTGGGCCAAGGTAGAGCATGCTGAGAGAGGGAGGAGGGAGCAGGGGGCTGAGCTGATCCCACGTGTGACGCTTTCATTCCCGGCTCAGTAATATTCTCATAGCGGGGCTTTGCATATCTCCTGCCGTATCTGTGTGTGTCTGTCACTGTGACTGTAGTCCCAGCCTATAGTTTGAAATAGATATGGAAGGAGACGGGAGTCAAGCCACATCCGGAAGCCTAAATGATTCACAACATGACCCGGGGTAAGAATCTTTCTAAATTTAATCCTAAGGTACGATTTTTTTCATGTTACAACATCTTGGAGAGGACTTCGACTGCCGTGCTGGATTCGTCCCCACAGTACGCACTTAAACCGTGCACGGGTCTGTTTCCAGATGCAGTTTTAAAGACCCGAGCTTTTGTAGCAAGAGTGGCCTCCCCCTTTCATGTAGATAGACTATAATTACTAAGCGCGAATGTGTTTCCATAGTCTTCCTTTATCCTTTAAGGTCGCTTTTAGAAGTAGTTAGTCGTCAAAATGGCCGAACTGACATCTGGACTCACTTCTGTTGTGTTTTCCCCTTACAGTAAAATGTTTATCGGTGGCCTCAGCTGGCAAACCTCACCAGGTGAGACTGTTATTCTCTTTTACACCGTATCCAGTAATTTCTTGTTGTTTTGTCGCTGTGACTGAGTGCTCGTTGTAGCTGCTGACGGTGTATGTGCGAATGTGCACTGTGCAGTAGTGTACTGTATGGGATATCTCACTAGTGTGTGCGCACGATGTTATTTTTGATCTCCGTCCATCTGAAGTCCTCTATTCGACCCCTATGCGCATCGCGGGGTGTTTTTGAAATACAGTGACAACAGCATGCCCATATGTTTCTGTCAAATGACCCGACATATTTTCTCTGTTCACAGACAGCCTTAGAGACTATTTTAGTAAATTCGGAGAAATAAGAGAATGTATGGTGATGAGAGACCCCACGACAAAACGCTCAAGGTAAATATAGGGCTTTTCTACTTTTCCTTTCCAGTGCATGTAGCGATATCGCTTACTTTGTCCGTGTTTAGTGTTAATCCAGCGTGTATGTGTGTCTCTGTGTCCGCGCGCGCATGTGTTCGTGTGTGTCCCTGTGTGCGCGCGCCTGCGTGTGGTTTCACAGCAAGCCAGATAAGCTTAAATGCTCGCTGCTGTAAAGCTGCAGCCGAATGCAATTTGACATTGACTTTGTGACTGCACCACAATGTTGGTGTAGTGTCGTCTCCTATTGTAACATACCAAATAATGATCAGCATTGTCCTCAGTTTCTGTTTCAAATCTGCTACAGGACGTCCATAATGTGGATTCTAAATGCATTTACAGAGAAATATTGTAACAATAATAAGGTCATAGGGATATAATGCCTATTGTTGTGCAGTTTACTGTGGCAAGTGGCAGTATTTTTCATAATTTGTATATTTGCAAGTCACAAAATGTCTTGTAATTTTTGGTTTTGTATGTATGCATTTTAACATTGTTGTTGTTTTTGTCATTGTTTTGCAGAGGATTTGGGTTTGTTACGTTTACAGATGCTGCCAGTGTAGATAAAGTCTTAGCCCAACAACACCACGAATTAGACTCAAAGACGGTGAGTTAATTTTATCTACACTTATATAAGTGTCTATTTCTTGTTTTGTGTTTGCCCTGTCATAACGGTGAGACTTTTTACTGCCTAAGGCCTTGTGGGGAAACACCTCTTAGGTTAACAGGCTGTGTGGATCAAGGTCATGTATAAAGGCTAAATGTATGATGGTTCCTTCAACACCATTAAGCTTAGCAATAAAAACACAACTCCAGGGTGATTATATGTGTTCACTTTCACTTCTCTGGATGAATGGGACGGACACGCCCCCTTCTTCGCTGCAGCCACATGTGCTGTGTGCACATATCTCATGTTCCACTGAAGGGCGTGCTGTCTCAGGCCTGCTACCTCGCTACTGTTTGACCCAGCAGATATTGCATTGTTTTATGCCTGATGCACTGATACTGTAAGTGTGAAAAATAGGTTTTAAGCAACACTTCACCCAACAATATTGATGTCATCATGTCAAAAATAAAGTTCTGTATTTGTGAGTAAACTAAAGCTGAATGAATCAACTTTTTAACAACAAAGATGTTATTCAAACTAATTTACTTTCTTAGTTACTGTAATGTTAAATAATTTGATTTTATAAATGTAACAGTGTAACAGCAATCCATGACCATTATAAATGCATGTTTAAGAATTTACTTGCATAAATAAGGCAATTGATTCACAGACGTACACATACACCCACGCACTCATTGATGAGAAACTTTGAACCATTGTGGATTCTACTTGCCTTTTGAAATTTGTCAGCAGATGAATAATTAAAGATACTAGTCATTTTTGAGAGATGTCTGTAGTGATGGATTAGACAGGGTTCAGCTGAAATTTTATTTGTCTGGGATTTCTCCTCGGTATGTGGTAATATCCAGATATGCCGGCATAGTTCTGGAAATGGAATAGTGCACGTTGAGACTGAAGGCGACGTTAGATGGTGGAATATTTTTTTAAGGATTTTGAAAGACAAATAGATTGTACTTCAGGTGGCAGTATAATAAGGGCACCAAATCTGTATAGGATATGGCAAGTAATTTACCTTTAAGATTTGTTTTTTATTGTAATCATATTCTTGAGCTCAAGTGTAATTGCCACAGAGCTGAGAAAACTTGCTTTTTTGTTGTTGCTTATATCCCTTCCAGTTCTTTGAACTGCAAAGTTTGTAGTAATGTGGATGCTCTTTTGTTTTTTTTTTGTTTTTTTTATTAGGGAACTGGACAGTTTTCAGAACAGCTCAGTGATGGAGGCGTTACTTCTCCAAATGGGCTTATGGGTTTATTCTACTGGTCAAAAAATGAGTTATTTACCATTATAAAAAAGACACACATACCTTTACAAAATGATTGATAACACTAAGTCAAAAAACCTGTCTCAGGTGGGTCAATGTCTCACTCAAACTTTGCGCTTTAGTTGTGCTTTAGTGTTCCTATTTAGATGCATTTTATATGTTACGTCTTAAGCTCTATCAGCTCTTTTATTGTGATATGGGAATGAGGGTGATATGGACATACAGTGATCCTTATGTTGTGAATCAGTGAATATAGAGAGAAGACAAGGTTCTTGGCAGTGAAATGACCAATAAGTACGACCGATGGCGTTGCAGAACTTGCAAACATCTGTAGAGGGGAGGACGTAGAGGCAGGTTAAGGGGCTACCTGAAGGGGTAACGATACAAACATACTTTGATGCAGAATCTAGAGCAGTTTGATAACCTTAAGCTTGACATTTTGAATGGACAACTTTGTGACAGCTTGACAACATATATATATACATAAAGGTCGGGGGGATACGTGTGAAGGAGGGTTGCACGTAAAAATGTACACCTGGGAGTTGGCCAGCTCCAGTCTTTTACTAATGCCCGATAAATGGAGCAGTTGTTGGTTCAGTGCAGGAAACTGCTCATACCACAGTCTCAAACTAGTACTACTTCTGTGTTGCAACTGACTTATTGATTGCAAAATCGTTTTTTCACCCATAACAAAAGGTTTTGGTTCTTTATTCTTATATAAACATTACCAAACCTTGGCCTGCAGCTCATACAAAACATCATTATCAAAAAGCACAGATGTACATAAACAATTGTATTATATGATGCTTATTGTAGGCTATAGGTCATATTTGGCAGACTTATGTCATACTCCTCAGATTTGACAGCACCTCACCCTGAGAACTGAACAGTGACATTTTAAGGTCTGACATCCAATCATACATTTCTCTGGGTTGTGGCCTTAGTGCACAGGCGTGGCAAAGTTCTCTAAACTTGTTGCACATCTGTCCTTACCTAATGGGAAGAGGCTTGTTGTGAAAATGTCCTTTTTCATTATATTAATCATTACCTCTGTCAGGTATTATCTTTCCCAAAAAACTATATTTTGGAAGTGGATTTTCATTCAAAAAGTTTTTTTTTTTTTGCGTTATTAGAAAGCATGCAGTAGAGAGCTGACAGGAAATGAGGGGAGAGAGAGGCCTGGCCGCACTTGATCAGGGGACGTTGTGATTACATAGTCAGCATCTTTCACCCTTAGGCCACCAGGCTGCCCCCAAATAAATCGTTTTTAATGACCATTAACATAATCATATTGGGTGTTGACTTTTACACAGTCTATATTTAAAAGTTACGAAGCCAAACTAGATTTGCATTTCTGTCTGACGTTAATGAAACTAATATTTTGTGTGTGATTTATTTGTTTTGTTTTCAAGGCCATGTAATTTGTCTCCATACCCTCAAACCTCAAATATATTGATGATACTGATAGTCCTGTAATAATAGGGATACCTAATACCTTCGTCATAATAAACAACAAAGTGAAGCCATGTGGGGTTTTTTTTTTGCTGGACATTCTTGTAATCGGATGAGTGTCCAGTTAACTCAAATTCATGCAGAAATTGATATTTCCTAGCTGCTAATGTGCTGTTGTTTATCCGTCAGTGTGGAATAGAAGATTACAAACCTAAGGCAGCTGTCTGCGTCGTTTCCCTCACTATTAGTCATTGGGGTTTATCTGCTGTGCTGTTGTATATCTTTGCATTCACACTATCAAGATTGCATTGCATTAGGATCTATCATATCTCTTATAAAGTTGCTTAGCACTAATGGAAAGAATGAACCGGTCCGGCATATGTGCACGGTTCTTGATGCGTTTGCAGATGTTGGTTTGATACAAGCCTCCTACCTTTGCAGCGCTTGAATGAATCCTCACCAGTGTTTCTGTCCCTAGTAACCTTGGAAAGGAGTGAGTGGCTGGAGGTGCTGTGACTCAACAGGTTGACTCATATTATTCATATGGGGAAAGTGGAAATCATACCTAATTTCCATTTTTTCCTTATTTGTTTATCTCGTTTTTATTTTACAGATATAGCTGGATGTGTGTATTAAATCAGTGTGGCTTTGGCATTCTGACACACACGCACACACATAGCATAGTAACTATTATTAAGTAATATCAGTTAAAAGAAAAGAGGCATGTGGTTGAGGTTAAAAGAGCCATAGAATCAATGTAATGTCCACCAAAATGCCAGGATGTGCAAAGATAGGCACTCCATCACAGTCTTCCTCTTCTTCTTCTTTCTTTTTTTTTTTTACTGTGTGCTCTGCTTTTTGTCCGGTTATGAAAACACTCAGACTGGGATGAATGTGAATGAGACATATGGGGAAGCACAGCCGGGGGCTTCAAAACACACATGCTGGTAATTCAGAACATATTTACCATTTTTCATGATGCTTTGTTCAGTTTAGAAATATGCAACTCATAGCATCTGTTCCTGAAGAGGTTTCAAGGCAGGCCGCTATGAACAGGGGAGCTCATAGGACATGATTTTGCATTTGAGAAGTAACAGTTGAGAGCTTAACAAGGCAGTAGATTGATTCCAGGTGTCATTTGTCATTGTTTTATGTAAAGTAGTTATAGTAAAAAAAATTAAATACATTTTTTAAAATATTTATCAGGGCTAGGTGGACCTACCAAAGGTTATATTTGAATGCAAATTAGTAATTTGTTCCTGACAGTGTGATGCCATTCATCATAGTTTAAACATGGTTTCAATCTTAATGTATTGTTTTCTTGTAAGATAAACATATTCCCTGTGGTCCCGGGGTAATTCCAGCCTTTATTGAATGACCCCAGGTCAACCTGTACTTGCAGCTTTGATGTTTAAGGTGAGGCAGGAAACAACCCAAGAGGAAAGGAGGAGAAAAGGCACGGATGACAGCAGCTGTTCTGGGCAGATCTAAATCGTAGTCATCACATAGGATTTGGAAGTAAAGTCGAATCAGTGAGCTAAACTCTGTCTTGCTCTTGTTTTTAAGTATAGCAGGTGCTCTGTCTTCTGCAGTTAATTATGGCTGAAGGCGTTATTAGTTCATGCTGTATCTGTCTCTTGTCGGTACGTACAGAACATCAGATGTTTGTCAAGGCAGTAATGTAATATCGTGTGTAATGCAGGTGAATCTGGATCATACTCATAATGGTGTAGCATATTTTTAAGAAAAATAAAAACGATGGCCAATTTGCTTGTTGAGCGTGACATTGGTAAAAAATCTCATTATTGATTTGAGGAGCACAACAAACTACCTTTCCGAGGTGTTATTCCACCGTGAAAATCAGTAAAGATTGACAGCACAGATATGAAACATTTATGTTTTAATTTCTTGTCTATTTCATTGGTATCACACGAGCACACCTGTGGACCTGCTCACACACTCAAGTTGGGAGAAGCTGCAAGCCTTGATAAGCCTTTTCCTTTTAGCTTAAACACCAACATCATCATGCTAGTGTAGATAATGTCTTAAGAGAGAGGAAGAGAGTTTACCCAGGAGCTGCATTAATATATGAAATCCTTTTGTGAGATGTGAACGTAAGATATATGCTGTTTCTCTGCCCTGATCTCCCACAGTCGCATGCAGAAGCAGCCCTCAGAGACCCTGTAGTAAAAGGCTGTGGAAGATAAAAGATGGTGGGCTGGGGTTGGGGGGGATTCCTCTTGGTCTGTTCTCATTTATTACGTTGACATATCAGGTTGTATGATGTCTTGAGAAAATCCACTTTTGTCCTCTGTGAGATCATGTTTCATCATATAACAAAGGTGCATCGAAACTATTAATTTGAAAAAGTCTTGTTAGGGTGATGTAAAGAGGGTATAAGGTGAGCAAATACTTAAAAGGGCTCTACTGGAGAGGCCAGTTTTGCCTTGGAGTGAGGAAAAATACCTTGACACAGGCTACAGCTGTGAGAGATACTTCACCAGTAGTGCATCTTTAGCATGTCACTAGTCATGTCCTTGTGCTCCTCGCGAGCTGAACTGTGTA
Organism: Macquaria australasica; assembly: GCA_005408345.1. Taxonomy (NCBI): domain Eukaryota; kingdom Metazoa; phylum Chordata; class Actinopteri; order Centrarchiformes; family Percichthyidae; genus Macquaria; species Macquaria australasica. The sequence goes on along the minus strand of SEMN01000001.1, from coordinate 5,219,752 downwards.
AACTTGGTTAGACACTAAGATTTATCTGAGATACCCACATTGCAAAACGCACACATACCATAATTGCAGAGCACATTAGAGGCTGCCAGTCAATTGTACATAACAGGTACTGCTGCCATTAGATGGTTACAGTCATTTAAAAATGACCCCATACATCCTACAGACAGTAGATGCTAGTAATAATCATATCCTAATCTAACCTGTAAGAATAAGATAGAACTTTTGTTTTTCTCACACAATGACACATGGGATATGTAAATTGGTTCTGGCATGAGATTAAAATTATGATTTTGTTGTGGCTCATGCATTAAAAAAAAAAAAAAAATAGGTAAACTCATTGGTGGCTGTTGTTCAAGGATGCACTTTGTTGTCAATTTTCATTTCAACACATTACACTTGGCCTGCAGCTAACGATTATTTTCATGATCGATTAATCTGCCGATTATTCTTTCAATTAATTGAGTCATTGTTTGGCCTATATAACATCAAAAAACTGGGGAAAAAAACAAAAAATAAACCCCCATAGCAATTTCCTAGAGCCTGAGGTGATGTCGTCACATATCTGGTTTTGTCTGACCAACAGTCCAAACTCCAAAATATATTCAATTAACTTCAATGTTAAGACAAAATCAATTCATTTTCACATCACTTAATCAAGTAATCAATTATCAAAATATCTGCAGATTACTTCAGATTGATGACTTCAATCACAATATGGCATCTTGGTCATATCTTCCAGCCCTACTTGTGTTCGGACCAGTCCGGTGAGTTAAAGTCCTGTTGCTTCTACTTTGCAACATGTAAAAACACCCCTGCTTATAACAACAAGACAACAACAATGGGAGTAATCACTTAGTATATTGTCTATGCTGTTGTGTATCAGCCAAGTCAGTCCAAGTAAAGTTTATTTCTATGCTCCTTAATGAATTTTACATTCCAAAATGACCTTCATACTTCCACGGTATGAAAACAACAAACAAAAGGTAAATTCCTGGTGTTTACCTGCTTAATAGTGCTGGCTTCCCTCGTTTGAGCAGCTAATCTGGCAACCAATAAAACGTAATGTTCAAAGGTAGAGCACATTTACAGTCAGAACAGATTGTTCATTCAGCTCTCGTCAGGTTTCTAAATATCTATGTGCTGTTTAGTTTGTAGGCACTGCTTGTGATGTTTCCATGATAAAGACATTTCCTAGAGGGGGGTTAATAAAGTATTTTTACTGCTACTAGATGATAACCATACTAGCTACAGCTGGATGGGAGGTCTAGCTTTCTACACTACAGTTATGTGTTTTCAATTTGCAGTGGTGAATGCGCTACAGGAATTATTTGGTGCTGAAGTGTTTTAATGTGCTTTTTGGTACAGATGTTCCCTAAAAATTGCCTTCTCTACTTCTACATCAGCTTGTGATTTGTTCCCAGAATCCATTTCAACAAACCACAGAGAGTATACCTAAACTTGTTGCATTCAGCTGATGTAGGTGGAGAATGCAAAAATTACAATGAAAGCAATAGCACAGTAAGGACAAGGAGTGTTTTTTGTTTTTTTCCCCCCAACCCATTAAGAAAAGTACTTTCTGAAAAACAAAATGGACTAAAACATGCGAGGTAAATCACTAATAGGTATTTTTTCTTTTAAATTATTGTTAAGATTGTTAAGGTACTGATAGATGAAAACAGACTTGCAGTGAAATAACATTTGCAAGTACTGTATGTGGAATTTCTGAAACAAATGCACTGCCAAGGTCTGGTTGACTGATCCCAAACCTGATGGTATGTGTGTTACATAACAAAAATGTTTGAGGAAGGAAGAATCAGGAAAAACCAAGACAACATAATCTGTGGTTCAGTGGTACGGTTAGTCGGTGCAAAGGGTAATGCATATTTTAGCTCTTGGCCTTAAGTATGAAGGCACATTCTACATAAAAATCGCATGCAGATAAATATGTATACCAAAGGGAAACGATTGCTACACCTCCCTTCCTCATAATTTCAAATTTCTCAAAGGAGTCATTCATCATAAGGTGTGACCTAAAAAGGTGCCGTTACAGCATTTCTCAGTAGGATTGGTTAGTAAGTCCTCATTGCCTAATTTGGTTGCATTGCTCTGAGTGTGGTTTAAACAATCTGCAATATCATAGCCTGAGGTTTAACACAATTCTGTGCATATTATTGTCTCTTTTTGATTATTGTAATATGTTAAACTGACAGAAAACTATATGACCTCCATTGCTGAAGTGTTTAAATGCTCTCTTGTGCATGTTGAAACTAGAAGCTTCTTTCTCAGCAGGACAGAAAAACAATTAGTTTATGCAGTGTGATGAAATGAGGTTTGATATGTTTTGTATAGGCTTAAAAAGTAAGATACATTACCAAGTACAGGACTTTGGTATTCAAAGCATAATGTGTTGTCTTTGCTCAAATAGGGCGCACAACATAATTGAGTTTGAATTGGTTATGCCTGGGGCTAAGTGCTAAAACAAATCTTTAAATGAAATTCATTACAAGCAGGGTTTGCCATACCCAGGTGTTATTGAATTCATTTCTCATTTTGACCTGATTTAGAAAGATAACGGTAATAACTGAGACTGACAGAAAAGATGACAATGACATTGCACATCATGGTTTCCCTTCAAACACATTAAAACGTAGTCAGTCTCATTGGCTTAATTGATCTGTGCAGATGGTGTCTTTTATTCTTGTGTTCCTTGATTCATTTTCTTTCCATTGTTTTTCTCAGCAGGAAGAGATATCTTTTTCTTAAATAAATCCATCTGTGCTGAAGGAGTTACTTTTATGAACGCACTGAATTGGTACACTAATTGTAAATATTTCAGTATAACACCTGGCAAAATATGGCACATGAGAGGATTTCCTATTAGACACAAATGAGTAATAAAAAAGCACAATTTTATCTGTTAATTTCTTGGGGAAATTCTCTTTTTAAAATTCATGGGTATCCAGACAGTGGAAATTTTGGATAACATAGCTGTTTGAGATAGTTCTTCGTTGTAAGTGCAGGGTTGATGAGACCCCCCACCACATACCTTCATACCAGTGAAATTAACGAGGAAAATGAAGCTAATGAGATAACAAGCACAAGATGGAGAAACCGGCTGATCTGACGCATCCTCCTGGTTATTTGGCAATATCTGGAGGCGTCACCGGCCTCAGACTCTCATTTTCTCCCTGTCATATTCAATCAGTGCTTCCTGCCTAAAATAAAAGCAAGTCTCTGATGCGACCATGGCCAGCAGAGTGATGGTGTGGCTGGCCTCCACACTAACTTTTAAGTTGTAGTTCTTTTTTAATATACATCAGTTGGCAGCACCAGCAGACAATTTGGTAGCACCAATATTTTGGTCTGGAGACTGATTCACACACAGCAATTAGCTGTAATTAATATGTGGTTTCCTAAAGTTCATTGCCCAATGCAACGAATGTTGTGCCTACAATGTGTCATTGAGCTTCATCAGTTGTAGATAATTTGCTACAGTAAGTAATGAGGTCAGTGATATTGGCCGGCTCTCTTCAAATCCTCATGACAACAAATTTTGTACTGCCATTAGTCAGTGCTCAAGATATAAATTCTTGAAGTGAATGCTATTTTGTTTTCCACCTAAAGGTCTGCCCAGCGACAATCCTGACAAACTGACTTAACTGGGAATCAAAGCAGTTCCCGGGCCAAATCTCTGCACCAGTATAATTAATAAGGGACCACGTTAGGTAATAGGCCGACAGTAAATGTAAATGATTGGCTGTTTTAGAGTAGGGATTAATGTACTGACTGATAAGGTTCTGTTGTAGCATAGTGCATTAAAAGGTAGTTTACAAATGAACTGGTCAGTGGGAACATACACTGAATTAGGAATTGATTTAATAGTATTCAACTGCAACACGACTACATAATATAGTACATCACATTTTCTATCAGTTGTTTTATTTGCTTCCAAGTTATCAAAGCAGGTGCACATTCTTGCAATCAAATGTGCCCATCACGAAAAAAAGATTGTAGGATATTATAGCTACCCATAACCACGATCCTTCCTTTCCTTTGTGAAAATAACTTACCCTAACCAGAGTTGGGCACAGAGGGGGAAAAATGACGTGAGATTTGACAAAAGTCAATTCTGATTTAGCAGACCCATTGTGTTACAAAAACTCCTCCGTTATGTGTTCTTATCACCACTTTTGTTGGGTCATTCGTGTGCACTTAATTTGTAATAGCAATAATTTTGACAGCTCTTGAATGCAGCTTTAGTTTGTGAAAATGCTTCTCAAATTCAAAAGCAGACTATTTCACCACAGGCCGATTATGCAGCTTTTGTAAATCTTAATGGCTCTGATTAAATTGTTATCATTGTGAGTTGAAAGTATCAAATTTTAATACATTAAGTTTGGAATATGTATTACTGCTATTAAAATACTAGTATTTATTCCTGACCACAGAGGATTTAAAATGTGACTATGTGAATGGTTGCACTCTGGTTCCCTTTGTGGGCTCAGACTTTAAGGAATATTTTTCAGCACCTTGTGCATTGCCTTAAAATATAACAGCTTTTCTTTTAACAACAATTTTGCTATTATTCTCTCATTCTCAGATTGATCCTAAGGTTGCCTTTCCCCGTCGCGCCCAGCCTAAGGTAAGAATAAATTGGTCACTAACCCGGCTCAAAGAAAATGATTATGTCTCATGTCACTAGCTTACCTAATTTTGTGTGCTCACACAGCAGATACAAAGAGGCAGTGGTTGTCTGTTTGTTATTGTAGAGAAATGCCTAGTCTGGCTCCATTGTTCTCACCTTGTCTATGCTGTTTCACCAAAGCAATTAAAGTTGGACATATTAGACTTAAAGGAAATTTTCAGCATGATTGAGGTTATGCTGTTTTTTGTGTTACCTCACTGTTTTATTTCTACCTCCATTTTTTTTCAGTGCTTTTATGCTTATATTTGCATTTCATCCCTCATCATAGTTGTTTTTTATTTAAAATGCTTTGAAATGAACTCTGTCTTACTATTACAATATAGCTCCATTACATCAGAGGGTGCCAATTTTAGTCTGCAACAGTATAAAATCAAGCTTTATTGTTTGTTTAATGCAATAAGTGGTGAAACCATCTTGCTTTGGTAACTCGTCTATTGGCTCGACGGGGTCGTGACTGACAGGAAGACAGGCTCTAATGCATCTGCAGATATCATTCGCTATTGGTTGAATGTTTTATCCTGTCATCTTGTGTTGGCTGTTATAGTTTTGCACATTTTAAGTGAATAGCCAAATATTAGCCTGACTGAATTAGCAAGAAATGATTGGTGACTTCTCATTGACGGTGATGAATTACATTTACTAGCTGAATTAGGCTATAAGTCTATGGAGTTGTTTTCTGCAGCATTGGGAGTTGAATGGGATTGAATGACACAAGTGATTTAGAAATATCTTTTAATTGTGGTGCATGCATGTATAAATTGTCACAATTAGCATGGAAAGAATGGGTGATTTAAAAAACAAGCCAAACTCCAATCACGCAGGAACTGTCGTATGAGCTCCTCATAATGCGTATTATCTTTTCCTTTTCTTGATCACTGGTCTTGAGCAGTTCTATTGACAATTAAATATTCAGTGTGTGCAGATGGTGCTGTGGCATAGTCAAGGGCTTTGTTGACATGCCCTCTCACACCATGCCCCAGCATTTAATGTGTAGGCTATAGCACAGTACAGTGTAGCGCTTTTCAGCATTGCTATCAGGGCTTTTTCCACCTAAACCAGGTGGAAATCGATAATAGATTTTCTCCTTTCCACCAGATCAGAGAGAGGCATTGTTAAAGAGTTGGTCAGGTTTCAAATGAGGAATTGGCAGTACAGGCTTTCAAAGCCAGAGCACATGGTGACTTAAGGATATCGGCATATGGTTGAGAAACTACCAGTGTTTCTCCACATTTTCTTACATGGCAAGTGTATCACTGTAACTTTTTCTGTTCTTAGCCTTGCTCATAAAATCGGAAGGTGCAATAAAGCAGTTTAGATGTTTGATGATGCTTCCAATTTTTAAGTGGGCAAGGAACTCCTCTTGCTGTCGTGGTTATTGTAAATCTTTTTTTAAACAGTGTTTAGCAATGACTCAAGAGAAGGTTATACAATATTTTGAGCTGTTTAACAGGTCTTAAACATATTTGTCATTCTACCTTGCTTGATTCACAACTTAGTGAAATAATGACACCATAACAGAATCTGTGGCACTGTAAAAGCCTTGTACCAATGATTTATAAAATGGCTATAGGGCGAGCTTGTTAGAGAAGAAAAATGGTTGTATTGAATGTGGATTATAAAGGATCTTAAAGCAATGGGATTAAGCCAGATAGATTAACATTGCATGGGTTTGTACTTTCTGTTCAATTGATTTAAGACCTTTTAAAAGAAGTCCCATTCTGAGGTTCCCATTTAAAAAGTCCTCTCTGTTTTGCATTTGCTTTCTTTTGTCCCTCTTTCCCCTGCCTGCCTGGCTGCTTATGCAGCTGTTGAATAGGCTTCATTCTTGTTTAAAGAAGCTCGCCTTGGCAGGTGTCTCGGTGGCACGGGCTTCAGGGAGGAAATCGTGACGAGACCAATCAGCGTTAATTTTCTCACGGCTAACAATGACCTCACACGTAACCCTGCCAGTGACCTCCCACTGCTGAATGCTGCAGTATGGTAAAACTATACAGTATGTACAGCACGTAGAGTAAGGCTGAAAACAGACAGGAAGTGAAGGTGAACACAGAGGACATTTCACTGTAAACAACTGAAGGTGTTTGCACCGGGATGACAGGATCACAGGAAAAACAACTTGTATCAGCGGGCGTAACTGACACTGCCCCAAAACATGGACAGCTCCATTGTAAGAGACATTCAGAAACGGACAGAAAGGAGAATAGCAACATATAATCATTAGGATATATTGAAGTAGACAGCCTTGCAATCATTTTAATTTAAATCTGATTTGACTTGTGTGACAAAGTCAACTTGCTCAGAGGATTTGTATAGGTACGTACAACTCTGGAGACTTTTAGTGAAATATTTGTGTTTTTAAGGCCAGTATTATACCTGAATTATATGTTGTTATGATGAATATGTTCCTATATGACAAATCAGTCACAGAGTGTGGATTTCCTCTGCTTTCCCCATGCGTTTGAGAATCTTGTATAAGTAGGATTTTAGTAATCTTGTTTTTTTTGTGACCGTCTCCACTAGAATATTGGTAAAGGGCACAAAGGGGAGTTAACCACAGGTCCTGTCAATCAAAGAAGTCATGCCAAAGAAATGCAAACTGGCACACACATTACCAATGAATAATGTCACACAACTAAAGCTTATCTTAAGCCTTAAAAGTGAACATTTTGTATTAGAAATAGAAGCTGTGCTTACAAGTCATGTCAAAAGGTATCAATGCAGACTAGTCCACAAATATTCAGGGATTAGGTTTCATCTGCAAATGATTGACAGATGAGAATGAAAGGATTAAACAATGATGATGTGATGCAAAGTGCTTTATGTACATTCGTTTATATCTTGTCTCTTCCTCGCCTGTTCAGCCTGGCAGGGGTTAGCCATGACCTTATTAGATAGGCAGCTAAAAGTAGCTTTAGAATGCCAGGATTTCAAAATAAATGTTTCAGCATATCAACATTTAGTTTCAAAACAAGCCATTCTTGATCCATTCTGTTGGTAGCAAAAAATATTGCAATGTATTATATATTATAATGATGTGATTGGTGATTATTTCTGAAAATATGGATATGAGTACAGATATGTGGAACAAAATATATTCATCTTATGGCTTTTTTTGCCATAGTTTTATTACATGACATGTCTGGAGTTTCCCTCAGGAAATTATTTCACGGATGCCGTAAGCGTTAAAAACTCAGAAGGTTTTCTTCCCTGAGATTGCAGCATGCTGCTCTGACTAATAACCGTGGAGCGAATGTAAGATGTGGCTGATCAGTCAGTCACCTTTTCAGCTGAATTGGACGGATCCTTATGCATCTCATCTCATTATCAATGTCGATACTCGATGACGGTTTAAACATTTGATGTAGCACTACTGCTACATTTCCACTGAAGCATAATAAGCCAAATATTATATTTCATAAAAATGTAATAATTTCCTTTGATCTTAGCGCTCTTTAAAAAGTGCTCTTTTTGAAGGCGCGGTGGGGTGTCTCCTCGATAATCATGTGGGAAACCCCGATGTCTAAAGAGTTTTCAGGAGGCAGTTGTTTTGGAAGCACAGTTTCTATAGTTTGGTCAAGTCTTAACTTGTAAAGGAGAGGTTCATATATTTTCAATTCTATCTATTAATACAATACTCATATGTCATATTTTGAAAGAGTTATTGGTCACTGCAATAATTTCTCCTGTCCGTAAAGGAAACCCTTTTTAGCCCGACTACACTGTAAAAAATAAGGGACAAAATCTGCAGTCCTCATTCTGTGTAAAAATGCATTCTGAAGTTCAGCTGAAGCTCATCTACCGTTTCAGCAGTCAAAATTTTGAACCTATCCTTTAACTCAAGCCAGACTCTGTTGACAATATAGAAATATTATAGTTTTCATACCAACATTATCCAAGTGTGTTTTTAAAGTCCCAATCCTTTTTTTTTTTTCCATCATAAATTTCCAGCCCTTTGAGATACTGACAATTCTTTAAAAAAAACCCACATGCTTTTTTAGTGTTGTGTCTGTGTATAGAAAGTGTTAAAGAAGACGGAGATGAGATGATGCTGTTGCTTGCTGTCTCCTTGTTTGATATTTTCCATTAAGGTTCACACTGAAAGATGTAAACGAGGCCTGCTCTCAGTTTCCTGGAGAAATCAAAGCGACGCTTTCTGCCGACATTGCTCGAGATTTACCACTCAACTGTTGGCGTCATTACCGCTGCCTGCCGCTGCTTTTGTTTCCCACAGTGGAGTCGCACACAACCATGGCATGTCCCAGCATGATTTTAATTGCCAGTGGGACCGTGGCCACTTCAGTGGGAGATGAGTTCTGATGGCTTGTTATGGAAATGAAAGGAAGGAGCAGCAACCATTTACAGAGCAATGGGCGTAACCCTTTCCTTGCACCTCATAATCCCGAACAGGTTTGTCACTGTGTCTCTGGCAGTCTTTGGGATGCAGAAAGAAGAACTCTATCTGCGCACAAATAGATGTGTACTGCACAGACGCAGCTGTGACAACACTACAGAGATTCAGTTTATTTTGTTTGCAATGACAGTTTTTTTCCCCTGAAACTTCTCGTATTAAACTGCTCGCGTTAATGTCAGTGAGGTGGAAGGCGAACTGTGCTAGTGCATTGGTTGAGGTCATTCTGGGCTATCAGTCAAAAATACCATCAAAGCACCCACATTTTGCTCCAACGTGTGATAGCTGTGACTGTGGCATCCCTGTTCACGGCCTACTGTTCGTGTCGGCCTATCTCTGGCAGCTGGAGCTCTCTCTTTCTCTTTGTCTCACTCTCTGTCTTTGCACGTTGCTTTCTCTTTCTTTCTTTGCCTCTTTTTTTTCTCCTTCTCTCTTAAAGGGTTCGTACAAAGTCTTGAAAGTTTGGGAAATGCTTAATTTTAACTGTTATGTTTTCAAGGTTAGGAATATGCTTGAATTCGAATATACTCCTTGAACAATGCTTGATTTTCATCATAATCTGGTGTTCCATCTACACAATCACTCATTTAAACCAGAAATCTTTTAATATTTGAAATGAAACGATCCTGCCGTCTTATTTGTTTGTTGTCTCCTGGCATTTATAGTAACAATTTAGATGTGGTGATAAAGGCTTTGAGAGTCTGGACATTTTTGGTTTAGCTACCTTAAAAGTGCTTGAAAAGTGCTTGAATTTAACTCTTAGAAATCTATACGAACCCTGCTCATAGACTGTGTGTGCTTTATGTTCTCACCTGCAGAAAAGACTCTCAGGTGTATTGTGGTTCTAGAGATCTCAGCTCTTAAAGAAGTCTCATAATAATGCTGCATGAAGTGAATACACACTCTCATCCCCTGTGCCTTTTGTACTGTGTGACATAAACATGCACTCACACACACATAAGGCCACATGTACACACACTGTATTAAAAGAGGCACAGGTGTGTAGTTTTTATATACACATTCTTTTACTATTTTACTTTATCTCTCACTTCCTCATTCTCCCTCACTCCGTGTCTGTCTTTCCCTCTTTCTGCTCTTTTCTGTGCTGCTTTTTCAGTCTTTTAGGATTACAAGGCCTTGTAAATCCAGTCTTTCACCTTGCTCAGTTATTTGATCTAGATTTAGCATTATGATATTCCCCTTCTCAAAATGATCCTTATTTTAAATGACACAGCTCACTGCTGGGAAAATGAAACCTCTGTAGCTGCCAGCCCCTTTGAATGTCCCTGTGAGTTTATTAAAAGCACCAGCTTCCCCCGTTCCAGCTCAGATCTGCACAGCTGCATGAGTCTGAAGGACAAAAGTCTTTAATGTAGAACAGAATGCCGTATCAATATCTTTGTTCGGCTTTACAGTTTATGACAATGAAGCCTCCCAAATATTTATTATGTGAAAGAAGATTATTTCTTATTAGACATTTCTTATTTCAAGGCATTTCTACTGTGCAGATAGCACACAGAGTAGAAGAAAGAGGAGGAATGATATGTTGTGCAGGCTATTATTTGAACCTGACGTTGAACCTGCAAGGCATATGGCACAAGTCTTATCCTGGTGAGCGACCAAGATGTCCAACTGAAAAGATATTTGTTATTTGTTATTTCTCAAAAAATAAATGCACTTTTGAAATGGGTTTTACAACTGACGCTAAATGCACTGACGTTTCACTGAAACCAAGAGACAGACTGAGGACGACGGAAAAGTGACAAGCGAGTTGATGGGAATTCTTCACTGTCACTCTCCTCTCACCCCTGAAAAAAACAGATGTGCAGCCAACGTAAATAAACCCTCCTTCAGATGGAAGATGACACGAGGAGTTGTTTTTCCCCCCCTGTGGTAATGGCTACTGTGCCGAAGTTGAAGATGGGTTTAAATCCCTGACCCGTCAGCTCCTTTGCTTTCAGTGGCCTCTGTGGAACTGCTCTAGATGAAAATGGGGCCAGAGCACAGACATATGAATGACTGTTTGTTTGGTGGTCAGACACAATCACCAACTGAGTGACCCAGTTAACGGGTAGTCAAAGTGGTGCTCAGTTTGATTCATGCGTGTGTTTTTTTGTGTGTGTGTTTCACACTTTCTAAATGTATTTTGTGTCCTTTTTTTCCTGCTTTCCTCCAATGTTTGTGCTTCAGTGGAAAGATAAATGATGTGTAAATGTAAATGCTAGTGGAAGTGTTTATTTATTTATTTTTTACTGCAGAAATAATATGAACACACATTTCTTTTGTTGAATAATTGCCAGATCGCTTTTAAATGTAGTGTACGTGTGTGATTCCTCTTTCCTCGGCCTCCTTCTTTCTCTGCTCCGGTCTCCTTGGTTGCGGGTGGAGAGTAATTAGGTTTTCTAGGGGACTGAGGGGTTCTTACAATGCTTACCAATGGCAGCAGTCAGGCAGGCTAGTGCTGGCAGGGCAGAGAGGACAGAGGGCTGTGCAGGAGCCTGGCACTGCTAAACCTGATGCTGACTGACAGTAATGAGGACAGCCTGCTAGCCAGGATAGAGAGGAGAATAGAGGAGAGGAGAGGAGGGCAGGGCATGGTCCTTCACTATACCTCTCAAGACCTCTTATCAAAGCCTCTGTGCGTGCGCATGCACATATACACACAGAAATACAAACAACACAAGCGCACACACATAAAACACAAGTTTGATGTGTACTAGGTAGACCAGAGCAATCGCTGGGCTGTGTTATATCAGTCTTATTTTGCTTTATAAAAAAAGTTGTTAGCCATTCAAAAAATGCAGTATGTTGTAGCAGCAGCTTTGTGACTTTCTGTTCAGTCGCTGGAAAACAGCAGGCCTTTAGGTATTTATACAGGACCCAAGAAAAGGGGTTATGATTCACAGTAAAACTAGCATATTCATGTTTTCTCAAATAAATTAGTAGTAAATTACAACCAATAAATTAATATCTTTTTGTGTGTGTGTTACTGTAGTTACTGTAAGGTAAAAAAAAAAAAAGATTGATAGCAGGTAACCGTAATAAAATATGTGGTAGTGTTTTCTCTCATCAGAACAATGTCACTGACAATCTAAGTGGCTTTGGTCAGCACAAACCAATAGTGACACTGACCTTGGGCCCTCCGCAGCTACAGCAGTGTTCTGTATTAGAGCGCTGCGATCATGTGACAGGTGGATTAGCCGCTCGTGTTCAGCTTTCTCATGATATGAACATCTTTTTTCAATCTTCTTTAGTCTCCGCCCATCCAATGTGAAAAGCTAAGATTGCGAATGAAGCGGAGAGGCACTTAACTTTGAAAGTCATCACTTCAGGGAGTGGCTTTGGCAGCTGGAGAGGCCGATGAGGAATGCATTTCTAATTTTTTAACAGTGACCTTTTTGAGATTGCGTTTGAATTAAATATTGGAAATAATTAAAAAGGGACGTCCGGCTTAATCAGGATGATGAGTTCCATTGTGTTTTCAGAAACATCACCTTGCTGTCCAGTTTTGAATTCTCATTACTTCTTGCCGCCTTCACCCCTGTGTTTCTGCTTTCAAACACGCAGTCTGGGATTTGTACAACAGAGAATGAAATATGCCGTCCGTAGCAAGAGAGGCTCAGGTGTGTCAAGATGTGTGCAATTATTACCAACAGACATACAGCTATATATACAGTACCAGCATCTCTTACAGAAAAAACATAGGGGAATCATACAATATATATTTCAAAGTACAATTTGTATCTTTTGTGAATAAAATCCATTGTTTATGTATTGACCATAACATGATTATGGTCATTTTCATGCAGATTACATACAATGTTATATCTGTTTTGTAATGTAAAGTGTTCACATATTACAAATTAGATAGATATTAAACTGAAATGAAATGCAATTGACCATAATTATAAAAATAAAATCTATTACGTTCACTTGGAAAACCATAAATAGTTACTGTTACTCAAAAGAGTAACAGATGCCCATTTGGTTAAATTGGTTTTATTTTGTAAATCTGCCTGTTTAGTAAGTTTCTTTTACTCCATCAGCTCCAAGAGTGAGGTTTTAAACATACAGTATATCTAGTATATTTGTGATTGTAAAAGTAAAGCTAAAGTCTGATCCCTTTGTGTTGGACGTGTCTGTCTGATAGGAGGATTGTCTGACCGGCTCACTGAAGTGTTCTGCCATGATTGGATCCAGTTGTCATTGTAGAGTAAGATATTGGAATCTCACAGGCTAGATTGCTCTTTCTCACTTTGACGTTGTGTGACAGTTCATGCTCTGTAGTTTTTATGTGCTGCTACCCTGTTTTGTCTTTTCTTTTTTTCTCTTTTTTTTCTGGGGCACCAGCCTCTCAGATTAAGAGCGATATTCCTTCAGTAAAACAAGCCTGTCAGGTTATGAGTTGTGCTGTTGTTGGTAGTGTGATTAATAGTGATGGCCAATAGCTTTTGTTGCCTCAACATGTCACTGTATCCATACTGGGGCTCGGAAGTAGTTGCAACATTACATCCTTTTAATTAATTGAAAAAAAGATCCATTTGCTCAGTGCTTGGATCATATGACTACTTTGTTGTACTTAATGTGGCGGTGTCACTTTTAAAGGCCTATGGTCATAGTTTGCCATTACCAAAACCAGTCCAACGTTTGGGTTAGTCACTGCTCTCAGTCACAGTCAATAGAGCAAGACTCTAATAATAACCTAACATGACTTGGATAGACCAGAAATAACAAGCAGCAAACGGAAATATATTCTATGCTGTAATTACACATTTCGGAACTTGTGCTATTATTTTCCTTGTCACTCTCAGCAGCTGTGCGATGTGTTTTCTTTGTGTTACACCCCAAAATATCTTAACTAGAAGGTGACTCTGGTGTATATCTGTTGTCACTCTGATTTATAAATATTATTATTAGCTGAAAAGCATTGAGAACAGGGATTCTTTGTTGTTTAATTAAAACATGCCAAAATGATCTGCTATTTGTTTGACGTCAACAGATGAGTCCTGATAAAAGATAAAAAGGTCGACAGGATACAAGTGTTCTCAAGAGTATTAACATAAAACGATGTAACAGATGCAAAGTTCTGAAGTAGTGGTTCTAATGCAGGAGGCCAAATTGCTTATGATAAGACTCATAGGCTCACCATTCAGAAATACAGTATGAGAGTATGAGGATAGGAATGGATATCCTCATACTGTATTGCTGTGAATTCTGCCTGACGCGAGAGCCACTGAAAGGCAACTGTTATGCATGTGCTTTGGCCCAGGCACTGCTTAATAGCTCCCAAACAGCCCCAGTGGCAGAAAATCTGCATGGTATTGTTGATAAGAGGGAGAACTAGATAAAATCTGAGGGCTGAGCTATAACAAACAAAGCATGGCAAAGATGGATGTGCAGGAGTACTAACAGTCAGGCACGCTGCTCCACATTTATGGTGAAGACCCTCACCTGCTTTTTCTCTGCAGTCACGTGCAGGGTGATCTGTCATTCGCTTCCATAATAATGTACAATTTTTCAACCTAAATGGAGATGGAATAAAATCTGTGGCTTTTTGTTTTATCAGCTCTGAGTCACGTGTTTATTTTTATATGATGACATGTTGCTTCTGTTGCAATGTGCCACGTTGTATGATCAAAAAATATACGGTATGAATGTGTAAGACACCGGGTCTTCAATACTGAATTACACCTAAGTCAGGGCGCTAAAGAGCTTAGCTGTTCCTCTACATAATGCCTCGGTCCTCAGCTGTGACCTTTCTCTTCCGCACATCATTCATGATTATACTGCTGACATGTTGGCTCATGCCAATAATTTTTCATTGGAGGCAATGTCAGCCACATCATATTTTATCATCTGGATGAATTTGTGTTGTGTTTGCATGTGGGCTCTCCCATAATTTGTATTTGTCTGTTTATGTGCATGTCCTCAAGATTAGATTTTGCATTTAATTCAACTCCGAAAATAATTCACATGTAAACAAAATCTGGCGGCAGTGGGGAAAAATGCGTATATCATTGCTAAAAGACTGATATGTCACATGAATGGATACGGTGTTTGTATGTAGAGAAATGTGAATATGTACGCATGCGAGTGTGTATAAATAAATAGAGTCATTAAGCAATGAGTTTACACAAAATGATGCACCAAATCTACACCATGCCTGCCCAGACTGAGAGAATGATGATCACAACAAACACAAAAAATGAAGGAGAGGAGGGAGACATTATGAGAAACGATCATTTTATGTATGATTATCTGAACCATTTTGACTTGTAACTAAATTATAGGTGTTATTGTATGTGGATGAACAATTTTCAAATACTCAATTTTACAGCCAGATGTAATAGTCAAAATTACTGATTTTCATGCTTAATGAAACTGTCTCCAGAGTGATGTTGTTTCCAAGTGCACCTCATACAGTATACTCCTGTGGCTCCAAGCTTAGAAGTCACGAATACGACTTGTTATATTTGAGTGCTTTGGCTGCAAATAACAAAATGGACCTTGTAACAAAAGCATTTCATTTTCTGTGGCTGTTTTGTGTTAAAAATTAAACAGCATAGAGCTACGTTGTGCTGCGGTGGCAAAATCAACAGGAGTAAGTGCACAACAGGCATGTAATTGATGTTTAATTAATGTAATAACAGTGGTTATTATAGACGGACAACATGTCTTTATACATTTTTCCTAACAATAGAAGTAAACCATTGGCTAGATACTATTTGCACTAAATGCATGACGGTACTAATTATCTGCACCGAGTAACAAACAACAACATAATAACCCATAGCCTCCACACTTACATCAATTGTTGACACAGGTTTGATTCTTTTTGAGTCAGTGACTTTGTCATACAATTCAGTTTCTTTCAGTATGACTACACCACCCACTCCACTGATCTTAAATACTAACCACTATTTCTTTAACAAAAGGATATGTTTACTAAGATGGGACTTAACTGCTCTCTATTTAACTGAAACCAACACATAACTGAAGTAATTACTGCACATTATCCATTGTCGGAGTTAATGTCAGTGTCAAGCTTGGCTGTTCACAGATTTGATTTATTGTGCCAATTGTGAGATTTCAATATTTCCAGTAAAACTACTTCAACTTTAAATTGGGTATCATACGTCTTGGCAGCACATTTTCGATGTCTTGCCACTTACAACTCTGCACCTTATGGGCATCAACAGTTTTCCTCTGTTCAGAAGATTTTACAGGGCAGCCAGCTTGGACTTTCATTTGTGGTGAAACTGTCTTTGCCACATGGTGCGGAGCTCGTTGCTTTTAGAGGGAATAAGAGGACCTAATTTTATCGACTGTGGTTGACACTGGCCCCTACCACATATACTGGTAATTTATTCCTTCTAATCCAACCTCTTTTTTTTGCGACTGCACCGCAGGTGTGCCACTGCTGCGGCAACATCTTCAGTCGCAAAATTACCAAATATGTGTTCTCGCACATGGCACATGTGGTATTGCTATGAATTTACACCACTGCCTGTGCTTTCACCTCGATTCATTAAAAGAAGACCCCTTGTGACACTCTGTTGGAAAATGCAAAAACAACCCCACGGAGGACATACAGCCTCCTTCCTCTGTGTTGCCTCTGCATAGTAGTGGAGAAATAATCAAACTGAGGTAATGCATAAGCAGGTCAAGTCCAGCTTGTAACAGTTATTTTGTGACTTAATTTTCTCCCGTGTTATCATACAATAATGAAAAGTGTTGACAGATTCATTTCCTTGCTGCTACCGCCTAAGACCATTTTGTGATTTCTAATTGATAGCTACAATTTTATAGCACTAGACAACTTTATAGCACTTTTAATTAGTCCAACTTTGACCTTCTGTTCGCTTTGCATTTATATTGCTCCAAATTATTTTCACCTTCTTTCCTCATTAACTTTTGTCAAATGAATACAGGCATTTACAACATATTAATCCATATATGCACTGTACAAAATATGGTGAGACTCAATTGGTAATTGTCTGTTGTAGTAATGTTTTTGATTGATTACATGAAATTAAATAATCTGTGACATGAGTATGCTCAGTGCCTTTTGACCCCAGAGAGAAGTGCTTACACAACATAGAAAAATATATTTAAAAAGAATAAGTGAACAAAAATACCTTAGTGGAATGAGGCTGTAACAACCACTTAGTTGACTAATTGACTAAGAGGGGAAGCCCTTACATACGTCATTAGGGAATCCAGGTGCATGATGACTCTCCACTCAGATAAATCCTTCATATGGAACTAGTTAATATCCCATGTAATATTGAGCAGATGTATATTGGTAAATGAATAAACACCAGGCTCAGATGAATCTCAATTGACGGGGTGTTTAGTATTCATTTGGACTTTATCCACTGGATGAATATTGGATTTGTATGAACACGCGTGCCAGCATGCACCACGTTCAGTCATCGTCAGCCAAAGAACTTGGCTGCTCTTGAAACATTAAGCTGTAACTATTGAAACTTTTGAAACATTAAGCTATAACTATTGTTGTGACATTGAGTGATTTATGCTGACACGATGTGGCAGAGCTTTTACTGGGTGAACTCCACAGAAAGTCCTCGTGTGAGACCTGGCAGTCAGGTGTATACCGTGCTACTGTGGAGTGCTTTGCTCTTTTGAGGATTTGCATCCCATGTTAATCTTGCATCCAACCAAGGACAATTTCAGTGAGATCATTTGGCGCCAGAGGAGAGGAGAGAACAGTGGAGAAGGAGAGGAGAGAGGCTGAATTTACTCCCACCAGTAAAACAGAGTGGTGAATGACAAAATCCCATTCATTGCAAATGGAAGACGGCAATGAAGAGCAGGCAAGGGAGGCTAGCCAGAGCAGTAAAAACACTTTATATTTGATGCAGTTCTCTGCTACTAAAAGTTGACCTGTAGTTAGCATTTGAATGACAGTAGGTAGTCCGTAAACTAAATCGTGTTAGCCCTGATTTCAAATTACAATTTCAAAAAACATTTTCTCTCTTTTGACCTTAACAGTCCACTGAAAAACGGTATATCTCTGGAGATAATTCAACCAACAAAGAAGTAATACTGTGGCTAAATTCTGAATCATTTTTAAACTGAGTTGGCTAGTCTATAAGTTTGTTCGTAAGAATACAGAGATCACGTTGTCTGAAACACTTCATTTGCATAAAGTAGACAGGATCTCCACTGGTGATTTAAAAACAGCAAACACTTGCATGAATGCATTAAAAGTAAATAGTGGCAAAGAATTCATTAACATTATTAGTAATTATATGTGGCCCCACTTAATGAGGCCCCCATTTCACTCCATAGAGGGGCCAGTTAGTAGACAGAAAGTGGACTTTTAGAAATTTAGCAACAACAATTTTGTTGTTGTTTAGCAACAACAATTTAGAGGGGTTTTACACCTGACCTCTTTTGACCTTCATTTTTGTCTGTCTGGCTTTCTGTTGGGTGGAGCATATTTGTGTTTGTCTCTCTCTCTCTCTCTCTCTCTGTCTCTGTGTGTGTGAATGAGTTTGTCCATCTGTCTCATCTATCCACCCTTTTTGCAGTATTGGAGTCTTTATCTGCTTGGTTGACTTTAACTGTAACACTAGTTTAATTTCCTTACCTGCTTAATTGAAATTCACATCTCTTTCTCCTCATGTGTCTCTCTGGTGTGTGTGCGTGTGCGCGTGTGTGTGTGTGTGTGGGGCGGATATTAGTGGAGATGTATTTTCATTCTAAAAGTGGCAAGTGATGGACAGGATCTCACAGACAATGCCCCCCTCCCTCCCCCCTTCACTACCCTCAATCTTTTTGTCTGCTGCACCTGTCTTTTAGATACCTTTCAACCTTGTCTCTTTCTTTTGCTCTCTCTATTCCCAAGTCCCTCTCTTCCCTGGATTGCCTCGGCTTGATAAATCTGATGCTAAATTTAGAGACATATTTCTCAGCGACACCAGGACTAGAAAGAGAGGAGACCACAGACAAAATGGCCTCTGTAATCCATGTTTATCATCTTTTATTTATCTCTTTGAAAAACGTGAGATCGTCACAGAAATTCCCCTCTCTCTTTTGTCTCTCTGTTGCTGCCATTACTTTTTCTGTCCTCCAATTAAATGTCAGTGACCATGATCTTGTCCCAGAAGGCCACATTTAAACTGACAGCACATTCAAATTACATCATTCAGCATAGTGGGGCTGTGCCTCATAAAATTAGGGGCTTGTTGAGGTTCTAATAGAATATCTTTGCCATTTAAATTACAGCTGCAAACGTGCTGTCATTGAGTGTGGCCTTCATTACACTCCCCCTATTACCCAAATTTTTTGTCAGACCTAACATTGTTTGATTACAATATGGTAACCCACTGTTGAAGACAGAAATTATGTGTGTCCACCCTGGAGTGGTTTCAGCCGCACCTTACAAGCTGGGCTCATCTCACTTCAGTTTAGAGCTGCGTTAGCCACAGGCTAACACATTAGCAAAAAAAAAAAAGCAATAAAGCACCTGGACATAGATGTGGACGCATAAAAAAAAAAAGCTCTGTGGTCTTTAAAGCACCATTACACTGTAAGACATGTATTCATTTATTTATTCACAAAGTAAGAGAACATTTGAGCTCTCTAGATGGTTCAGGATCTGAGCTGCACATGAGCTAAAGGAACAGGGATGCACACGCGTTATTAAAAGATATCACAGGAGAGGATGGAGCGTGCCACACAACCAAAGTTACAAGTCCGACTTATCAATAATATATGTCAGCATGTTAAAAAAATCTGTGAAATGATATTTCTTTGCGGAGGAGAGGCGCAAGAGAGGGGACAGGACAGGCTACACAAGATCTGGCCAACTGCACATATTTGTTTGATTTTATTTGTTAAGGTTGAAACAAACGGGGTTGGCGAATGAAAGTGGTTCAGCCCATGCATATAGCAAGTTATGAGCACTGTAGATGCTTGTGTTGTTACCAGAAGTTCAAGTGAATGGAAATCCATATATGAGACTTTATATTAGCCTTCTGATCTTTAATCAGCTCTTATACTGCATATTTAATAGGGATGAAAGTATTAAACAGTGGAGCTGAACTACTTATGGCAATATGTCCCACTGTTGTGTGACAGTGTCTTAAATGTCTTGAAAACTCCCTAAATTGTTTTTACTCTCATGCTCAATTTATACTTATTACTATTGCTTATTACACGTGGTGTATGCTGTGAAGAGCACCGTGCTTGCAAAGTGGCAAAATGTGCCTTCCTGTAGATATATTAGTGTATTTTGTAAAGCTCATGTTTGCACCAAAATAGTTTGTAATTAGAGTGCAGTTTCTCCGCCTTGTTCTATACAGTATACTGATGGATCGATTCACTGAACAATACACACATTCCTCACTGTAGTGTTTCAGGAAGCAAGGTAATGGCTTAAACAGAAGACTGGCTCCTCTGTCCCTCATTTTCATGTTCCTCTGTCTTTTCTCGCTGCTTTTATGACTTTCTTATCTGCCTGTTGCCAGTAATACTTCTCCTTTATCCTCTCCTCTATAGCCTGTCTTTGCCTGTTGTTTATGTTGATAATGATGGGTGGAATATTTCCTCCCTGTGGAGTAAAGTGGCATCTTGCAGTGGCCCATAGCTACATTGTACTGTACATTTTCCAGAAGTGGAGATAGTAATTAGTTTGCCATTTGGATTCACAGTGCAATTATTTGCTGGATTCTGGAACATTTCAGGTGCCTTTAGGTAAACAGTGTCAGTCCCTGAGAAGGTAAGGCCAGGCAGATATTTCAAAGCACATTAGCCACCTTTGCTTATAACAATGTGATTTTGCTTATTATCAGCAGTCTAATACATCTATGGCTGAATCATATTTTTAAACCTCACAACTTTTGTTTCATGGGTTCAAATCTCTATCATTAGTATATATAAAAAAAGCTTTTCATTGTAATTTTCACAGTTCGGCTAATTTTCGGCCCCTCTTCAGCTGTTTGATTGGACGGAGTCGCAGTGCTAAAGACATGCTGCTTATATAGGTGGTTGCTGTCCAGTGATGTGCCATGCTTACCCCAAACATATTATCAATGTTTAGTTGAAACAGGGTTCCCTGCGCATCTTCCAGCAGATGAATCAGGTGCTTCTCAGTACGAGGACAGACAAAAAAGGAACTGGAGGACACTGATTGATTTGCAGCCTTTAATTGTGCAAACAGGCTTAACGTTTCGACACCGTGTCTTCATCAGAGTAAAAAACAAAACAAAAAAAAGCTCTGAGTTTTTTTGACTGGCTGCAAATCTATCAGTGTTCTCCAGTCCCTTTTTTTCCCCTCGCATATTATCAAAGTTTGTTTGACAGGCGTTTTTTTGGTCATTACTTCAGCCAGAAATGGGTGCTTTTTGCAATAATTTTGCAATAATATTTTAAATTTGCCTTTGTTTGGTGGAGTTTGTTGTGAGGAATCCACATTAGGGCTGCAACTAATGATTTTTTTCATTATCGATTAACCAATGAGAGGTTGTTGACTCATTTTGTTTGATCTCTGCTCATTGATTCCGAATTGGTTTGAGTATTTTAGGCAGAAAACAAAGAAAAACTAATTGCAAGCAGTACTGTAGCAATATTCTATGGAAATATAGCGAGGATTGGGCAATATTCCAAACTCTTTTGGATAATTTGCCCATTCATTACATTTTTGCTGATATTTACGATGCTAGCTTAGAGATTCCTGGTGGCACTAATACCTGATTCCATTCTTTGCCTTATTTACTAAGAGGTTGCCAGCTCATCCATAAGCTAATATACACCTAATACTCCTCACAACATAACAACAGATCAGCTTGCCCTGAAGTAGTTCAGCAAGGGGAGAAAAACAAAGTTGCCATTATGAAGAAATTGTGGAAAAATAAAAAAACAACCAACAAAATTATTATTTAGCTTGAACCTCAAGATCAGCCAATATTAAAATGTCAAGTGAAGTCATTTTTGAAGGCATCATGATAATTAAAAATGTCTTTAAAATAGGTGGCACATGTCTGTAACCAATACTCTTATAGACTGATTGTTTAGCTGGACTTGCTCTCTACCTGTTTTTTAATTGTACAAGTGACGAAGAGCATTCGTATTCATAGTAATTGCCTGTGAGGTGTAGCTTTAGCAGACGTGAGGCTTGCATAAAAACTCTGCCTTGTACTTGGCGTCTGACATTTTCCAGTCTTTGATCGATGAGCTTGCCACTGGCTCCTTCACTCTGGGTAAGTCCTTCTCCCTCTGTCACTGAGAACTCTACAAGATGGTGAGGTTAACACCTCCCTAAGCAAGATTATAAGCACAACGCCTCCCCTTCTCTGAAGATACTGTGTTACAGTGTGCACAGGTGGAATCCCCAGTATGTCTGGTGCAAAGCAGGAAAAGTATAAATCATCAGTGTGAGACATAAGTATACATTGGATTACTGTATATCACAATACTGCATTACTGCAACAGGTTTGTTAACACTAAGGCTTTGATGTGTCACCACCATCACTGATTACATTGAATATGTAAATTCAGAATTGATGCATGATTTTAGTGCAGCTCAAGTTTCTCTTTAATGGCATCAAGATGTTGTTGTCTTTGATTTGCATTCTTGCCATCCTGTGTTGCACTAATTAAACACAGATAATCATATATTACACTCTTGTATTTCCATACTTGATGATCATGCAGTTCAGTGATATTGATGTGTTGTAAACTCACACAATGCAGTGGGAAATACAATTTAAAAAAAAAAAAATAAAACTGCATAGATGATATGTGTAAAACTGTTGGTACTGACTTTTTGAAGTCTGTAATGTAACAATATCGCTTTGGTTTCTTAAAGTGAATCATCATGATTATCTTTCATTTTAAGGTAATTTGGTTTTAAATCTCTTCATTAAATTGGGCTTTGTTATGTCGGAAGAGGGGCTGATTTAGCCACGTAATTGCAAGGGTTTGTACCATTATGTAGCAGCAGTAGTCTTTGTGTCAAATGCAGCTTGATATAGCATTATAAGGACCTAATGAGCTTTACAAAATCATTATAATACACACACTCAGTCCATTTATTTTATTATTCAGAAAATCTCCTCAGTGACACACTTAGTAGTCGACAGTCTCACTTAATCTGATCTCCGATAGCTCGATAAATTGAACTCTGTATAGCTGGACATCATTGTCTACATACAAGTGGTCAACAGACCTTGTATTACGTTTTCACAGACAATGTTTAGTAGTTAGTTTAAGATCTCAAAATTACACTTAAGAAATACTCAGTTATGAATAACATTATTTTAAGTGACATATTTACCATATATCACTTTCTTAAAATCAGAGAAATGATCCCCACATACACACAAAGCAATGAGGACACAGTGCTTCCAAATGAAACATTTTACATCTGATTAAAAACTAACCAAAACTCAAAAAATGTGCAATATCGAGTCGTACTGTTACAGAATCTCAGCAATAAAATACGACTGTATTGTTGTTATGACACAACCTTTTAAAGGCTAAGATTGAGCCATTCATTCCAAGCTTTTGCTTAGCTCTGCGTGATTGACAATGTCTTTCTGATCGGCTCCACTCGATCTTCTGCTTGTCCACGCTCATCGGTCATGTCACATGCTGAAAACAGCACAGCGTGGTGACTGTCAATCATTTTAAGTGAGAGAAAAATATAGCTAAGAAAAGTAGCCATTCATGTTAGGGACTAACATGCAAGCAATGTTTTTCCCACTATAGAAAAACTGAATAAATGTAATGTTGACAGTAGATACAGTGAGGATAAGCTCCACCTAATGACTTCATGGATTATTTCATCCCAACTTAACCCCTGATGACAGCAAATGAGATTCAATACATGTTTGCTTTAATGTCTTGAATATTATTTTTAGGTCATTTATTCATTGTATGTTTGCCACTCTAATGCACTAAAAAATGGCATATTCCATTGTTGTGAAATTTAAATGTAGATTACAGTAAAGTAAGACATTAGGAGTAAAAACAAGACTTTTGACTTGGTGCTAACTTGAGAAACACTGCTCTGAGAATGTGGGCATATACAGTACATGACGTTCAGGTGCAAAAGCACGATGCACCAATTTTGTTTCCTGAGAATGAGATAAAATCAAAGTCACAATAATGAACAAAATAGTCAGGATTATCCAATTGTGTGAGCATAACATCTTACATCTTTAGTCAGAATGTGACCCATTTAAAACCTCGGAGGAAATCTTGCCCACATACTGAGAAGCAACAGGCAGCTGGTCAAAGACTGGCTTAGACACAATGCGTTCTGCTTTGACTGTTTGTGAAAATAAGGCCTAATGGAAATACACAGAGAATGGAACATCCCCCATGACCTAAATCTAAACTACATGCCTTTCCGAACATATATTTTCACCTATTTTTGTCTTTAAAAGTGAGACAAATCCCTGATTGGCAAGTTATTACAGAGCAAATTAGTGGTTTACTTTTTTCTCCATCAAAAAGAGTCCATGTGTGTAGAAACAGGAATCACGCAGTGGAGTGCAATAAACAGCACCTTTGGCCTGCACAACAGACAAAAGAGACAGGAAGTTCTCTTTCTCTGTTTTGTGGAATATTGTTTTCCTAACTCGGAAAGAGCGAGGCAGCTGAGAAAGCAAGGACAGTGGATTTCTTTTAGGCTCCTGGGTGAGGCTAGGGGCCTCGAGGATGAAACGGGGAGCGGATGGGGGAAGTAAATGCCAGCACCCTGCCATGCAACAGGCATGAAGGCCTTTTGACTCAGTTGCCATGTTACTGGCTTTTGGTCGCAGGTATCCTCTCCCTCAGGCTCACAGATGGAGGGGGGATTCTCATGATATGAGGAGCGGAGGAAGGACGAGAGGAGAAGAGGGGCAAAGTCCTTTCACCACAGCTTTGAGGGTGAGCTGGAGGGGGTGGAGGAGGGGGGTCTGCTCTGTGGACGGCAGGTGGTGGTCAGTGTTGGGGTTGTCTACCTGTCTTTCCATCTTGTGCCTGAAGAGATAACAAGATTGGAGCAATTGGAGCCACACACAACACTCTCCCCAGAGTGCTTTTTCCTGCTTGAAGGCACGAAGTGTTGGCGGGATTGAATCTATCAGTCATGTTTTATATTAACAAGGTTTAGTAATGTAGATAAGATTGTGCCATTCAAACAGACCTCTTTCAGAAAAAGATGCAGATTATTGTTTCTTTTTTCTCAAC
Source organism: Macquaria australasica (assembly GCA_005408345.1). NCBI lineage: Eukaryota > Metazoa > Chordata > Actinopteri > Centrarchiformes > Percichthyidae > Macquaria > Macquaria australasica. The sequence goes on along the minus strand of SEMN01000001.1, from coordinate 5,194,430 downwards.
AACTCAAGTGTAGCTACACCCTCAAATTCAGCTAGAACCCTCTCTTCCAGCAAATTTAAAAAATGCAACAAGTGAGGGGACAACGGCTGTAGGAGGTGTGGCCTCGTGGCTACTTAGTGTGTGGGTCAGGAGACGTGAGGGAGACTAACTGACACTGATTAGAGTCTTTTTTTAAATATAAATTTCATGACATAGACAGGTCCCAACTGGTTGACTCTATGTCAGCATTTGCCGTGCACGGTTCAGGGCTGATTTGAAACAGTAGATGGCGTGTTGAGCCATTTTCAACACATGAAATGCCGATTTTTATACATTTGGTAAGAAATGTCAATATTAATACCAGCATTGATGTGTTTCATCACAGTACAGTCATATCATTTAGTTTACAGCTCAAAAAATCATGTTTAAGTGTGCAGTACCTCTTTAAAAATGGAGCCTGGTGTCTGAAAGGACTGACTCACATCTGGAAGGCACGGGAGAGCATGGAGAGGAGATCTGGAGGGACAGTGAGAAGGCACCAGGGAGTAGTTCGTGGCTGATTTATGAAGGCACATGTGGAAATGGTGACAAGGATGGTAGAGAGCAGGTATGTGTGTGTGTGTGTTAGGAAGTATAGTCTGCTTTTGATGTTTGTTATTTAAAGCCAAATACCCATCATAATAAAAATGGATTCCACCATTTTTGTGTGGTATTGAACTTTAGTTACTCCTGTCTTTTTTTCAGCACTGAGGTAGATCTTATAATGTGCTGTTTTAATGTATCGACCTGCCTAGTCACTAAATGTCAAGCAGCATGGGAACGCTTGCATGTTTAAGCCGCAAATGGTTTATTTACACTTGCTACCAGTATACTGTAAGAGCAAATGTTGTAGCTGAATATTAATGTGAACAGAGCAAATACGCTATTTGCCATCCGCTACCACACTAAAAATGGACATACACACTTTCACACACTTGCTGAAAACGAATCTGAATGTAGGCTTTAGTTGTGAAGTAAAAACTGGTATTTACTGCTTCAAAGTGTAGGCCACCCCTGCAATAATAAATCAGTACAAGAGACACCCTTGGTTTTCACTGTGGATTTGTCCATCAGTGGAGGCAAATGACAAAATATTTGGAGAAAATTTCACCCGAGCAATGAAGAAAGAGGGCCCCCAGGGGTACACATCTGACTTCAATTCCACTCCTGTCAGGTAGACACAAAGCTGAGGGGCACACACAGCAACAGGAAGAAAGACAGACAGAAAAAGAAACAAGCAAAAAAGAAAGTAAGACATGTAATTGGGTAGTTTTCTGCAAATGGTTACTTTGCATTTCTTCTAACCTGAACCAGTTGTAAACAAATAGTCTAATTAACCTAATAAAAAACATATTAACATAATTGCAATAAAGCCGTCTTTAGTATTTACAACAAAATTATTCAGAATATACTGATAGTATTCCCTTGTACAAAGTTATTCTGGACCTTTCTTTCTTAGGAAATAGCTGCCTGCCACTGGTTTTGCTTTAAGGTCTGTCAATAAACAGATGGCTTGTTCAGTCCATTTCCGGGGCCAAAACAAGCAGGAATAATAACCTTGACCGTGTATTTATGTCCTTAACCTTTAACCACCCACTTTGCCCACACAGTTGATCTTCAGGGCAAATTAAAAAAAACAGTATTTGCCCTTTGTGCATTCATGTTCTGCAGCTTTGATTACGTGTGTTATGTGTGTGTGTTTGCTCATATGAGCATGCATTTTGCTTACATATGATGCATTGGGGGAAAAAAAAAATTACATGCACAGCAGAGGTTACGGAGTGATTCCTCTCAGGTCTATTTGAGAATAATGTTGACTGCTGATAGCAGGGCTTTGATCCGTAACCTATTGTGAGTGTAAAATCAGAAGTGCTAGGCATTTTCTTTGATAATGCTGTGGTAAATAAATTCCACATCTCAGTTGCTTATTGTATTGTATGGATCTAAAGGTGCTGGCTAAGACTGGAGTGCAAGTGATTCTAAATGGCTGTAGGTAAAGATTTTTCACAGGGGATTATTGCTATACACTGTGATCCAGATTTTGTCGGCTTTTAGCCTATACTTTATTTATAGATGATAATACACTGTTTAGAAGTGATTTCCTTGATTTTTTTACTGGGCTGTTATTGCTCATGATAGGCTGCTGGTATTATTGGGGTGATAAGTCGAAGTTAAACAAGCCAGAGTGCATCTGCACTTAGTGCTTTTACCTCATATTATCCATGGGACTTAGCTGAGGTGCTCTGGGAGTATTTAGTGCTCTGTTGTGCTTGTAGGAATTATTACTAGGGCTCAATGTTCTGTATTTCCCCTGTTAGAGAGCAAGAGAGAAAGCGACGGAGAGGGCGAGCGAGAATGAAGAAAAGGGTGAGAGGTAGAGGGAGTCCTGTGTTGTTGGCAACCACAGGCTATATCTGGGCAGTCTGCAGAGACAGGCACGCTTTGTCTCTAGCGTCATTTGCAGCTTAAACAAACAGGTGTGATGCAAGAGCCTCTCAAACAAACACACCGCTGCTCTTCAAAGTGGAGACAGGAAGAGACACCGAGCGAGGGAGAGTGAAGAAATAATGGGGGAGGCATGGGCAGTCAAGGGGAGAAAAGCGAACACGTGGACGGGAGTTGAGCAGAAGTAAAAGTGTTCTTTATATGCTGAATATTAGTTTAATCTGTGAGTTTTCTTAAACTTGTCATATTTGTAGGTGTTAGCCCTGTATTTTCTTCATTTTAGCTTTCACAGTTTGGAAAATAAATTGGTCCTTGTTTTTTTTTTCACACCTCCACTAAAAATGTCTGTTTTCTCTCTCTTTCACTCTAGTGCTGACAGCCTCTTACCTTCTCTACTTCTCTCTCTCTCTCTCTCTCTCTCTCTCTCTCTCTCTCTCTCTCTCTCTCTCTGTGGCATTGTCACTTGAATCAGAAGTTGAGTGCTGGCTAAATGAAGGGGTACACAGCTAGTCTGCTCTAGACAGGCCTGAGTGGTGCTGCACTGCTTTGCTGCCTTTCTCCACAGAGCCTTGATTCAGCCCCCGCTGATAGGGGACCCAGGCATTACTCAGCCCCCCTGCTTGCCTGATGAGCAGCATCTCTAATCCCTACAGATATTAACCCTTGCAGCTTCTGTTCTTTACTGTCATCTCCATTCAGCAGATGAAGCATTCATTTATTTTTGTCCATTTTAATGATGTCCTGTTCCTCCATTTCCAGTTCCTCGGTCACAAAAACTCAACTTTTACTCTCTATCCTTTGCACGTCTAGTGGGCCTTGTTGCTCTTCCTCTCTGCTATTCACGTCAGGCACATTATTGTAAGAAAGCAAAGGAAAATGTCACAAATGGCAGAAAATATCAAATGCCACATGTTTAATTATAATGCACAAATTTTAACTGTTTTTTGAAAAAAGTCTTAACTGTATTGCAGTTGCATCCAAACACTTGCGAATAAATACTTTCCAGTTGTCATCAACATGTCATGATTTATACTCTAATGCTAACATTTCTAACACAAATGGCATGTATTGCATACACATAAAATAGTCCTTAAATGTATCTATGAACTGGAAAAGTGTTATATAAAGGGAATATGTAGTGTGTGTTTACATTTGTTCATCTTGATTTAAAGTATTTTTGTGACTACCCCTTGAGATAATCTGTAAACTGCCAAGAAATCCATTAATACTATATTCAGGACAAGCATGGGCCACTTCTTCTAGGCTTACCCCCAATGTGTGCTACAGGGCTGCAGATGAGATCTACTCATTGCAGCCAAGGAATCAGAGAGGATGGGGTCCAGCTTTAACTATATATGTAAGGAGAGGGGACATAAGTGGGTTGTATGGGTTTGGAATTCAAATTCAGGGATGAGTGCCACATAAGTTAAGCAGCAAAGACAATCTGGAGCTTGATGCAGGACCCAGTGTCAGCTCAGCCCTTCAATTATCCTCATTATTACAGTATGTCCTCATTTTGTAGACACTCACCTGCAGTGATATATCACAGACACAAGATTAGACTTGCTATGAAGAGATGGTGCGTTATACAACCCCAAACATTACTCATCCCAACCATAAGACAGAGACAAAATAGCAGGCAGTAAAACAACACAGGCCTAATTGATGCTCTAATGCAAAGCATCATCCAGACAGAGAGAGAGAGAGAGTACAGGTTCTCCTTTTCACACATCCTAAGCTCTTAGGCTCAGTAGAGGTTATTTTAGTGGAGGTATATGAGATATAATGATACGTCAGTGAGATCTGCTGGGACAAGAGGAGCAGGTAGTGCAGTAGAGCAGAGGGCTGATTTATGGGCAGGATAAATGATGCGGTGGGTGTCTGCCTGTGTAATAGCACTGTGCTCTGCACACCGCACTTTCACTCAGCTGTAGTTTATAGTGTGATGTGTGATGGGGATAAATGTCAGCTTGGCTTATCTAAGAAGATCTGATATGACTTTAAACGGGCTCCTCTCAAACACTTTGACATGTATTGAAAGGAAAACTGTTAATGGCACATTGATAAAATGGGAACTGATATTTAGAAAATGGTGCCGTATTATTCATAACAAGTGCAAAACTGCACAACAAGGATTCATCACTGGCTATGTTTAACTGGGTTGAAAATAAAACCAGCCTCTACCAGATGCTGCTACTCTGTATTAATAGCTAAAGCAATTACTGTTTGAAAATTATTCTCTTTTCACTCAGTTCGGCTATTAAAAAGAAGAAAAAAAAGAATCTACCCACCATGGTGGAGACTGAGCAAAAGAAGCTTATTTGCCTCTGAATCTGTGGGGCGATATTGAAACAGTGAGGGGTGAAAAGTGGAATCCTGTTGCTTGCTTTGAGCATGATCTTAGAAGAGTGCACATTATTCCCATACTCCATGTGCAGTGCTTAGCAGTTAACCTCAGGCAGGTATAGTCTTACTGTATATACAACACTGCTATGCTGGGATGCTTGGCAGGATATTAGCCACAGTATGAAGATAAAACAGAAACAGCGTTACTGTGAAATAGTAGATGGGTTTCCAAAGATTGGTTGATCAGAGGCCAGGTAAGAGTGGACATACAGTATGTTATTAATGTAATGCAACATGTCAAACATGAAAACCTACTCTGCAAGTGTTTGTAAACTGTTGATGATAGCTTATGCAGTATACTTTAGGAAGTTATTGCAATTAACACAAGACAGCTGGAGAAAAGAAGGTGTGTGTGTGTGTGTGTGTGTGTACAACCACACAGAGAGAACAGTTATTGAAATTGTGGTTTTTGGGTAGTGTATTGACAATATCTAGGGAAAGGTTTTGGGTTTCCATGGGGGGGGGTTGGGGTGTATGTGAGGATAAGCAGGTGTGATCACGAGGATTGCCGTTTTTCTTTCCAAAGGCCTTGCCCCTTATAACATGTGTATAGCCCTGCTTCAAACAACTGCCAAAGACACCAGTACACATGTTTTACCTAGAATAGTGTAAAGAATTATTTTCACTGGTTAGCTGGTCTGTCACTAACACATACACCACTATCCGTGGCTAGTGGGGAGGATAAAGTGCACGTTTATCGTATAATCCACTCCTTTCGTGTACAGTAATATTGAAATTAAAATCAGTGGGTGCCAAACACTGCAGATGACCCAGTAGGTTTGCTTTCCTTGCAGTTTTTGCTCACTAATTTCTGTGCCTTGGCCTCCCTCACGCATCCTGGTAATGAGAAAATGTGCTGTTGTCTTTGTTTACTGAGCCAGTGTGTCTGGCTGCAGCTCTTCACATTGTTTGAATATAAACCCTGAGCAAAATTATTAGCTCACTTGGAGTGTTTCTGCTAAGTTACATGAGCATACAGCGTGTAGGGCGACCTAAAGCTCTGTGCACAATATACATAGTTAGTACATACATCAAACAGTATTTGATTGTGGGAAAATATACGCACATGCTAATTGCTGTAATCAGACAGGCCAAATGCAAAATTCTAGATGATTCCTACAGTGTACTGTCTGATGTCTGAGATAATGGGGCTAATGTTTGCTTCTTTTTTTACTGTGTTGATAGTCAGTACTAATAAAACCTACTTGTACTGCACATCAAACATTCTTGGTACCCGTGGTTTAGAAGGAGAAATGTATTTGAGGTTGAGACCAAATGTGTTTGACGACAACTTGCATGATGGGTTTTCTCTCCTTATTGATCTTTTATACTCATATGAACCACAAATTGAGAGTCATCTCGCTCTAAATAGACTACACTGTCAAGATGATGTGTTTGAGGCAGGCATTTCAAGGAAACGGCTGATTTTGGATTTAAAATCTTTAATAATTTTGCAACTTATTTTTGTATGGAGATGCCTCATTTTGAATGCAGTTGACTTATTGGAGAGGAAATTTGCCTGTCAAGATGATATCAGTTTTCTTTTAATATATATCCAAAGCTGTTTCTCCAGGAAATTGCTATTTTATTTATTTATTATTTATTTATTGGTTATTAGATTTAATAGACTTTGAAAATGAAAAGCCTTTCATACCATATGACAGACCTTAGGAGATTTGCTTCTCCTCTATTATACACACACTAGAGATGAGCTACAGATAATGGTCAAAAATTAGATTTCCAGACTTGAAGGCCTCGACTGGTCTGCAGTGGAATTGTGAGGCAAAAGACTACAAGATAAGAAATGCCAGCTTTTGGCACTAAACCTCACATCTGCTGAGCCAGCAAATCCTAAGTCTGATCTCAAAATTTAATCAGTATGGCACAACAAGGCCTAAAATCCTGGCTTAAAGTTTTGTTTGTAAGAACAGGTTCAAGACTGTTAGAACTGAAGTGTTTTTATAGTTTTCTTGTCTGTGAAAGAAAATTTACCATGGGCTTTGAAGCAACACCCAAGGCAAATTTTGTTTAATACAGAGACTCACAGAGATGTGGAAATACAAATTATAGATTATGAATTTGGCATTAATTCAGATATAATGTTTTGTTGTTGCCTGATCACAACCCTCCCACAATCTTTTATTTTCACAATTTTTTTTCCCACCTTCACCCTTTTTTCCATTTCACCTTTCCATCACCCATCTGATAAGCACCACAAGGAGGGGTCGTGAGGTGGTGATGCTGTAAGCCAAAATAGTAGCAGGCTCAATGTGAGAAAATCCATTTACAGTGCTCTTAGTTTGATAAAAAAAAAATTGATACTTGGTGCAAATGCATCGATAACATCAGGCAAGAGGAATTATTGTAATATTGTAATATAACACCGTATTTATTTTTTGTCCCAACCCTGTTTAACGCCCTCATTTAGAAGTAGAATGAGGATGTAAATGAATGTTCCAACAGTACTTAAAGGGCCATTTTACTGATTTTCAATCTGAATCCTATGCCACTGTAGTTAGTATCTCCAGAGCCCAACACCACTACCTCTGACTTGACTTAGCCTAATGCCTGTATTTTGTCATAGGTGGTGTATAGTGAACAATTTAAATTATATAGTTAGGTATACTGTAGAACATGTTCTCTCTACATCTGCAATTGTGTTGTAACTCTACTATTTCATATTTCTTTAAGTTCCTTTGTGTGTTGACATTTAATATTACCAAGCTTTTTGTAATATATTAAATGTATTGAGACTTTTTGAAAATGTATCATATTTTAAATACATTTCAAACTCTAATGTATTAAACACAAAATAGTGCATATCCATCTGCATGCATGTCAAAATACTGTATGTGCCCAGGGCATGTGGTAATGAGTGTTGGGTGACATTTCCCTATGAGTGAGAGTAAATGTAAATTGCTTTTTTATTGTATTATCTGCAGTGCCCTGTTTTTATCACACATGGTGAGGAGAATTTCCCTAAAGGGATAATAAAATTACCTTGTACTTTCTTAGAAGTTGTAGTTCCCTCTCTTCTTATTAGCATGATAAATGTTAAGAGTTTGTCCAGATTTCTTTCTCTATATCAATATAATCCTTTGTTTGTTTGTGAAATTCAGTTTTTAAAGTTTCAAAATAGCAACTAGTCATTTTCATTCCATGAACCAATTACTCTGATGTAGCCTCTCTCATTTATGTGCCATCAGCAAAATAATGTATATTTATTAAGTTTGGTTTGTTGAGCTCCCAGTATACACCTGTTTTTCCCGTTCACTGAGGTAAAATCTCAGCGTCCAAGTGATGTCAGATTATGTTACCAGTAATACAACGCTGAGAACAGACTTTATGGCTCAGTTTCTTGCTTCACTGCTCAGGACCTGTTCTTTATTAACACAGACAACATCAGCTAAGCAATAATAATTTTGTGACTTAGAAATTGTACATCTGTACGAAGCTGCGTTGTCTGATATTTCAACCAACGTCCCACGTTTAAACTTATCTCTTTTATGAAACGGGTCTCAACCTGCCATCTCAATCTGGTCTTTTTCTGTACTAGAGTCTCTTTCCATTTCATTAGTTGATTCATTTACATGACAGATGCCCTCATGCATGCTGTAGAGAGCCTAGGGGTGCACTGCAGCTGAACACCACCTGCGGTGTGAGTTTGTTATTTGAACCCACGGTCTAGAGTTCCCTTTCTGCCCTTCTCATGAGCCCTCACTGCTGACCCTGACTGGTACAGTCCTCACACTTGGGCTAACGGTACAGTTTTCATGGCTCCTTTTATTTCCAAAGTGTGTATCCATATGTGATTGTATGTGGGCACCTGTGTGTAAATGTTAAGTGTGATCTGAGTCTTTGGCCACGCTTAAAACAAGCTTGTTCACGGATTGCTACACATCATTTTCAAATGTTAAACATAGTCAAACAGCCAGCTAAGTTATAACACTTCAGTGTTGATTGGGGTTTAAAAAAAAAGAGCCAGCAATCATTTTCAATCATGTATAGACATGGTTTTCTTCCTTGATGGTAGGTGGGATATAAATAAGATTGATGCCGACTTCTTGTACTGAAAACATATAATCTGCCTGCATGATCATTTTGAAAGGTTTTTGACTGCAGTGAACGTAGAAGTTCCTATTGCATAGCAAAAACAGGACTTGAAGGGCTTTAATGAGTGGTTGGTAAGTTGTGTTACAGATTACTCCGAAAATGTGATCTCCTTGATTGCACATTTCTTGACTCCGAAAAAAGAAGTTTACGCACTTCTGGTTTCTTAAGTAGTTTGTATAGTAATGAGTAAGTAGGGAGAATGTCATTTGCAATGCAGACACAGGTTGATATTTCACTTACTTGCTACAAACTAGCGGTGAAAAATAACCAATCCAGCAGAGCTATAAAAAGCATGAAAGGGACTGAGGGACATACCGTCCCTCAGTTTTATATTGTAACCCTAGTTCTGTGATCACAGGGAGACTTAACAAAGTCTCTATAGGCTCTACAGCAGGTTTATCCACTCATTTTTGTGTATTGTGAAATTTGCATGTATGTGCTCAGGCCTTTCAGTGTGGGGGCTTCTGACCCTTATAAAAGGGCAAGTGGCCTGTTGCTATAGAACCATAATGTAAAACCATATTTCTACTTCCAACAGGGTGTAGTAATCCAACTTTTCCCTTTGTGGGCTTATAGGGTTAAAGTCCAATAACAACAGAACACACAGCATTGTGAAACAGGTTGACCGTGGTTACCAAACCAGGGAAGGAAGGACAGACATTGTGCACTGTGTCCAGACAGCCATATTTGGCCATGCTTTGTCACTGTCACCAAGGAAAAATAGATGAGAGGATTCACCGCTTCTCTTTTTAAAGGGGCAACCACTAAAGAGATGAATGGACTGATTGATTAAGCATGCACATGCAATTTTACACTGCACAGATACCTAAAGGTGAATGGCTAAGTCTATAGATAGTCTGTATAAACCATTTGGATTGGGGTGTGTGTGTCAATATATGCACTGATATGTATTAGGATTGTCCTGATTAGGCAGGGCACATTTTGGGGTATTTTTTGATGGTATTAGTATGGGCTATTATTTTGTTGTGCATGCAAACAGACCAGAATTTTTAATTTAAAATAGACATTTAATCACTTCAGTCACAGGGGGCTTTAAGCAGTTGTGCAGCTGTTAACATTCTCCAAGGTTCTTCCCATCTAAAAAAACATCTCATGCATAGTGGTCTGTAAACTGGTGCTGTGTGTGAACCAGACGTTTCCCTCTTGTGGTTTAGGAGCTTGATGTACTGTGAGATGCATCTATTACAAACCCTCAACTGATCATGCAGCGATCTCATTTGTTCTCAGTGTTCCTTTGAGCATCCATGTAAGTGAACTGTTAATGAGCAGTTTGAGATTCAAGTGTATGTCCTTTTGCTTAATTGCATCCTGCACTTTTTAAAAAAAGTTTAAGCAATTACAGTTACTTCATTTTATCTGATGATATAATCCAAGGAGGAACACATCCAGTCATTTCATGATGACAAATGGCCAATGAATGGAGGGTATTGGCTTGGGACAAGGATGAACTTGCACTGCAACAAAGACACTGGTCTGTCCCTATGCCCGCTAGGTGAGCTGTGTTAATGTAATGGCTGCATCCCTCCAGGGGGTTGATGAAGCCGTGCCCTGCATGTATTTCCAGAAGAGTGAGTACCAGAGCTGGTGAACAGTATGTGCTACATTGCAGCCTCCCTAGTTTGCTCCATCAGCTACCTCTCTGTAATCTCAGAGCTTCAAAGCTCCTTATTGTCCTTCCCCACATAAACTCAAAGTCACTTATTTTCATGAGTCATCCCACCCTGCCTCCCGATAGAATTCCTGCTCTATGTTGTTTTTTTTCCCTCTTCCTCCGCTTTTCACTGTTTATTTACACACCACTGGGGCTGCTGTTATCTGAAGTGTTCCCAATGATAATGACTGCTGCAAGATAAGGGTTATTTTTAGGACATTGTGTTTGCATTTTACAGGGTACTGGGGAAGCGTTTTTGTAGTAGATTCACTGTACACAGAACTGATTGCTGTTCAATTCTGACACAGTGTTTAACGATATACAGTATAGGACAGACACCATTTTATAAGTCAGCACAGGACTTTTAGATGATTTTTTGATGACCATAAACATTGACTCAAAGCTTTCAAGTTACCCAGCATCAAGGGCAATGGAAGCAACCGCAAAACCAGACTGTTCTTTCTTGCTCTGCTTCAAATACATATTTGCACAAGAGCTGCTCTCTTACCTCCCAGCTTCAGTCTTTCTGTTCTGTTCAACTTAATTTGTAAAACAGATGTATTTAGACCGTCTTGTCCTGGAACAAAAAAAGCAGACAGTAATTACATCTCGTTTAGACCCCTGAAAGACACATTTGATAGGTGATCCCTAAAGCTGTTAAATCTTTTCTTTAAAGCTACAGACAAGCAGAGTGGCTGCAAAGGGAATAGCACAAGGGCCTACCATGTTGCAGTCATCACCAGCTCAGCTTAATGGTGCCAATTCAACTGGGCTATTCTAGGACACAATAGAGGGGAAAGTGCAAAAGTGGGTTGTGTTAATTGAGTGTGTGGGCTGGATGATTTTTTTAAATGGCCCTGCTAATTGTTCTTTAAGGAATGGGTCCCCAATTGGCGCACTCAACTGTGGCTTGTTGTGCTACCCAGGGCACGGCTGGCAGTGGTTATTAAGAGGGCTCTCACACAACTGTCATCAGCAAGGTTCTGTATTTATTGATGCTTTCAGATAAATCAGTCATTCCAAAGAGGATGCACACTAATAAATGTATTTTATTTTATGGAAACGTGATCAAAAGCTTCTCCTCTATCAGCAACGTGCAAATACAGAATGGCTCAGTCACTGGCGGAGCTAAGATGTGTTAAGTGGCTAAGTGGAGAAAGTTTTCATTTCTAAATGCACCATAGCTTATCACTGTTTAGTAAAGGTGTAATGGTACATGTGTTTCTTCCGAACTATTACAGGAACAGGATGTTCTGTTCGGTACAGGAGTCAGTAACAATAATCACTGCAACACAACACAGAAGAAAATACGACAGGATACTGTTTTACGGGCACTTATTAGTCTAAATGGCTGTGCTTCACAGTACAAAGTTGTGCATTGTGCGTTTGCTTCAAATTGAAGTCAGTGATTAATGTTTTGACTTGCAGTCTGCAGTGTGTTTCAGCTGCACATGTCTGCAAGTAGGGATAATAGTCCAATAGCCAACAACTTGAGTTCCACCCACAAAGTTACTTGTTTATTATTATTTTTATGGATTTTTGACCTCGAGGGCATAACACTGTGGACCAACCAGTAGGAGTTATAATATAGTTATAAATAATTGCCCTTTTGCATGCCCAGCAGAAACAGAGCAACATAGGCATCCCCATCTTATACTGTACATACTGTCTTTAGTCTGGTCTTATCTTATTACTACAGCATACTGGATCTATAATCCAGTATGCTGTAGTATAGAGTCCAAACAAAAACATATTGGACTGTCCTACTACTTACAAACTGCATGATAAGTTTTGTCAGATGGCTAGATAAAAGGACTCCAATGGGATGCTCATGTTGCTCTGTTATTGCTGGATGTTTAAGTGGGGAATTGTTTGCTATTCAGCCTCATGAACTTGAGTTTCTGTAATAATTCAGGGATGTGCTGCTGTCTTTTGCCTCCTGGTGGTCAAACATGTACCTTTTAATTGAGACAGAAGAAGAAGACAATTTATTTGCTTTCCTTAGCTTTTTGGTAACTTTTTTTTTTATATGTGGGTCAACATGGTGTTGTGGATTAGCAGACAGACATTGGTAAGCTTCATACATGTCCCTATAACAAATTCCACTGACTCTGGTCATGTGGCAACTAAAGTGTATAAAGTGTTGATAAAAATGCTGTTTTCATGAAAGAGGGTGTTGACTGTAATGTTTCCTTGGGTCCAGCTAACAATGTTAGAGTAGAAATCTCCTCTGGCAAGTGTCCTTGTGAACTCTGCTCCACAAATGGCCCAGCCATGGAAAAAGAGTTATATATAGAAAGTGTGGGTGATGCTGGTAGCTCTGGTGCCAGCAAGAGTTGCATTTGTGTCTTAAAGCCACCCGCTACCTATGAATGATTAACTCCCACAGACCCACTGCAGCACCTAAGGAAAATACAGAGACATTCTTGTAAACAAAGATATCACAGCTTCATTGCTCTATTTGTTTCAAAGCTAACCACTGCTAGCACATCAGGCAAGATTCTTTTTGCCATAAAGGGCTTAAACACAACTCTAGTGAGGCTCCCTGTGTCAGGAGGCCTAATTACACCTACCAAGACTCATCATCTTAGATTAATGAATCTTTCTGGCCACTGCAGCCGGCCCATGCTCTATATGTTGCCAGGGGTTCGCCGTTTTCTCTGACCCTTTCTCTGTAGTTACAGGCTAATGGAGCTATAAGCTATCATTGCTAAAGTACGCTGGGTACCACATCATTCATCACAGACCAATGGACAGAATCCTTAACAGCCTCTAACTCTAGTAGACCCAGCGGGATTCATCGTACTTTAGAAACCCCCATTGTTGAGCACTTAATATAGTCTCATTGTCTATTTCGCAACATTAAGGGCTCTTGTGAACAAGGTGCTTGGCACTAAGTCAGTCTGTTTTGTTGTAGTCTAAGTTGCACTGCCACTTTTGGTTAAAATGACCAGTTATCATCCTTCTTCTTCCTACTTTGGACAGCGGTTATCTGTTGTGGAACCTCTGTCTATAAATAACTTGGGTATAGTCAAGAGGGCTTAACCAGTGTCTTTCTCAGTGAAAGAAATAGCTCTATATAAGGGTAGAGGAGGAAAGGGGAATGCCTGGAGGGAGGGGAGCCGAGTGCTTGTGCAGGTGGAGCTGAGGTTGTCTCCACAATTTCAGCCACATGTCATTATTTAAACTCTTTGTATAGTCCTTTCTGTTGTCATTCGATCTCATCTACCCTAAGTGCTGATTGATTTTGTTTTTTCTCCAAAGGCTGTTGCCATGACATCTCAAGGCAACCTTTTCCTAGAAGGGCACCATAACCTTATTAATAACCTTATTTCCACTAAAAGACACAGTAAGCTCTCCTTTGGCTATTAGGGAGAAATAAGGTTTTTTTTTTTTTAGAATCTACCCCCCTGGCAGGTGTGTGTGTGTGTGTGTGTGTGTGTGTGTGTGTGTGTGTGTGTGTGTGTGTGTGTGTGTGTGTGTGTGTGTGTGTGTGTGTGTGTGTGTGTGTGTGTGTGTGTTGTTGCAAAAAAGACAGAGAAAAAGAGAGGTAGATAGAGGTGGTCAGATAAAAGAGATAGGCTCTCTAGGCTCTGTGTGAGATGGTCAGATAAAACATGACACTGCTCTTTGAGGTGGAGTGTGAAAAAGGAAAAGTAAAAAAAGCAGGAAACATGAATGCCAGGCCAAAGCTTTGTTAATACAATGATAACACTTGAAATGTGTTACTGTGCCTGCTGAGTGTTTCATCATCAAAAAGACAGAGAGGGGGGAAATACAAGGAGAGAAGACTAAATAAGCGATATTGAATGTGATCGACCTACTTTGCAGTCATGCTTAGTTCTTCTGATTCTGGTTACTTTTAACAATTATTAGTAATTGTGTTCCCACACTGTTACAGTACAGCAAAGTAACTTAATTACTTCACTGCAGAGCTTTTCGTAGCGCTTCCAGTTTGTTTGGAGCGCTGCGCTCGGCTACACACCAAAAGGGCCAAAAACAAGCTACAACACCTGAGGCCTTTTGATACACTAACACGTAGAAACACACACACAATTACCACCTTTATTGAAGCAGAAGAAAAGGGATAGCACCACATGTTTTGACATAAGAGTATGAGGCACTAGTAGTGATACTGGTGCAGGCTATGGATCATTTGATTGGATATAATGACATTCAGGTTGATTGTCAGGCAGAAATGAGCAGCAGCAAATGTGATAAGGTTAAGGGTCACTGCTGTGATTTTGGTTTTGCATTTGCTTAGAAAGTAAACGCCTTTTGAGAAGTATTCGTACAAAGTGAAAGTGCATGTGAACTGTACTGCTCTGATCACTTAATCATCAGATTTACCCTTACTTTTTATGCAATAACAATAAGGACTACTGTATTTATAAAGAAGTGAGTTTATGCAATTGAAATAAAATCCTACAATAAGGTACAAACAAGATAAATGTTTAAAAAAATGATTAAAAATTGGAGTAGGCTGTGTTAATGTGTGCAAGTCTAAATCTGCTTTAAACATTCAGTTTAATTCAGACATGTTGACATTATAAAGGGTTTACATTGTTTTCATGCTCTTCCAGCCATTCAGTGATTGACTGTGCCTTGTAGATGAGGGTGTTGCAATCCTAAAATAGACCACTCTAATCAGGTTGGTAATACCTCGCTGTAGGGCAAAGATGGTCAGTCAGAATGGCTTTAAATTCACAACAGCTTGCCATTCCCTCCAAAGGGATGAGTGTACCTAAACCATCACTGGGAATTGCACCTCGCATCCTTGAAGAGTCACCAGAACCCTGGATTCAAAATATTTTGTATCCCTTAATGCTAAGTGAGGCAAAAATGCAAAACAAGTGAGGATAAAAGTGCAGAGTGAAGAAAAAATAGGTTGGAGCTACAGCGGAGGCCACGCAGCTGAAAGCTCTCTGACATGATGATGCTATTTATTAAGAGTTATTTATGCAAGAGTGAAGAGGTGATGGATAACAAGAGCATTGCCAAGGCTCTTCTTTGTTTTCAGGGTTAGTAAGTGTTCCATTGAAGCTCTAATGGCTGGTCAGCCCAAAGTGCAGAAAGAGGGGGGAAAATGTAAGTGTGCACATAAATGCACACACATGCTCATGCAAACCATGTCCATACCTGAGTGTGTATTTCTCTGTTCTCCTTTGAGTATACAGTGTTTGCTAGGCAACGTGTGCCCTTTGTCACATGTGTTTGTTTGCATGTTTGCACTAAGGAGGACTGAAGACTGACAGGGTCTCAGGGGAAGGCCTAAAATCTTTGACCTGAATACATATTTTCACATATTAGTGATGAGTTAGGGAGCCCCAGTGAAACGTGACAAGGCCTGTTTTCCTGCTTGTTTACAGGTAATAAACACTCTCCACCATGAAGTTAGAAACCAGGCCAGGAGATGGTATAATATGGTCTAGGTGGAAATGGAGGAATACTCATTGACATTCAGCATAATTAACTATAGGGCTACTGCTGGCACTGTGTACGTGTCCTGCAGTAATACCATGGTGTATGGTAGTACCTTTATTTCACAAACTTTTTTTCTGGATATGTGTTTCTATTACTGTTTCATGTGATATTGTTGGTCTCATAAGTTAATAAAATGTCACACTCAGTTATGTACGTTATTATGGAAAATGTTCCCAAACATAATAAGGAGGACAAATGGTCATTTTGGTGTTTTCAGTATGTATTTGTGGGAATTGGTTTGCCAATTTTAGTTGTTTTTTGGAGGCAAGCATTGTTTTGTTTTTTTCTTTGTTAATTTTTGTTTGTACATTTTTCACAAAGAAATGATTTCTACAATCAAAAACAAAACCACAAATATGAAGTTAGACCCAAATAAACTATACATTTCTAATAGAAAATAATGGGCAGCATATTAAATTACCACAAGAGAGATCACAACTCCAGGCTGCCCAAATTGAGCACCTCTGAGCATCAGAGTAAGAATGAAAAAGGAAAACAAATATAGAAAAAAAGTAGAAAATTAAGACTAAAGACTAACAACAGGTAAACAGAAGACCAGCCTTTACAATCTCCAATTATGAGCTAAAAAAGTCTGTTTCTAGTTGTCTCAAGAAGAGTAGCTTTCAATTGCTAATGTCAAAAATAGAAAAACAAAATTCTTTGTCCTTTTAAATGTTTGTTGAATTGAAATATCTTCAGCCACTCATATATTTTACTCTGTGTCACTGCAGTTTAGATAACGTTTTGGGATTTGCACCATGTGAAGTCTTATCTGAGATTCAGAAGGGACAATGTGTTCTAAAAATGAGTCTCTGTTCCCCTTACACTGTCAAGGGGTATTGTCTTTTTTTTCTTGCTGTTGGAGCTGCAGGTGTGTTCAGTTGTGATCGGCAGGAATTGGATATGAAGGGGACTGCCAACTCCAAGTATGACCTCATTAATTACATCTGTCAGTGATTCCCTGCAGATCTGTCTCCTGCTCTTCACATGCTGCCACTCAGCCAGCCAACCAGTCAACCAGTCAACCAGTCAGTCAGGAAATTTTCTGCTCTGGGTTAGACAACCTGCCGGGCTTCTGCTCGTAACACTGGCAGGTGGGATTGGGGGAGAGGGAGCGAGAGAGAAAGATGGAGGGGGGCACAGATGAACACATTCATGCAAACTCACTCCCATTTGATTGCATAAAAATGCACACACACACACACACACACACACACACACACACACACACAGGCAAGACACCTCAGCCGGAAGAATTTGATCTTTATTTAAATCCTTAAATTATAGCTGATTAAAAATTCATGGAGAGCCGTTTATATGAAAGCTGGGTGCTGTGCAGGCTGCCCTGTGATGTCTAATTGGTCTGAAGGTTGCCAACCCTTTGAACAAGTCAGGACGGAGAGTTGTGGCTGCCGGTGTGCTTAGAATGAGGATGTGAGTGTTTACCACCCACCTACCCTTCATCTCTCTTTTTCACTGCCCTGCGTTTTTGTACTGTAAATGCCTGTTGAACCCCCCCAAAAAAGAAAAGCCTTATATGAAACAGACAAATACTGTGTCCTTGATATACTTTGATATTTTAGAAAGCCCTCAATTTAGAATGAGACCTACTTTTGTTTTGGATGCTTTGTGTGTGTGTAGTTCTGGTGGCAGTAGTGACAGTGGATTTCCATTTGGAGTGGCTCTCACCCTCAAAGCTGTCTTTTTTAGGAAGTAGAAAATGATCTGGCAGAGTCTCACTGGAGGTTTTAGGAAGGTTTTTTTGGGGGGGGGCTCCACTGCTGGAGGTCCACTACAGCCTAGCTCATACTGAGTATGTGAGAAGCCCCATCTTTATTCTCTCTTCTCCCTTCGTTCCCGTAGCACATGCATACGGAAACGCACACACACATGATGCACACACATACAAATGCGCACAGGCATACTGCTCAATGGCAGGGCCCTCCTGCTGCCCCAAAGCATGGAATACCACATTTGTTTGTTTACGCCTCGTTTTCTTTCCCTGAACTCTATTAACATTTATATTGCAGCTGAAGGTGTTGGAAGTCCCTCCTGCAGTGGGGGAAACTCAGCTTAGATGAGAATGAGCTTCAGTCGAGCCTTGCTAGGCACAGACTTGTGTGTTTATACCTACATTATCCAGCTATTCCCCAACTGCCTCTTTTCCGTCTTGGTGGGTTTTTTTTCTCTTTTTTTTCACTTCATATCACCATTTGCTCCAGCTCGCCTCTTATGTGACTCTTTAAGCTTTTATCTCTCTCCAAGGTAAATTGATTGCTTGAAAAAAAAAAATGTGGTTGGAAATGCTTCCGGATTGGACAGCCTGATTGAGTATTAGCATATGAATAGAAGAGAGACAGCTCACCCTGTCAGAGGAGGAGGAAGTGTTATGGGAAACATCCGCTAGACATCTGTTTTTCAGATGTTTCTCGCACATTTTAACACATTTCATTGCTGATCTGTGGGGGTATTCCGAGCAGACATTTCAAATTCACACTGCCGGGGCTTTGCTGTTCAAGCAGGATTTGGTACCACAATCTGTACTGTCATTTTGA
The DNA here is from genome assembly GCA_005408345.1 of Macquaria australasica. NCBI lineage: Eukaryota > Metazoa > Chordata > Actinopteri > Centrarchiformes > Percichthyidae > Macquaria > Macquaria australasica. The sequence goes on along the minus strand of SEMN01000001.1, from coordinate 5,175,737 downwards.
CAAGCTCCACCTTCCTCAGGCTCCGCAAACAGAAAAAGCTCCACGACAATTTCATACGCTGTTAAACAAAGAAATGACAGAAACGGTATAAATGAGCTGTGCATGACGCATGCGTGCTGACATGACTTTCTGTGTAACTCCTCCTAGCCAGAAGACCCGGACAAACCGATAAAGCTTGTCACACGTGGCTGATGCCTGTCATGTCGATTTTCCCTGCATGCTAGGCCTGCATCAATTAGGCCCCGATACTGCAGGTTATAGATCTGTATCTTTCTATATCTGTCCCCGGGACCCAGAGGCCAGGCCTGCAGCAGGGACACATTGCTGTTTGATATGGAATATTATATCATTCTAAAAGGTGTACTTGAAAACAGGGGTTTGTATCTGTAACCGTAGTATTGCAAACTTGTACATTTTGTTTTGTCTGCAAACTCCGTTTTGCCAGTCTGCGCATTCAGACACAGGCTGCAAACTCATTTTCACAATCGCGGCGGCAAATGTACTTGCGCGCGTGTGCTCGCACAAGCTTACGGACTTCTGACACATTTACTACGTGGTGTGTTTTGTACACAGGGTTTCACAAAAGAAACAGACTATCCGCAAGGGAGAGAGGGCGGGACCTCCAGCTCCTGACCAATCAGTGTCTTTGGAATCACTAAGCACAACACAGTTGGCTAGTCAACACTTCATTCATAGTGCTTGCTCATGGTGGGAACTGTTGGGTCTCTGTAAATATAAAGAGTCGGTCTAGACTTGCTCTATTCGAAAAAGTGCCCTGAGATAACTTTGTTATGATATGGCGCTATATAAATAAAACTGAATTGAATTGAATTCATTTACCTTTTCATATTCCATTTGATTATTTCATTTATTGTATTCTCTAATCTTAATTTGTACAAAGATGTTCATTTCATGTCCACAAGCTGGTTGTCTGTATGTTTATAATGTTCAATAAAAACAAAAAGACGGACTCCACCAGGCCTCTGTGACCAGTAAGTCAACAAAATACATCAACTTGTGTCAGAAAAGGTACAAAAAACAATGTTTAGAAATATAGTAATATTTTTAATAATGGGCCGTCCTAGTCAGGTAACAATAACACAACAGTAAGAAAATAGAGTATATTATATACAGTATATAGTGAGTAGAAACACTAGCGTTACCCCCATCCCAACCACTGGTTAAAGTTTACTTTATGCTAAAGCTAGTTAGCTGGCTGGCTAACGTTAGCTAGCTGACTAGGCCCATTATTAAAAAACATTTCTAAACATTTTGGGGTTTTTTACCTTTCCAAAAAAGTTAATGTTACATCTTACAGTTTATGTATTTTCAATTCAATTCAGTTTTATTTATATAGCGCCATATCATAACAAAGTTATCTCAGGGCACTTTTTCGAATAGAGCAAGTCTAGACCGACTCTTTATATTTACAGAGACCCAACAGTTCCCACCATGAGCAAGCACTATGCGACAGTGGCAAGGAAAAACTCCCTTTTAACAGGTAGAAACCTCGAGCAGAACCAGGCTCAAGGTGGGCGGTCATCTGCCTCGACCGGTTGGGTTGAAGGGGGAAGGGGGGAGCGGGAGAGAGAGAGCAGGAGGAAAGAGAACATACAGCAGCTCAATACAGCATAGATATGGTAATGGCATTGATGTTAACACCAACAGAAACAACACTAAGAGCAACATTATAATAGCAATACTAATAACAGCAACAACAGCAATAGCATCAGCGGGTGCAGAGCAGGAGCACGGGGGCAGCAGGCGGCAGCAACCACAGACCCAGACCTCCACAGCTCCAGAGGCAGAAACACCTGCAGAAAGCAACAGAAGGGAGGAGAGAGAGAGAGAGGAGAGAAAGCACACAACTGCGGGAAGAAGTTGAATTAATAACAAGCATTGATGGGATATGAGGGCGTACAGATGGAGAGGAAGAGGAGGAGAAAGGAGCTCAGTGCATCATAGGAAGTCCCCCGGCAGTCTAGGCCTATAGCAGCATAACTAAGGGGGGGCTCAGGGTCACCTGAGTCAGCCCTACTATAAGCTTTATCAAAGAGGAAAGTCTTAAGCCTACTCTTAAATGTGAGGAGGTTGTCCGCCTCCCGTACACAAACTGGGATCTGGTTCCACAGGAGAGGAGCTTGATAGCTGAAGGCTCTGGCTCCCATTCTACTTTTAGAGACTCTAGGAACCACAAGGAACCCTGCATTCTGGGAGCGCAGTGCTCTAGTGGGGTAATAGGGTACTATGAGCTCTTTAAGATATGATGGTGCCTGACCATTTAGGGCTTTGAAGGTGAGGAGAAGGATTTTAAATTCTATTCTGGATTTTACAGGGAGCCAGTGTAGAGAAGCTAATATTGGAGAAATATGTTCTCTTTTTCTGGTTCTTGTCAGTAAACGTGCCGCAGCATTCTGAATCAGCTGGAGAGTCTTAAAGGGATTTATTGGGGCAGCCTGATAATAGAGAGTTGCAATAGTCCAGCCTAGACGTAACAAATGCATGGACTAGTTTTTCTGCATCTTTTTGAGATAGGATGTGCCTGATTTTTGCAATGTTACGTAAATGAAAAAAGGCAGTTCTTGAAGTTTGTTTTATTTGGGAGTTAAAGGACATATCCTGATCAAAGATAACTCAAAGATTCCTTACGGTTTCGCTGGAGGCCAGGGCAATGCCATCTAGAGAAACTATATCTTTAGATAATGTGTTTCGAAGGTGTTCGGGGCCAAGTACAATAACTTCGGTTTTGTCTGAGTTTAACATCAAGAAAATTGCAGGTCATCCAGGCCTTTATGTCCTTAAGGCATGCCTGAAGTTTAGCTAATTGATTGGTTTCATCTGGCTTGATCGATAAATACAATTGGGTATCATCTGCATAACAATGAAAATTTATGGAGTGCTTCCTAATAATATTGCCTAAAGGAAGCATATACAAGGTAAATAGAATTGGTCCAAGCACAGAACCTTGTGGAACTCCGTGACTAACTTTGGCGTGCATAGAGGATTCATCATTAGCGTGTACAAACTGATATCGATCTGATAAATAGGATTTAAACCAGCTTAGTGCAGTACCTTTAATGCCAATAAAATGTTCTAGTCTCTGTAATAGAATGTGATGGTCAATGGTATCGAATGCAGCACTAAGATCTAGTAAGACAAGTACAGAGACAAGTCCTTTGTCTGATGCAATTGTTGACTTACTGGTGGTTGTGGAGGCCTGCCGGAGTCCGTGTTTCAGTCATCGATAAACTGACTTTGGGGGGTGACTGACATTTTTGCCAACTGTGTTGTGCTTAGCAATTCCAAAGACACTGATTGGTCAGGAGCTGGAGGTCCCGCCCTCTCTCCCTTGCGGATAGTCTGTTTCTTTTGTGAAACCCTGTGTACAAAACACACCACGTAGTAAATGTGTCAGAAGTCCGTAAGCTTGTGCGAGCACACGCGCGTAAGTGTTTTTTGCCGCCGCGATTGTGAAAATGAGTTTGCAGCCTGTGTCTGAATGCGCAGACTGGCAAAACGGAGTTTGCAGACTTTTGTGTTCTAAATGCAAAATGTAATAGTCTAAAGGAAATAGCTTTTTATACAAATGGTATATAGTGGTTAAATAGAAAAATGACACAGATTATGATGGACTAACATCAAGACAGCAAATTCTTTCTCTTTACCTACACTAGGGAACCACTGGCAGTGGTTTCTTTTCACTATATATTTTTAGCATTCTTCTGTGCTAAGATGGAAGCTGAATATCAAGTTAATGTCACTGGTCTTGTGTGCTTCATAATGCCATTAACAAAAGAAAGCCCGGAGGAATGGGGGCCTGGGATTGCATCTATTAATGCAAAATGTACATATCTCGCTGCCTGGCCTGTGCACTTAGAGCATGTGTGCTTGGATACTCAGAGTCACTGAAATGTGCCTGCAGCCTAACTGTACTGCATGCTGTAATGTGTATTATTTGTAAAAAATAAAAAATAAAAAATTATCAACATATTATAATTTCAGAAGAAGTAACATATTCACTATGATGCTGAATTCCACATTCTGATAGGCAGCCTGTAGCACAACATTACTTTGTGATATTGCTTGATGTTCTTCAGGGGCTCTTTTAAGCATCTTGTCTCTCACGCATATAGGTGCACTCTTAGCCTTTGCTTTTTTTTATGTCACACAGTGTACTGTACATACATACATAAACGAATGAATACATTCATAGCATGTTCTGTGTCATACAGTTGAGATTTCTGACACAAGCTCTGCCCAAAATCATGAGTAATGCATTGCAGTCACAACATCCTTTTTTCCCCTTTCCATTTCTGTCACTTTTTTTTCTCTCTCTCTCTCTCTCTCTCGCTCTCTCTCCTCCACCAGCTGTCCCCGCATCCTCAAAGTTCACATTGGGTAGGGTCTTGTGCTGTCAGGCAACTTCTGGTTTGTTCTGCTCTTTAGTTCCTTGGGCTGAAACAAACACACAGGGAAGTCCACACATGCGCCCTTGCACATACTCACACAGAAAAGCATAGTGAGAGCCCATTTTGTGTTTTTCTTGACTGCACTGTGCACTGCTGCAACAATTTATTATTTTTTTTGACTTCTTACAGCCAACAGCAAAGTGTCACTTTCCTTCGATTTGCTAATTTGCATTGGTTCCCTTTCCCAGCATGATTCTGGGTATCGGTGCCCACAAGCTAAATGTCAGTGTCTCTTCTCAGCATACAAATATCCCCCTGATATAGTATGTCATGTATACTCCTGGACATCTCTAACATTTGATAATACCCTTGATATTTCACTATCAAAATTTCACATTGCATTTTCTTTAATCAAATACCACCACACGTATGCCAAATATGTCCCTCTGCATTACAAATAGTACCATCCCTGCACCTGAAAGACGTCCCTACTTTGTGAAAATTATTAATGATATGACTAAGATTTTTTAAATTAATGGTGTTTAGTCAATTGCATCTTGAATAAAAAAGCTAAAAGCTTAAATTGTTAAATGCATAGAAATGTGGTGTCCCCAAATGTTCTATTCTTGTGGATTTGGAAGCCGTACTAGACCGAGCGGTATAGGTGATCTGCCATGGCCTCCTCTAATCTGATTTGCATGCCAGAGAGAATTATGTAATTGGCATTTATGCAGAACAAAGAAGGATCAGCTCATGGAAAAGAAGGGTTTTCATGTAGAACTGTGTGTCTAAGCCTGTTTTCTGCAGCTCTGTGCTGCCTACGGTTGGCTACTGCGCAGACAGACAAGAAATGACTGTTGTGCGGGACCGTTTGTATGTGTGTGTTTGTACCATACACATCCATCATGTGTTGTATTAGTGCATGATGAGCTGGCACATGCCCTGCGACAAGGGGGATATCTTGGAAGCTTACCAGATCTTTCACATATGCTACCTCGAATTTATAAAGCTTTTAACTCTCCTGTCATTATTACGTACCGATCTCAAAATTCAGCCCTGTTAAGCTGAACCACATATAAGATAGGTTTGAACAGTATGTTATGGCTCTGTGACATGCTGTTGACATGATTAACTCACTACATCGAATTAAATTCAGGATCTTAAGCCATTTTTACAATACACATATTAAAACCCAGGGCAAACCTTAGCCCAGGCCTTAGAATAAATGCTTTGTTATTTTGACCTCGTCTCATGTAGATAAAATTAAGCCTAAGGCTAACCTTAGCTCAGGGGATGTGGTTGACAAGTATTGTTAGGTCTACTATCTTATTTAATTAAAGAACAACAAATGGTGTGTACTGAAGAATTTATAAAGATACTTAATTTGGGCCCAGCTGATATTAGCATGGGGTTGCCCTATGTGTGTCTTGGGATCAGAAATGTCTGATTACCCTACAAGTCACAATGCACTTGCTCCAGAGATGTCTGCCTTCACAAACAAGAGTGGATGAAAGGGCTCCTGTGGAGTTTTCTTATAAACAAAGAAAAGTTATGTGTACTTGCAGTGTTACTCACCAAAACATGTTGTATATCCTAACAAGCATGTCGAGTGCGTTTCCTTCCTCATAAAACATTTGCAAAGCCAATTTTTATTTTAATTTTAATAGTATTTTAAATCCAGCATTGCTACTGGCGTATTGGCTTCTTCTTCTCTGCCTTTGCCGGCGCATCTTGGCATGTTACTGCCACCTGTAGATCAGTGGAATATTGTGGATATTGTGACAGGAATGTGTATCGCGGCACTAGCGTGCACATGCTCCGCTCATAGAGAAACAGTTCCATAGTGCTACTAGAGGTCTAAAACTCCTCAGGCAACCTTTTAAGAGGGTTTTGTTTAATTTTGAGACAATTTCCATGAACTATACAACTCGACATAACTTTTGGTAATACGTCGGGTCACAGCTAATTGATGCTCAAAGAAATCTTAGAAATCGCAGCAATTGCAGTTTTCTTAAAATGGGTACTTGTTCTGTACATGTTTTAACTTTTTATGGTAAATGTTTGTTAATAAGATTATTAGAGATAACTCCTTTTTAAAGTAATCATAGTTGAGTAGTCTATTGGACATAGCAGTCCCTGCAAAGAGAAGTTAAATAAGTGTCATAATATTGTGATGAAATGTACAGTGTGGACGCTGGGAGACACTGCCCCCCCACCCAAAAAAAAAATATATATATAGATGTATACAGTATATATATATACACACATTTATATACACTATAATTCCATTACAAATTTCAGTTTCAAAATGAATGGGTTAACAATAGCATACATCTCCTGCCACTGTTACCTGACAGAAATGTAATAATCTGTAATGAATTTCACATTTATTATCACATTTCTTATGCAAAAGGAAATTGAATTCATTAAATAGACCCCCTTTGGAAATGAAATGCTGTAAATGAGCCAGTTTGAAGTTCTGAAAGAGAGATGAGCTTATTTTTAATGATGATGTCCAATGTTTTCTTAATAACTTTGTTCAGCAGCAATGCACAGAACCCCAGGTTGATGTTTATTTTGATGCAAACAATGGATAAATAATTATGCAAAACATCAAATTACTGATTTTTTTGGTTTTAGTTAGAGTGTAAAACACTGAACTGCAGTGTGTGTGTGTGTGTGTGTGAATGGTCTTGTCCATTCTCACTACCTGCTGGGTAGCTAACATATTAAAATTTACTAGCCATTTTTTCCATTTTTAGCTCGTGTGCAGCGCTGCTTGTGCTGGGTATCCATTAACTGCGGTTGTATACGAATTTGTTTTGCTCGCTCTGAGGGAAGCAAGAGCAGAGGCCTGACTCATGAAGTAGGATTGATAAGCTGGATAACTGTGCTGAGTAACACCTGGAACTCCCCCAAATCTGGAACATGGCCCTAGGCCAAATCTCCCGCAGTGAGCGTGAGACTCATGCAATGGACTCTAATTTGACACGCTCTCCCCGCACCTCCTATTTCTCATGCTCTGAATTGTTGACGTCGGTGTTGCTGTTTTGAGGGTACAAGCCGAGTCAGACTAGACTGCAGCCACAGTTTCACCTGACAGAGAGAGCGAGCTGTCAGATGCAGAATGGCCTGTTATTAGTCTGCCTGGGTCCTCCGGTCGCTGTGTTTTGTTCAATCACGTGCGTTTATGTAAATGACGTTGCACTGCACAGCTGAGAGAGCACAGACAGGGAGAGAAAGAGCTGACAAAGAAACAGTGTATTCAGAAATAAGAATAGTTGAATCTTTGGTAAGTATTGCAGTTGCACTGGCTCCATTTTATAAAGGTCAAAATATTTGCAGGACAAAAAGGCTAATTTTTCTCACTGAATTGGAGAAGTAAAGGTAGGAAGAACGAAAGATCAGAGGGATGCTGTGCTAACGCTCTAATAAGCTTTTATGACCCAGTAAAATTGAGGCTTTATTCTCATTTGTTTAAATATTACTGGATCTCAGCTGTGTTTAAAAAAAAGCACTGTAGCTGCTATCATTTTAATGACTGAAACACTCAGAGGAGAGAATCTGTCTTGTTCTTGCAAGAACTAAAATGCACACTTTGTTCGTATTTTTGAGATCTTAGTTGGAGCCTGCTTATTTTCCAGAATTAAAAACTACATTTATGAAGTGACTCAAGACAGTACATTTGATTTTCACCCCAACAAGTATATCTTTTTTATACCACTTTGAATTAACACCCTTTTTCTCTACATGTTTTAGTAGGTGGATGATGCATTCATCCTGAATGATTTATCACGAAGTCACGTGCACACCTGTTATATCTAGTCAAAGCTCTGTTTTGCAATATTTTAAAATTAGATTCACAGTTAAGTGAAGGGGTTGTTAATGCTGGTGATCCCACCAACACACTATGCAACTGTATGCAGCTTTTACCTGGTTCATAGCTCATTGACTCTGTTATCAGACACCACAGCAATGCCAGCTCCTGTAAAACCGTGGTCAGCCTCTCCCAGTTTCTGGTACATGCCTCATGTGAAAAGGGCGTAGAACTAAAAACAAAGAAAAAGAGAGTGACTGGTGAAGAAAATCAAACATTTAGCATGCCAGGGAGGGCCACATTATGACTTAAACGCTATTGGACTTAAATTCAAAAAGGAGGCCAAAGGGACATCAGTGCCGCTCTGTGTCTGCTAGATGTGTAAGGAGACAATTGTTAGCTAATATGCTAGCCAGAACAAATGGATAGGCTCAAGGATCATTGGATTGGTGAGAGTTCACTTGGAGTCTTAAGCAAAAAGTGCCCAAGCCCTATTAGGTTTACTTGTCTTAATCAAACAATGGTAATGCATTAAAATTAAGATTATGCATACTTTGCAGATACAAGTGTAGTGTGCATGGTCTCGAGAGTTCCAGTTTAATTATTTCTATATAGTTTTTCAGAAGTATGACTTGTACAAAAAAATAAGTCTAAAATAAGTCTTTCAGTCCCGTATTTGCACATTTGTTATTCAATATTCTCTCCGTCTTTAGTTCATCACATCAGGATTTGTCAGTAAATCAGTATTTTGACTGGTTTAATATCTTTGAAGCATCAAAATTAACCCCCCTCGTCTTCTCAGTTCAGGCATTTGCTGCGGTGCATTTCTCAGGCCAGAGGCAAGGCGGCCTGGCTGTGCAGCCATGAACCTGTGTTGATCCGTTCCTGCTCTTTAAAATGCTGAGCTGTCAGCAGGGGCCAGGTGAGGCAGGTTGTTCTGCTCACCACTCAATGGACATGTTTCATTGGCACCTTGCTGGAGGTCAGCAGTAAGTGACGGCCAGAGCTGTGGGGGTCAGGCCTACTACCCAGCTTTAGCTGGAGAGTGAATTAAACTGTAGGTGGGGCAGGTGGGTTGAGCCAAGGCTGGGGGCTGAGATTGTGGCCCAGCAGCATGTTAAGGGTGTGTGTTCACCGTGTGCAGGAATCCATTTGGCCATAGTGTCACACAGCTCCATTTATACGCCTGATGTGTAAGACCTGCTTGGAAACCCAGCAATTCCTTTTTTCTACCGATTCTTCAACCAATAACTATTCTGTAGGGTACCTCACTTTGAGTGATGGAGTTGGAAGAAGATGTATCATTGAAGGATTAGGACTAGAGCTCATCAAAGAAAATAGCCTGGCTAGTGTGACATGCCACTTTAAAGTGGCTGAATATTTTAAGAGAGCCCTCTTCCTCAGAGGAAATGAAATACAGACAAAGAGTGGAGAGGAGGAGGTTTTTGTTTGTTCCTACCACTGCTTAGGGGCAGAGATGGAAGATTTGGAGATGTGGAGTAGATTGTTAGGGAGTGAGGCAGTTGGGGCCTATTTTCACCACAGCTGAGGCCTCCACTAGCCACAAGCAGTTTATATAATTCCAGAGATGAGAGAACAAAATATCTTCTACCACACAAAGTAAGATTTTACTCCCTTCTCCTCCTCCTCCCGGCTTTTCTATATCTCCTCCTCTTCTGCTTCACTCCAATCACGGCCAGACAGCACTACCCAGGTGCATCAAGGACAGTACAAGGCATTGCAGCATCGGCACACACAGACAGCCACAGTGCGACAGAGTGTAAACAGTCCCCTTTTACATGACATCTAGTCAGGATCATTGTGCTTGCTCTACCATGCATCACCTGCCACTAAATGATTGTGTATTGTGGGGTGAGAGGATGTGTGTCCAGGTAACTGGACGCTAGCTGGTCAGGACTGCCTGGGAGCCATCCACGCCATGGAGAATGACTTAGTTGAGCCCCGCTGCTGAGCTCTTCTGAGCATGCTTAAGAGCTGAGAATTATTTCACTCATTTCTAGGTTCCTGTGAAGCATGACAAAAAACTCGAGTGCTTCATGCTCGCCCAATTCTCCTCCTGAGAGGAGCCGAGAGGCTCGGGGTTTAGAAGTCGTTCAGCAAACACTCACCATGATGAACATTAATTACATCAATTAAGTGGACCACAACCATTGTCTGGGATGACTAAAAACACTGTCAAAAATGCATTGACATAGCACATAAGATACAGTCCCAAGTGCTGCTGTTAGTTTAAGGGAGCTGCCAGACTACCAGATTGTAAATAAAGGAAAGGTTATAATGTGTATTTGTATAAAAGTGATATCGTGGTTATTAGTTTGTGATGACAATAGTGCTATCGTTTACATTCTGCTTGTCCTGTTTCTCAGGTTTTTCAAACATAGCTTCTCTGGTTATTCATTACTGTTAATTGTAATTGTCAGTATAAATGATATGTATATATATATAAATGATCTTTTAAAGGCACATTCAAACAGAGGTTCAGGGGTGTTTAAGGAGTTCTCTTAGGGTCACTTTTCTTAAATGCACAGCACAGCATTGGTTTGGATTGGTTTAGTAATTAGAAGCCAAAAATGTAATAAAGCATTACTACACAGTGTGCACAACATGTTACTTTAAGGTGTCCAGTTCTTGAGCAGATTAATACGATAAGCTGTAAGGTTTAATTGAGCTTAGTAAATCATGTCAATATATTTTACTTTGCTAGAGGCTGTGTGTGTGTGTTTATGTCCTTTGACTGCACTTTATGGTCCTTAATGTCAAAGGTAATTCAAACATGAAGTATGTAAACATTTGGAAGAGAAATTATACAGGATTTTTTATATGTGCATAATAAATAAATAGAGAAATAGAAAGTTGTATGAAATAGCTGTGTGATTCAGTCTACATTTGAATATAAACAACAAATGAAATAATAAGCAGAAACGACCAACTGTGATTGCCCATAAAATGTGACCGATTAAAGTCACCTCAGCAGCTCACTGCACTGCATATGACACAAAGTGCAGACCTCACCATGGTGAACTGACTTTTTTTAATAGGGGGGAAAGTCCTGACCGACTTTCTTCTTTGGGAAAACTGACATTCTTGTCCTTGAGGTGAACAGTAAAAGGCATGAATGTATGACACCCAAGATGCCGCTAATGGCAAGTTGAATTCATGTTTCTGAAGATACTGAATGCCTGATGACCTTGGTAGCCAGTCATAATGATGCACACTTGCAGTTTATTTTTGGAAAACAATGATCCACATAATTAACTTTGTAGTACAATGAATTGCGCTTCCATCATCTTGGCAGTTGCCTGGAGTTTGTTTTACTTATAAATGATTAACAAGGTTGCATTCAGTTAGTCACATGTGGCTGCATTTATATTTAGACAACAATGCTGCTAATGCCAGTGTGAGTAAAACTCTGCTTAAACCATTTACACGGTTACATAATTAATTAGGGCTGCAACTACTGATTATTTTCATTATTGATTCATCTGCCAGTTATTTTCCGGATTAATTGATTAATCGTTTTGGCTCTAAAAATGCCCTTCACAATTTCCCAGCACCCAAGGTGACATCTTCAAATTGCTTGTTTTGTCTGACACATTTATTTTCTGTCAATCGATGACTACATTAATCGACTAAGCATTTCATTGTAATAATTATAATAACAATAATTAAATTTCCCTCAAATAATCCTGTATTCAAGACTGAACTATTTATTTTGATTATTTAGAGAGTCTTGTATTTAGGGTTAGGCTGTTGCTCCCATGGCAACCTGGTAAACACAGTGTAGCTGGTGAATATAGGCAGTCCTGAAGGAATTCAATGATAGTCGAGAGAAAAGTCTACAATGTCAAGATTTCGTCGAGCTGTGTGTTCTACTTCACTAATATGTCCTCCGGATGTCATTGTCAGCGCTCTCATCTCTCTGATGGTTTGCTCCGTGTAACCAGCTGCGCACCATTGCCTGGCCTTCTGAGCTGAACATTAGAAGGTGGGCCAGAACATGTTTGAAAGAAATTTGAATGAAAAGCATACGTAGTGATGATCCCAATTTTTATTATTGTTAATTAAGATTGTTTCTCTATTAGTTCAGCACTACAAAAAATATAGATTCCTGATAGTAAGAGGATTAGAGAGGGGAAACTGAGTTGGAAAACAGAGAAGGTGCATGTCAGGGTTACCTGCAGCTGCATGTGTGTGTGTTATATGAGAAATTAGAGCTCTAGGATATTCCTGCTTTTATGTGGCCTTAGCTTCTCCTGTTTATCTCCTCTTCCTTTTCTTATCACGTCACTCACATGACCACATTTCCAGAGATTGAGGTTCCTGGATGATTAGCTGCATTGTTTTCCTACAACGTGTGTGTGTGTGTGTGTGTGTGTGTGTGTGGGTGGGGGGGGGTGTAAGTTGCGTAGTTGGAGGGCCTGTCATAAAAAGCCATTATTGTAATTGGAAGTTAAAATCCCATTTGTTTTCCCCTCCAGTGCTTACTGTCAGTACAAAGACAGGGGTCTTGTTACAAAAATTAACATTTGGTATCAGTGTCAAGGGTCATGCAAGAGAACATCAACTTATTGAAAAGGCTGCCACTCAAACAGTTGCGGCAGGAGAGATTATTTACTATAGAGAAAATGTTTCTGTTGCACACCCACAGTTTCCTAGTTTCTCTGAATGAGAATATTTGATGGTGCTGATCATTTTTTAAAACACAAGGCCAAGATGAATTTACATAAATACTTGGAAATTGGCTCTCCTTTTACAATGCACTGAAACTGTATGTGTACTATACTCTGTAAACCTACCTGTCCTGACCTTGGCTTGCACGTCATATCCTCCACCTCCACTTTGGTCTTGAAATGATGTGAAGCACTGATATTGGACTTATTTCATTTGACTTATTTCATTTACTCATTTCACAGGACCCATTTTTTGGACTATTTTTACTGGACTCATGCAGTAGTTCCTCTCCTGAGGTTTCTTTCAATTTTATCTTTTGTGCAAAGACATTTTTCGTTTTTACTTCTCTTCTTGAAAATCTTGGGCCAGGTCAGGTCTATAAAGACCACTGACACACTGGGCTATACAAATGAAATGAACTTCTCTTGATATAAATATATAGTAGAAAGACTTGACAAAGCTGAAGGACTCTCAACCTGGTGCAAGTTCAGAGACAGGGAGAGGGCAGCAGAGACCCAAAGTAGACTGGGAGGCACTATAGTGTAAGGAACAGAGCCCAATCCCAAATATAGCTGTTAAAAGTGACTGCAGGGTCCTGACTCTGTCTCCTCTGTGTGCCACACTGGACTGAAGGAGGATCAAACTATCTCAGTGAGTCAACCATTGCTCAGCCCTCTGCAGAGGGTTTAAAAGGTCAGCAGGATTAGTTCATTGATTCGTCTTTTCCCCATGTTCTGTCCATATAATTACACATTTGATAAAAAGGTTTTATGATTTAAAAAATTAACTGGGGCTGAAAATGAAAAAGTAAAAGATAATATGAAGGTTTGTATTACTGACAGAAAAGTTATGTCAGTTTGAGCTATTGCCTGAGCATTGCCTTCCACATAAAACCTTTGCAAAGCTGATTTTGACAAATATTTCAAATCCTCCGTTGTTTACATCCATGTTTACTTGATAGCAACCTTCTTTTCTGCCTTTGCGGGCACTTTGCTGCACTTCTTTGCACCTTATTGCTACCAACTGTGGATCAGCAGAATAGCATGAATCCGGAAACAGGACTGTATGTTGTGACAACCCCATGTGTGTGCATGTGCTTCCTTTGTGCTCATGCACAACACAAACAAAACGGGCAGCCACTCATAGAAGCATTACTCCATAACAATACTAGTGGTCAAAAACTCTACAGGGTGCCTTTAAAGATCCCCTCCAGACATGTATTAAAACATATATACAAACAGTCTGCTTGGAACAATGTGTATCTAATATGTGTTTTCTGCAAAAAAAGAAAAAAGAAAAGTATAATTTCCACGTTAAAATCCTTAAAAAGGTGTCTACTCCTTCTAGCTCATTAAAAATTCCAGAATCTATGAATATGCAAATTTTGTTTATTTCTAAAGTTTTTCAGCTGGACACAAGATGTCTCCTACTTCACTGTGAAGTCCATTATTAGTGTATGTGCACTGGCAGCTTCAAGTTTCTATATCACACTTGTTTAAGTTGCAAATTGGACCAGGATTTGCTTCCAAACTATTTGTGATGTCACAAATCATGCTCGTAGGCCCACCCCTTAAAATCAGATTTTCAGTGAGCGCATAGAAACCTTCCACTTTTAGCAGAGGAATGTTTTTTTTATTCTCCTTTATGTATTTTATGATTCACTTCATTTTTTATGTCATTTTTCTCTATGTGAAGCACTTTGTACTTGTTTTGATAAGTGCTCTATAAATAAAGTTTATTATTAGTATTAAAACATCCTGCTAGTGTCAAACTTTGCACATACATCATTCTGTACAGTGAAGCTCAGACATACAACTATAGGAACAAGAAGAAAAACACATTTTTGAGTGGAGGGGAACTTTAAGATAGGCTTCTTAGTAATTGTAGAAAAAAGCGATGTTCATTATAAAAGGGAAAGAATCTTAAAACGTTGTTTGTTACTCGATCACATTAAACTAGAACACAGTGAATTGGGAGATCTTACAGCCGATTTGTCCTGTTCCCTACAATGAACTCCCTAAAATGTGCTCGAGCAAGACCCAGATATTTGTATTATTAAAGAGTATTTCCACCATTTTTGTTTTGTTTTTCAAAGCACGACTGGCTCATGTCAAAACAAGATTAATTTCAGTGTTCTGCATGCTAAATAGACCTCCACAGCTACACGGAGGCATACTGTGTCTCACAACCCTGGAGTGAGTTTTAGATATCCAGTCATGTTCACAATATATTGTCTAGGAAAATGTGTTAAATGTTCATAACGTGCTTGCTCAAATAACCCAGATTTGGCCACAAGCAAGCATCTAATTAGCATAATATTCATATTTCCGAAAACCTCTTAAGAGCACTTCTGGCATTGTCCATTTCTCTTATTTGCCTCTTGTTGCTGTAACATTTGCTTAATGCCTGGCCTGTGCCTAGCGATCGCATGCTGTGCTCATTGTGAATACAGTGTGAATGTGCTGTTTGGGTATGGGCCCATGCATCTCCTGGGCCCTATAATCAGCTCTAAGCTGCTTCTATCAATCTTCATAACTGTAGAGGGTTGAGGAGGGAAGTGCAGCTAATCAGCTCTAACTGGCCCCGTGTTCAGCCTGACTGTCACTGTTATAGCAAGGCCATATGCAAACAGTGTCCCTTACATGTGCGCCCCGTACTCACATCTTGGCCGTCTCACAGAGTCATTCCACAGATGGCCAGCTCTAGCAGAAGTCAGGTTTTGAAAGGGCCTGTGACTTTCACTGAATAGCTGTTAGTGTAGGTTAATATAGGAGTGGTGGCCCTGCAGTGGTGGCAATCACAGCTCTGATCAGAGCCGGGCTTCAAAGACGTCTGTGCAGGTTGAAGCCAGAGTTGTCATTAGCTTCTGCCCTGTGCTTGACAGCCCTTCCCCACCCCCAACTCCTTCTTCCTGTCTCTCTCTTTCTCTTTCTCCCTCTTTGTCTCTCACTCATCGCGCTCATTTTCTGTCCTTGTGCAAATGGCTACTGTAATCCTGGGTCCCGGTGCTTGGGCCTGTCACTCCACATTTGCACTAAGCATCTTTCCTTCTCTCATCTCCTTTGCCCTAATTGTATTGTAATAAGCAATTACAGATCTATTTATGCACACTAGAGCTGAGATTGGACCACTTTTTAAAAGGGCGTGTAGGGGAGTGGAAGTGGACCAGGCAGGCGGTGCCCCTCATCCTCAACTTGTAGCTGAACAAAGACACCACTGCTGCTAATCGCTCAGCTTTCTCTCTTTCTCTCACTGATGATCTAATCCTGCTTTACTATCTTGTTTCTCTCCTTCTGTTTTCTATCCTGTGCAGAACGCCCTCCAAAGCAAAACTGATTGTGCTGTTGTTTGTTGTTTATTGGCTGTGTTTTCTCTTTGTGAGTCAGCTCTAGTGATGCAAATGAGCAGAGGCAGTGTTTACCTGGACTGGCCATGTTTTCCGTGTGTGTGTGTGTGTGTGTGTGTGTGTGTGTGTGTGTGTGTGTGCAAGTGTGTGTTTGTGAGTGTGTGCGCATCGTGCCTGCACAACGTCTAGGCCTTTGATCATACTACATTGCATTGACAGATGCTCTCTGGTGCTTTCTGGTTGCTTATGAACGAGGCCACAGACGGGATCTGAATGCCAGTAATTATATCCCCTTGCTAGAACGATAACAATTGTGGCTTATACAACAAAGTGCGATGGCTTTTTTCTATCTGTCCCATTATTTTTAGGTATGAGAAATGACATCGAAATCCCCTGTCTGCTTCCTCCCTGTCTGGGGCTCTGTGTTTACAGCTGTTTACAGCTGAGCCTGTATATGTGAGAGGTGGGGGCCATGATAAAGGCTTACACCTTGTAATCATAGCTGGATGTGTGATCTCAGCGACCTGCCTGGCTCGGAGAATGCCGTATATGTGGTGTGTGTGTGTGTGTGTGTGTGTGTGTGTGTTGGAGAAGGTAGGGTGGTGACTGAAGGATCCACTAACAGCAAATTTGCAGTAAGGAACAGTCAGTTAATCAGGAATATGACAGAATCAAAAGGTTTGGAAGCTCTGATGAGAAAGAAAGAATTGAGGTAAGAACAACTGGAGCAAGGTTAGAAGTGTAACCTTTACTGATGCTGTGCTCTTATTTATGTTATTTACAGTATATATTATGTATCTGTTATATAATGTAAATATATATGGTGTCCAGTAGAAACCTTTTACCAAAAGCATCATTTTTAAAGGTGATTGCTAGAGAATTCTAATTTTGCCATTGTTCACAATTTACAGTTTTAAAGACGTTCAATTTCAGTTACTCATCAATTATTGACATATTAGTGATAGTTCTTTAAAAATTGTCACTGTTAATACTTATTTTTCAGCTCTCTATGTTTAAATTGTAATATTGTTTTACAGGCCTCAATAAAAGATAAAAAAACAGACAAAAAACACACATCACAAAATATATATTATTCATCTATGACCTAGTTGTTGACATTCAGGAAACGGAAGCCTGACCAGCAGCTGGGACTAACTGTCAAGTTAGGACCATACTTCATCACCCAGCACCCATATGCCCATGATTTGGTCTGGACCTAGTAACTAGTCTGTCTGAACACATTGGGCCAAAGGTCACTAGATCCAAGCTTTGTAGAGCTTTTAACATTACAATTTAACATTAATAATTCATCATTTATATTTATAACTACTTATCCTAACTATAAAGATGCATCGGTAATGATTTAAAACGCTCCAGTAGTTATTCATCATTGAATCAAATAAAAAAATGCATTATAAAGTTACTTTACAGTCGCAACACAAGAAGAGCAGCAATGCAACGACCGGTTATTTTTCACACAGCTTTATCTTTCTGTTTCCCTCTGTGGCCTTGAATATGTGTTTTTACTGGCTGTTAATGGCTCACAGCAGCTCCAGTCCAGTGCGATATGATTGAAGCAGCCAGTAACAGCTACTTATTAAGAAAAAGTTTTTTTAAAGAGTTTTAAGATTTTCACCATAAATCTCCCACATTGATTTTTTTGTTTTGGCGATGACATTTTGGCTATTTAACTAATATTTCCACACGGATAGCCTCTGCCTTGTGGGATGAACACACACTTGCAGTTCCAAAAGTGTCTTCTCTTAAATCCAGTATTCCAAATTCAGCAGCAGAAACCTTTAGTTTTGTGCTCCACTGCTTTCCAGACACGCGCAACATGCGTCAAAACAGTCCGGCACCAAATTTCACTTTGTGGCGCTTTATGCAAATCAGATGAATGGAGGCTGGGCTCATTTACATCTACAGTCTTTGTAAATACCCTGCTAAATTTAAGAAATTGAGGAGATGCAACATTTCGCTCCCCTGATGGTAATTTGCGACAGGCTTGGTAAATATCCCCCTAAATGTTAAAATATTTGCAAGCAGTAATTCATCCATTAAATTAATGTTTTGGCGTGTTTTTGAATTTAATAATGACCATTTTAATGTGTGAAAACAGCCCTCATAGTAAGGCATAGTTAAAATACACTTTTACCCGCAAGAGCTGAAGGGCATCCAAGTTTTATGATAGAAAAAGATGGCATAGAGAAAGGTGAACACATTGATCTGTAATCTAAGAATGAACGTTTTCATCCTCCCCTCCTCTCACCATAAAGGTGTCCGCTTACAACTTTTCCAGTAAAACCATTAAATGTCTTTGTCACCATCTGTCTATCATTGCCTTGGCTTTCTGGATTGAATTTAAAAGACAACATACTTGAAACATTAGAGCTGGAGTGTCTGTGTAAAATCCCAAGATTTGCATAAATATGTTACACAGTTTTTTCTTCCACTCTGCCTGCTTCTCTCCTATTTTTTAATATTGTTTCACAGTACGTATATTAGTCTCCTCTCATATCCTTCTTGGAGAGTTAATAACATTAACGCTTTGTCTTTGCAGTCTCAGTTCTGCATGCATGTTCAAAACAGTAATGGCTTTTTGTAGGTGCAACACAGAGGCTCTTTGAATTTTGTTTGCTGCCACAGGTAGAAGTCCTAAAATTTCCACAAATAATAGTAATATTGTATACTGTAATATTAGCTACAGACTTATCTTTTTCAACACTCACAGCAGCCCCCACTTTTATAGCATATACTTAAACCAGGAGCACAACATTATAAAGGATTTGCAATGAGGTGCATTGTTTACTCTTAGTGATGAAAAAATGAAAGACGGCTACACACGCACATGCACACACACACTCACACTCATGCTCAGCTTGGGCGCATGCTCGTGCATTGCTGTACGTTTCTATGTCATATTGTATGTTTTTTATGTTTTGTTGTGTGTTTTTATGCTTGCTGCAGCACAAATTGCCCACTTGGGACAAAGAATAAAAATTCAATTGAATTGAGCTTGCACACACACACACACACACACACACATATGCAAATCAGACAATAGATCAGAGTCATCAACTTTGATAATTACCTTCCCGGCATGGCCTAAAAAGATAAGTTTGTCCTGTTGCTTTGTGAGTCAGAGGGGTGTGTTAAATTAGCCAAGCTGCCAGTGATTTTATGGGCATTTTTGAACATTGTTTGTGTCTCGGTCTAGTCAACCCTAAGTTTCTTGGAAACTAAGCGATTTAAGTATACAGATAAAAAGGTGAATATCACTTGTGTTCTGGTCATTTACAGTATTGACAAGGTCAAATTGTTGTCCCTACTTGGCTATTACCAACACTTTTCATCAGTCTGGCTGACTCAGTTGTGTCTGGAGCTCCGCTTATAAACGCTTGGCCCCCCTGCAGACCATACCAAAACGATTGGACAGATTGCTGCCACCCAGAATTCATCAAGGAAAAATCCTGAATATTCAACATGAACATTAGACTTTAGGCATTAGACTGCACTTGCCTCAAACTTAACATCTTAATAAGCTCAGGTACAATTGCCTGCACTGTGGTGTCCCACTCAGACAGCCTTTTGCCATTCTCTTGTCCTTTTGCCACACCACAAAGCACTGCAGGGCACAAGAACAGATCTAAATTTTACTTTTGTCCAACTGATGAAAAAAAAAAAAAAAGGCTATTTATGCAATATATAAATGCTTGTATGTTTTATTGTGATCAATATGATTCATTTAAATAGCTCAGGGGATTTACTAGGTGTCAGGTTTGTGCTCCCACTATGCTAGCCTCCACATCCTTTCTGGCTACTCACTGATGTCAGCAACTGCCAGGAGTGTCTCACTGTGTGTGTATGCTGCAGGCTAGGAGTAGGATATCGTTGTTGAGGTGTATGGGCAAAGCAGTCAGTTTTAAGCACTCTCTGGACAGTATTTACATCACATGTAGACTGATATAGCTTATGTTCTTTACACATTGTTAAAGTACCAGCACCGACTCTGCAATGTGGACTATGTAACAGTGTTTGCTAGTGATTTAGAGTTGAAGGAACAACTCTTTTTGGCTTGAATGCTTAATTTGCTAACAAACAGATTGTGATGTGCTGAAGTTAAAATCTAAATGCAGAGCTGAAGTTCTGAAAAAGATGGATGTCAGTCTGAGTTGTGCTTTTATTAAAATCAAGATGGTGCAGATGCCAATTACTGCTGTTTTAAGAGGCACAACATGAAACCAGTCTCTTCCTAACTTCTGGAAATATTAAACTGGGTTAGAGCTAGCCTTCATTACTTTAAGTGGCAGGCATCATGAGATAGCTTCTGTAGCCTTTTCTTGATGACCTCGTAGAGAAGGTCATGCTATTTCTAGAGGTTGGAGATGGTTTGTCATTTTGTTCTGTCTGTCATTGTTAAAAACTGCTAACAGGTGTTGATAAGAGTGCACCAGAAGCTTTTTACATTTTTGTCTGCCTCTCTCTGTGTATCTGCGGCATGCCTTCTATTACCATGGTAATGCACTAGGCCAGTGATTGTTGCAGCCCTTCGCACGCACAGCCTCACGCACTCAAGAAATTAGAAACACATGCATGTGTAGGCACATGTGCACGCAGTCATGCACACTCATAACTCTGCTTACTGTCTCTTAGGGATGTGCAGAAATAACTGAATGTTTGAAAAAGTGGGTTAAAGGAAAAACTGGGTTGAAGAGTGGTCCATTTTAAAATCTGTCAGTTTGAATTGAAATGTTGTCAGAAAAGACTTACTACACCGCCCAGACTCGAATGATCAGAACTAATGTTGCTGTAAATGCAGTGAAGGGAATTTTCTGTTCCCTAGTGGTTATTATTGTGTAGTGTGTGGTTTGGTTTAAAAACGAAAATGCATTTGTTTAAATGTAAAATGATCTGTGTCAAATTAAGTAATTTCATCCAATCAGCATGGTGTTAATGCACTTGCTGCATATTTACATGGAGTAGTCAGGAAGTAACTAGTTAAAATGCATCAAACATCCAAAAAGATGAGACAATCATGAATAACATTTTGCTCCTACGACTGAGTGTCAAACAATAGTAGCACCAAATGGTACTGTATAGCCATAGGCATAGAGGGACACAATATAAAGCTATGAGGCTTAATGTCTGCTGTCACCATGGAGAGAAAAATAGAGAAAGTAATTGTGTTGTACCAGAACTCAAGCAATCCCATCAGCTCTTGGGCGGACATGTCAAAGTATAAAGACAAGGCTGAAAACTTGACTGGTTGCAGCCTGATGGAACAAGGCCGAAAAACGACCGGGGAATGGGTGGCCCAGGAGGCGAGCAGGACAAACAGCTGATGTAGAGAGGCAAGCGCAGATGAACGTTGACTTGTTTATTTATTTATTTTTTTTCTTACCTAGATTGGCAATGATAAACGTGAGTGATGTTGATAAATACTCACACAGCCAGTTTATCAGCAGCTGTCTGGCTTGGGGTTGCCGGCGGCAGCGTCCAAGGCTGATAACCTCTGAGGCCTGAGGTATGATGTTGGGAGGAGGAAGGGGGAGGCAGAGGATGATGCAGCTGCTTGGTCTTGGCCAGTGTATAACCCTAAACTGGCCAGCTGATATTTTACCACCAGTAGTAGTCAAACATTAAGAAGCAGGAAAAACAACACTGTTGCCATAAGCTTCACTGAGGTTCATAGTTATTCATATATCCTTAACACTAGAAGGTTATATTAGCATGTTAACATGCGTGGAGTTCAGCACGTTAGTATTGTATAGTTACCATGCATATGTGCTTATGTTACCATGTTAGGTTGGTGGTGGGTATCTGGTCATTCATTTTGAGGTATCATGTCCTGTAGGACAAGTGAACTTGAACTTGTCATCTCAAGAAGTTAATGTGTCAAAAATATTTGCAAGACTTGAATATGTATATTTAACATTTAAATTATTTCCTGTGTGTGTGGCTCAGTGGTGTTTTGTTTTGTTTGTAATGACATATATGGCACCTATATTTACTGTCTGAGATGGTCAAGTCTATTTTGCACACCTGTGTGCCATTGCCAGTTACTATACAAACTGTGTTTGTATGTTTTAGCCTTTGGCCCATTGCACATTTTCATGAGCCTGAAGAAGTGCTGAGCGAAATGTGTTTCTCTTGTCAGTGTTATAAAAGATGTTGGATTATATTTTTACGGGTTGAGTGTGCGGTCTCTACCACAAACTCTTGTGGTTAGTGTTTTTCTGATTAAGTGTTCATCTTGCAGTTGCTAGCACCTTCAGCCCTGAAGTACATGCGGTGCGCAGAGCTCTTTTTTCTTTTACACTTTTAAATTGGAGTTATAAAGGAGATTAAATATTGGCCACCGAAATGTATTACGATTTTTTTTATTCATAAAAGCTTCTGTTTTCTTTCTTTTTTTTCTTTTCTTTTTTTTAAAAACTTGGCTTAATTGAATTTGTGGTAAAACAATATAATATAACAAGAAAAACATGAAAAATCACAGAAGCAAAAAAAAAAAAAAAAAAACTGTAGAGGGCCCATGTGTGGGAGGCAGTGTGCATATGTGCAGGCTATGCGCCTGTGAGACTGTGTGCACCTGGAAAGCACTTGACAGATGGTTACTTGAGCTCTAGCTGAATGTTGCTTCTTTTTTCTCAGTGTTAAGCCTCTTTCATAAATCGAAAGTGTTTCGGTCAGCATTTTGATCAAGGTAGCCTCTTTCAACCCTCTTGATAGTTTGCCGTGCATCTCTAGAGCATGTTTATCCTGCCCCCATCATTTATTTTTGTTTGATTCTGGCGAGCCGAGGGAGATCAGAGCTGTGACTTTCTCTGCTGCCTTCCCCGCTCCTTTTTTTTGTTTGCCAGTAAGATTACAGAGCAGTGCATCAAAAATCATTATATGCCACATCATATCAGTAAATTCTCAATCTGTAGCATGAACTTGCTACTTTATAGGAGACTGTAAGGATTATATATGGGAAAATGTGTTTCTGGAATCACAGTAACCTACAGTACTCCTGGCCAAACAGGTGCAAGAACAAGTGAAGCAGAGATTTTTTAGATTTGTTTTGGCTGTTATTGTACTAGTGAAAAGTTTTAGTCATTCGACCTCCCATATCATTAGTCTTATTGTTTCCAGAGTAGTTGACCAGACACAAACTGTGTCGATATCGCCTCAAGCTAGGAGACGTTATGTCCACATCAAACATGCTAAATGATTTGCAGTGCCATCACCTTTGTGTGTCTATTACCAGAGGTCGGCTGAAACAGGCTGAGGTGAAAGCCTCTCTCCACAGTGTTCGAGCAGCCTCTCACTGCAAAGTCAGATCAGGCCAAAGCAATAACCATAAAAACACAGCAGGTGCCATAGAGACTTGAAGTGCTTGAGCCTCAGTGTTATATTCCTTTATATTTTTTCTGTGACCTTAAAAAAAAGAAGACAATACCTATAAATAAAACATTTTGATACTGTTTAATTAGTCTCCGATCAAATGTCATGCTAATGCAAAGTCCTATTTACAAGTTAAATGTTAGGTATCGTGTGTCAGCAAGGAAAATCAACACCTCTGCTGACCAGATGTTAAATCAGAGGTCTGAGTTAAGGATAAGACTGGGCCGGCTGTTAAATGTTGGTGCATGAATACCATTTCATTCAAGTTCACTGGTTAATTTTTAATTGTGGGTAAAAAAGAAATAGTCCCTCACAGATTTTACACTGACACTGGTGTTGAATTGTTACTGTATTTCCCTGAGAAATTGTCCTCCTAAATTTAGCATGTACTCTCTGCAGCAGATGTTCGTGCCCTTTTTGATGCCGTGGGTAATAATCCTTAATATTCTTGCTGTTTGAAACTAAATGAGGCTTTAATGCACTCTGATTCCATCTTCCAGCTCTCATTAATTGTTTTTTGAAAGTCCATAAATTATTTCTCTTGTTTTTTTTTTGTTGTTTTTTTTGTTTTGCAAAGATAAACAGAAACTTTTATGGATGAAATGAAATGGAGGTCTTTAATCCTGTGACAGTCTGATTTGATTAGAGCTTCAATTTGAAATGTCATTGTGAGGGAAATTCACAGAACTGCTTTTCTTAGCCAAAAGTATTTTTTCCTACAAAAACCTTCAACATTTGTGACCTTGCTATAATACTAGTTTAAAGTAAAGTGTTTTTGAAACTTAATTGTGTGAATGGGTTTATTCCTGTTTAGCAACAATGTGTCCTTACTCCTTCCCATCACAGGTGCTGCTCACTCAGTGTGTTTGAAGCCTCATTAAAGGTGTTGTGCAACGCATTTGAAGTCTCATCACTAATCTTCTCCTCTCGCCCTTTTCTTTCCAGATGGTCACAAGAACAAAGAAAATATTTGTGGGTGGCTTGTCAGCCAATACAGTAGTGGAGGATGTGAAGCAGTATTTTGAACAGTTTGGAAAGGTAAGACTGCTTTTATTATTACCCTGCATAGTGTTGTCACAATAACCAAAATGTCAGCACTCCTCGATTCCGTTGCATGCTGTGCTGTTGGATGTTGGATTATTTCAACAAATGAAATTCTTCTCACAATCATTAAGTTAATGTGAAAGATGTTAATTGGATCATTCGATTTATTAAAGACTCAATCCTTAATCAGTGTACAGTGCCCCCTGTCACTCCAACAATGTCACTGTGGTTAAGACCACAGGGCCAGCACTCCAGTCTGTACAGCAGTCAGGAATTTGACCCTTAAAAGACGCCAGCAGCACCGGTTTGGCTCCTTTCCTGACAGTAAGACAAATAAATCTCTATTGTGACGAGCAAACAACTGAAGATATGGCAATAGCTTCACACAGCCCACCATTCCTGGTCAACAACATGCATTTTGCTTACAGAGCAAACAAGCAATGCCAACCAGTAGCCATGACCAAACGCCTCTGCAAAAAAACAAAAACCAAGTATGTTTTTTTCTTATCTATGGTAGTATGACATTAGAAACAAATATGAGTATAAATATAAGGGAATCGAAGTTAAGATTTTGATATTGTGGCAACACTACCTATACCAGTGTGGTGTGAAAGAAAAACACACCCAGTTCATTCAGCAGAGGCTCATATTCAGCTTGTTTGTTCCTGTCTGCTGCAGCAGTTTCTGCATACTGTTCTCATGACCAATACCCCCAGCTGAGTGAGGCATATATGCACACCCTTTCATACAAGGACATGCACACACATACACGCACGCACACACACCACTCTCAAGCGTGTGCACACACAAACAGGCTTTGATACAGTGGCAGCATTTCACAGATAATTTCCTCACACTGAGCGGAGATCCATTTCCCTCATGTCATATTCCACATCAGTCAAGGTCACCTTCAGCTGATACAGTCCCTGTAACATCAGCACTTGACCTTGAGTTTAAACAATTTCACTGAGGATGGATTTTTCATGGGCACATAATGCACCATGTCCTGAAGGAGACAAAAGAGCTGTTATAAATTAATAGAAACTGTTATTTTTTGTACGGAGACAATATGCAACCAGCCCTCCCCTGTAAAGCCCAGTGTCTTGACTGTAGCCGAGCAAGGTGAAGGACTTTGTTTTGCTCTTTATCTGTGGAAGTGGCATTGAAGACCTCCCCATGGCCTGGTCTGCCGTTCCAAATAAAGATGGCTTATTTGCACAATAGAACACAGCAAGCAAATATTCAGCACGACTTCGCAATCAATGGATCTGAGAAAGGGCTCGAAATGATTTTCGACTTGATTGAATGACATAATTGACTTGATTATACAAAGTTTTTTCCTCCTTGAGGAATCCTCAAATGCTTAGGAGGAAACAAACAAATCAGACTGATTGAGCAAGATCTTGTGCATGTTTCCTTGTGTGCTTTTATAGCCTACTTGTGCATGCTTGGATGTGTCTGCAGTACTGCTCTCGCCATGCGTGAGTGTGTCGGCGATTAAGTGTATTTATGTGGGTGCATGATTAGGGGTGTGTGTGTGTGTGTGTATGTATGAGCAGGTTTGAGTGTCTTCAGCAAAAAGGAAATCAGAGTAGATATTGTGGGCTATGGCAGACAAGATACAGAGCAAAAAAGAGGTATCGTTCCCTCTCGGTTTTGTGTGTGTCCTTCCTTTCTGCCTTACACATCCCAGGATTTATTAAATAACCTGCCTGTCACTGCAACCTACCATTATCGCCACATACACACCACTGTGAGGACTTATCCACAGAAGGGAAAACCAATTAATTCAGTTTACCCTCCATAGAATCTTGGTGGCAGTTTGTGTGTCAGTCTGTCAGTCCGTCATCAGTCTGTCTTTCTGTCTGTCTGTCTGTCTGTCTATCTATGTGCATGTCAAGGGGGACATTAGCCAGCATGCTCGCTGGGCAGCTAGTCATTTATATTGCTGGGAAGTATGTTTTGAAGCACTTATCAATCATCACGCAACTACAGCTTAAGGCACTGGCAAATGTTCTTCCTCTCTGGGAACAAGCCATTTCACTGATATTATTTAGCAACTACTGTATTTGTGTGTGTGTGTGTGTGTGTGTGTGTGTGTGTGTGTGTGTGTGTGTGCTAGGCAGCATAGGCCAATTAGCAGGATGTGATCTACAGAGGTGGCGGTGGTTGGGAGGCAGTGGAGGGGAAACAGCTGGTGTGGCCACAATTGGGTCACAGGCTCTGTCTGTAACCTCCACACCTCCCCTCCCTCCCGCCTCAGTCCCTCCCTTCTGTCTCCATTCTGTCAGGGGGAGAGGTGGCATTTGTTATGGGGAGAGGCTGACAGCTCTCATGCACATCAGTCTCACTGCCACTCTCCCAGCCGTCACCATTAGGAAAGAGCACATGCCTGAGCCTGGCACAACTTCAGAGGAGCTCCTCCACAGCCAGAGCCACTTTTTTGTCGCCTACAGTGCACGCTGAAGGTGTGCATTTGAAGTGATTGTGACAGTCATTTGAACGGAACTGAAGTGTGGTTCTGTTTGGCTGATTCTAATGCATCTCAGATGGATCCCATTACCTGCCTAATAGTAGCCACATCCTGCCTTCCTTTTCTTTTCTGTTTTTTTTTCTCAGGCGGCACACTGTACCTTAGCCCTGCAAGCCAAATGAGACAATCTTATCAGCACTGCCTGGCCTCCCTTTGTATTCAGGGACTCTTTAACTGGAGGCTGCTGCTGTTTCTGTCGTACAATAAAGCCAAATGAACCAGTGTGCTGTTTGTGCTATTATATGCTATTGTTCAGACGTATACATTGTAAGAAAAGACAGTGTTAGCCTTTTCAAGGTCACATTTCTGGTTCATATGTAGGCCACGCCAGTTGACACTTTGATGCCGTTTTTATCTGATAATGTTTGCGGTATGCACAGTCATTTGTAAGTATTTTAATGCATTTATCCTCCTGCCTTTGTCTGTGGTTTGCATAACCTGCAGAAATACCCCCAAATATCAGCCTACAGAGGTGACAGCACTGAAAGGATTTTATGATATAATTATGCATAAAGCCTGTATAATTTTCAAAGGTCAAAGGTCAGGGGCAGCCAAAGAACAGCAGATGTGCTTGTAGGAATTCATTGTCTTGCAAAATATTATTTCTGTACTAGTCTGAGGATCTACACACCTGCAAAAACAGTTCAGTAGAGACTTAAAACAATACAGTTTTCATATAAGGTAAAGGTTTAATAAGGTAAAACGATGTATTTTCTGAAGGCCACACCAGTGCTTTGTGGAAATATGGAATGTTTTGCATGTTATGGGGATCTCTTAAGGATTCTTTTTTTAATCCTTTTTTTTGTATGCTAGCATAAAATGCCCTCTTATTTTCCAATAAATGAAACACCTGTTAACAAAACACCTACCACCCCAAAATGTTCCACTGAGGCAAGCACTTGATTAAAGATGGGAGTTGGTGTGATGACACCTTATAAATTTGGATGTGACGTACCAGCAGAGCCCTGCCCAGGCATGAACAGAGCTCTCCCCACAGTTAAAGGCATAATTAGCTAGGGTGGCTAATGCTTCCTCATTGGTTTATCATAATCGGCTTTGAGTGCATCTCATAGTGCCCTTATTTGGCTAAGCTGAAACAACTCCTGCTCACTGACTGTGTTGCTGCACTCCTGTCCATTGGCTGGGCCTTGCTTAGCAAGCCTGAAGCTGACTTTTAGTTTAATCAGAGGCTACTTGCTTCCATGTCACTGGGCTGCCACAATCGTCCCTTTATGTCCAGGCTGTCCTGGTTCTCATGCTCCACTGGTCTAGAGCCAGATCCTGGAGGTGGAGCTGAATGGGAGGAGAAGGAGGAGGAGGAGCTTAACCAGTTCACTGCCACTGGGCTCAGGAGGAATAAAGGTCACTACCGAGTTAGACAAGCAAAGCAGAGCCTTGAGTCTTAAGATGAGACAATGATCTCAAAGTTAAAAAAAGCAAACAAAAGAAAGTGGTGACATCTGTTGGAGGACATTGGAGAGATATCGGTAGGAGTGAGATTATGGAAAGAGATCATTGTGAGAACACAGAGAAGAGACCAGCCTAGAGCAGCGGCATGCTCTCCCTGGTATGTTTCACCTCTGGCCAGACAAGCGTCTGCATACTTCTCTCATACTTTCACTGAGAGGAAGCAGATGAGAGGAAATTATAAAAGCATCAGAAAAGGATTCCTTGGTTAGTGCATGAAATTCGTTCTTGGGCTTTGGTAATCTAATACCACGGCTGACATTTTGCTTGCCCTTAGATTTGTAAATGGCAGAAAAATAACTCTGTGTGACCGTCTGTAAAGACTGTATGAATTCATTTTGCATACCTGCCCAAGTGCTTAGGCCCTTAACCACACTGGAGGTTTTCAGGTATTCCAGGTATTCCATGTAAAATCTGTTTTATTTGATACTTTTTTCTTGAGTATGTGTTCCTTTTTGCATTATTCCAATGTTGTAAAGTTGCATTTTCTCATTAGAAACATGAGCTATGTATAGTATCAACCCTTAAAAAGTGCATCTAAACCACTGTGCTGAGATTACAAATCACCACTAAGTATTATTGTGACATTGATGTCATCGTTCTTGTGTTATCTATTTGATTGCAGAATTAAATTTTTACCTTGGATGACAATACTATTAAACTCTTACAATGACAACATATACACAGGGCTTAAACTTGAAACTGTGAAGGTGCACATTAAATGTACTAACTTAGGACTTGAATAGAAGTGATGGGAGCTCTGAGGAAAGCAAAACCCAGATACGCAATCGCTTCATGTTCATTGGCTGAAATAGCAAACATGGATGATTAATGCAGAAAAATACACTTTATATGAGCGAAAGGAACCTAATCAAAAGGCCACAGTCCTTCTTTCCACTTCCTCAGCTAGTGCAGGTGCACATTTGCATGCCATTTACATGGTAGCTCACAGTGACCACTACTACTCCAGCGTTGCGGTGTCCATCATCTGCTGACATTCTGTGATTGTTTCCTCTCTGCTGCGACTCACCCAATCAGTTGAGGATATAGTCTGGTTCCAGTGATTATAAGGAGTGATCAGAGCAGCAATGATGGAACATGTGCCTTGCAGTGGAGATTTAGCCAGAGGCTTCAATCTCATTGCAGTCACTTGTAGTTAGTGACTGAGACTAGCAGTGAGAAGGGCAGAGCAATATAAATGAATTGGCTATGAATGTGGATATGGCTGCGGTGCTGCAGGGACACACAGGGGGAAAGGGCCAGTTAGACAAACTATTTCATATCCTTGACCTTTATTTGCCCAGTGGCCCAGCAACATTTCCAATAGAGTAGCTTTTAAATGGCCGCTGAAGAATTGAGATATACTATTCACATCATTTTTTGTTGCGTGTGTCTTTGTATGAGAGAGTGAATGTGTATGTGTTAATGCGAGTGTCTTTACTGCAGGTTACTGAATTTTTACTTAAAGGATCAGACCTTTAACAAAAGATTAAATAGATTTTTGACTATTTCTGATCCTTAGAAATACCTATCAGACTGTCTCCTCCAACAACTAGATGCTGTGCGGTATAGACGGCTCACAAAGAGAGCTGTGGATCAAGGGAGATTGACACCTTTCTGTAGGCCTGTAGTCTCATCTCCCAGCTGTCCCTCCTGAAATGGCTCCCTCCGGATAAGCTGGGATTGGCTTGATTGTGTTATCGGCGACTGATCGGGTCATTGAATGATGGAATTTTGAGCCCCTGTTCTGCTTAAAGAATGAAATGTTTAAAGAAGATTGACTGTGATTGGATCAGATCCAGCACCTGCTCAAAGGGGTCAATCAGGTGAAGGCAGGAGGCAGCAATCTCTGCTGTGCTATTGTGACACGAATAGAGGGGGGAATTAATGTGTGTGTTGGGGTACGGTGTTGGTGGTGGGGGTGGTGGTGGATGGGTGGCAGTGGGGTGGGCTAGAGATGCCATTCAACAGGGAGGAGGTTGAAAAATGTCATCAGAGGAAGTGTCATGAGTAATTTGCAGTTGTCTCACCATCAGACCGGTGTGGAGGTGGACGCCTCCACCTCCACACCTCCACCTCAACCTTGCAAACTGCAATCTAGTCCTTAGGGAATAATGTGTGGGAGAACACTAAGGAACCGTAGGAATCGAGATTTAAAGAAGGGTTTATTTCCCAGATGGATGGGAATTATGTATTGATATATGCTATCTAAACATTGGCATGGAATAAAGGGTTTGAAGGGTGGGAGCCTGGCAGAATATTAATGCAAGGGAGGTCCCGGGGAATGCTTTGAGAAAACTGCCTTTTAGCATGCTTTGTTGTAATGGATTTGTGTGTTGGACTAGAAATTGGCTCAAATTATGAAGATAATTCTAAAATTATGTGAGAGAAAGAATTTAAAGGGGCCCTGTCGAGTTTTCTTGTAACGAATATCACTTAAACAGTGGGCTGGGAATGATGGGGTTAAGTAGCTTCTTTACAGTTTTAAAACTAACATGAACACGCATAGTTCCCAAAGTTCCTATTTCTCAGAAGATGGACGGAAAATGTATTTCCTTGCTGTGGCTCAAGTGCATGTTTTAAGAGTAGCAGAGACAGGCGTATTTGAGCTAAGGTCCACAGAAGCCGATGCCGGCCTGTGAGTGACAGACCTTGTGTCCCTGCATGTCACAGCCAAATGAGAAACAAAATGATGGTGTCAAATTTCAGCTCTCATCTGATAGGCTTTTAAAGAGGATGCAAAACTGCTTTTCAACCCAAATAACCCTTTTCATCCTCATCAGACATTTTTCTTAACAGTGGGTTGTCAGTGCTCCACATCCCCCCACTGTAGAGCTCCAGGAAACCAGTGAGCATGAACCATGACTCAGCACCACCTGGAGAACAGGCAGTTGACACAGTGCAGCTCAAATGATGACGACGCACAATGCTCACCGTACATCTGAGCTGATACACACAGCTTTGTGGATCTTGAGACATTTGTTAAAGGTATTTGTGCGGTCCTCTGGATGGATTTATCCCAAATGCCTAAACAGCAAGGTGATGGCAACAGAATGCTTGAGTTGAAACTGCAGCTCTGATGCTGTATTCACATTTTAGAGGTATATAGTAAACAGAAAATTCAATATTCCCTTTTTTTTCAATGTTGACAACCTTTGCCATCTCCAGTAGTGGATCTTGCAAAATGAATCCATAAACGTATCTACAGAAAAGCAGTAAAAAACAAAACAAACAAAAACAAGACCTTTTCTACTGACTGTCAATTTGCAGTCTAGATAAACACGTAAAAAGAAAAAGACGTACTGCTCAATGTTGGTTTCAGAGTAAGTTCTCCCATACAACAGCAATCCAATTTATATATATGATTATTATACCTACCTTATATGAAATGGAACTTTGAAAGTAACCAGTTGCATTAAAATAAAGCAAGGAAAGCATCAGTTTGCTATGACTGACTGTCATCCCACAACTCTGACAGCGTCTCTTTTTTTTATATAGCACAATTGGAATTCAGTATAAGTGTTGACTTCAAGTAGCCCATTGCCTGTGCTTCTTCAGCCACCTACTGCAGTGTGACCAGGTCCACAGGCAGCTCCAGCTCATGCTATGAGTGCCTCCCACGCATAACATAGCCTTCTTCAAATCACTGGGTAAATGTTCTTACATGGAAATGTACACAATGTGCTGGGGCTTGATGTGAAGGGCTAATGAATTCTCAAAGGTTTCACTTATCTGAAACACTTACTGCTCACTCTTGTGTGTCTGTGTGTGTCTGGATATCCTCAGGTCTGTTAAAAGTGTTAGATTATCTAGATTTAAGGCCTTAAGTCATCCTCCATCTTAAATGATATAGTTGTTAGAAATTGCTTGTTAGGTTTCATTTCGATACATCTGTAAAATCCAACATTGGTAGTGACAGACTCATTACATCCAGTAATGTTTAGCTGGGGCAGAGTAAGTAGGCCAAACAAAATGGGGTAATTGCAATGAAAAGTGTAGTTTCAGCAAAATATGTGAATGCAGTGGTTCCAATTTTGTTTCTAACCTGCTCTACTTGTCTTATATCTTATACGGCTCTTTTGTCAACTCAACTTTTTTTCTTCTTCTTTTTTTTATTTTAACTTTAGAATTGTGCTCATTTTGGCAGCTTTTATTCTATATTGTTAAAACAAAACAAAGAGTTGGCAGCCATGCTAGCAGCTCTGTGAGGCTTTGCTTATGTACAACGGTGCTTTGAGCTAAATGCTAATGTCATCATGCTAACGGTGTTAACATGCTGTTCTGGACAAAATGTGGATAAAATGTTAAGGGATCACAAAAGTCATTAGCGTTCATCATCAGGGAACTATCTGTGCCAAATTTTGTGGCTATCCATTCATTGGTTGCCAAGATATTTAACCCAAAACCAAAAATGTCAGTGGCACTAGAGAAAAAGTCAGGGGCCCACTAAAATGTTTTCATTTTATCCTCTGGTGATCATAAATGTCTGTCTGTACCAAATTCCCATAGTTATTGAGATATTTCAGTCTGGACCAAAATGGTAGTCTGACTTACAGGAAGTAGGCTGTAGGTATAAGCCTGCCATTGGCTGACTATTTCAGTCGGCATTCTCCTCCCCTTCCACTATCTGTGTGTTGCCGTTTTCAAAGTCCCCGTCGCTACGTGAAATAACAACAACAACAACCTCCGAGCTAGCAAACTACACGCTGAAAATGGCAAGTTCCCCCCCTGGCACTATTTTGCAAGGGCACTGTCGCTGCATCTTGGGCTTAGCTCCGCCCATGACGATTGTGATTGGTTTAAAGAAATACAAACAAGCCAGAGCATTTTTTCCCCCCATATACCAGAATGATAATGGGTGTAGCCAGACCTTTCTCCAGTGCTGGCACAGCGCCAAAGCAAAGTGTGGAGAGAGGTCTGGCTATGTAAGACTACCAAAATGATGGACTGACCGACATTGCCATCCCTAGAGTCTACTAAACATAGTAAAATGGCTGACATGTAGCTTTCTAAAGCTTCTATAAATTCTGGTCCATGTTGGGTACATTATTATGTACAGCTGCACCTGGGGCAACTCATCTATGGCTTTGTTGGGGGCAGAAGTCAATGCATAAGAGTGTACACACTGTGGGTGTCAATTAATTTGTTAATTTATAATGGCAACACGCATACAGTGAAATGACTCAGTCCTCTTCTACTGTACTTCACAGAGAGGAAAAGGCCTAGAAACTACGTGCACACTGTTTACATAGCATTGCAAAAAACATGTACTCAGATGTAAATTGACCACTGATTGTGTGTCTGACATTATTGGTTAGAGTATAAAATGAGTCCACTTATCCACCTATTTGCATGTGTGTTAAGTTAATAGAGCTAATCAAAGTACTCACTTGATTCGCAGGCACTGGAAACAACCAAAGAGTCGGAATGTGGCTAAAACGTTACGCAATGCAATTTAGAAATCTATTTCGAACTTATATTTTTGGTCTGTAGCATTTTTTTTTATTGTGTAGTGTTTTGTTTAGGAAGGCTCTCTTAGGCTTTCTTTTGGACTTGTGAGGCCACGAGACCCGCCTGAGAGACTACACCCATGATACAAATATTGCCAATAGCAGAGATTGTGAAGACGTTACGTAGGCCACGTCGACATCCTCAACCAAAACCAGATCATTATGGTGGACTTCTGTGGTCCAAGTGGCATATCTGCTGACCAGGGATAGCTGGATGTAATTGTAAAGTTTGGTGTCAGTTAGACATATGATGTGTGACATGCCCTTTCAGGGTTTTAATTTTAACCACTTAAGCTGCATGAAATTTAATACACATTTGAAATGCCTTGCCAAACCAAGCAGCCGAATTTGATACAGATTTTTATTTGGAGTTTGTTATTATTTCAGGCAATACTTTCTTTAACATAATGTATCAGTATCATAACCAATATCAAACTTTTGTCTGACAGAAATTTTAGTTTCTTCAAATTTTTCATGCATCTGTCTGTCAGTGCAGTAAAATAGGTAAACTTCACTCATGGAAACTAGACACATGGTGAAATAAAAATGAAATCTCCATGGAATAATGATGATGATAATAATACTATTTTTGTTTAACCGTACTAAACCATGTTAAACCTTAAATCACTGACAAGAGCTATGTAGATGAAAATAGGAAATCCACAGAATAGTGGATTTTTGTTGTTTCTGTCACACCTTCTATCAGCAGACAGATCAGTTTTAATCAATGGTAGATGGTGGAAGGCATTTTTGTGTAAATAACCCCGCATGTGTTTCTTCACGGGGAGAGTGGGGAAGAGAAAGATAATGATGGAGATGAAGATAAGGTAGATCATGATAGAAATGTTAAATTTAAACCAGTGAGATTTATCCTTCTTATTTTGCCACATCTATTTAAAAAGAAAGTGTATGGGTGTAAACATACATTTTATTATAAAGAAAATGTAAACAGGTGGAATATAAAATCATGTAGAGGAAAGATAAGATAAGCTGAATGTAATGTCAGCAGCAGTCGGCAGTGATTCTCAGTATAGAGGTGATCAGTAATTACATGAGACATTTTTCTGGTTGTTAAAGCAGAAAGCATTTACTTTGGGTTATGGGGAGAGGTTAAGGTTGGGATTAGAGTGATGCATCTTGTAGTGTGTTTTATGTTTAGGCAAATTTATAGACGTGTGTCTACATGGCAGTCATTATGTTTCCCATTGCTCTGCTGACTTCTGTGTTTGATTTACTGTGATTTCTATGCCTTTATGTGTTTGTGTCGGTGTGCTTTCTAAACAGGGTGCTTACTCCTTCGAAAGGAATAATGTGGTGTGTGAGCGGCGGTGCATACGATGCTAGAGAGTGACAACAGATCCCTATCTTAGCTGCCATGCCATGAATAATCTTTAGCTTATTTTCTGAAGTGGTATCTCAGGGTTCTGGTCGAATTGTCTAAAAGCTAAATAAATCTGCTTGATTGAACTAATGGCGCAGAGCCAAGATCTTGCACCAAGTCTCGTCTCCCAGTCTAATCTTTTTGTCACGGACACATTGACCAGGCTCATACGCGCACACACATATACACACACATACACTAAAGCTCCCTCCCAAGCCACTTCCTGATCAGGAAACTTTGAACCCAACATGTGGCCCATAAGTCCTATCCACAGGTAATTAGGTTTGATGGTTAGTTGAGCAGAAGCATGGATTTTATCCTCTCTGTCTTGCCTCCTGGAGGGTTGCCTCAACTTGTTTTTGATAAGCCCACTGCCAGCCCAGCATCAGTCTCTTCCAGCTGAACACACATTGTAAAAGCCACCAAGGAGCAGCCATCACTTTTAAAGATGAACTACCCACTAAAATAAAATGATGTAGGCTGGAAAAGGTGTGTGTCAGTACAAGACTGAATATACATTTCAATTCTGACTGAAAAAGTAACGTCTCCACATATAGTGCATACTTGACTCTCTTTTGAGGTAAATCACAGCTTATTTCTCCCTCTAGTGGTTTAAGTGGAGCCAACTGTATTGGATGTGTTAATGATAGACAGGAATATGCTAATGTTCCCTCTCACCGACACTCGGACCAACTGGTGTGAGTATTGTCCCAGCAGAAATTGTATTTCATAAATTCATTGAATTGGCTTGACCAAATTAGTGTCACTTAACATTTTTGCGAGCCTGTCTGTGGTTTTCTTTTCTTTTCTTTTTTTTTCTCCAGTTCCTTTTTTCATCTAGTGGTAGCCCAGAGGACACTCACATGCCCTCAAAAAAAGTTAGTTAATTTGTTTAACTTAGCATCTTTAAACCTTAGCAAGCAAACTGTGTTATAGTGTAAGTGGTTTGTATTAGCTGTTGGTACCATGTTGGGGGGAGAAAAGCCAGAATTACATTTGAAACAGCTTTGAATTTGATTTGATTTGAATTTCATTTGAATGTGATACGAGGTGAGCACAAAATGGACAGGTGGTATCATGCTCAAGTGATGGGTTGATTGCATTGAATCATCTGCCAGCAAGTCTTCCAGCTGCCAACTCGCTGTGTGAATGAGAGGATATGTGTCTGCAAAAAGTTACTTTCAGTGAAAAGACTAACAGGAAATAGGAGCTGCTCATTTGCTCTGTGATTTCACCTGTGTTTCTTATTAACCTGACCTCAGTATTGTTGCTTGGTGACCATATGCTAAAATATGAACACATGTTTGTACTGTTGTAAGGAACTAAAAAATATACTGCATGCATCAATTTGATTGATTTGTTTTTGACATTCTGAGCAGAGAGACAGAAAAATACAAGTTTTCATACTTGGCACAGGGATTTGTACAAATATTTTGTGTGTGCATGCATTTGAATTGAGTATGCTGTTGCTAGACAAAAACAGACTCAGGAAGTCATTGTCATTTTGACCATCTGCTTGTGCCGTGCCTACTTTGGCTCAAACCTTGTTTAATGTGGAAATGGTATGTGAATGGAAGTGACATGCTGAAAACCATAGTACATCTTAATAGGCACATGGAGCACACACTCAACTGCACTGAACAAACAAATGCAAAAAGACACAGACTGTTTTCATTCATTTATTCCAGAAAAACAGGTTAGCCACCTGCTACAGCCATGGTCACAAAGTGAATGCAGTGTTTTAGAATGTGGGATACATGATGTCCATGTTCAGATAAAATGTGCAGTTAAATTAAATGAAAAAAGGAGAAAATGAGGGAAGCAGGATTTTTGTTTGTGGAGCTGAATTCATTCTCAGAACTCATTGTCATTGCATGTTTGTCAGTGTGTGTTAATATGGATATGCAGTGCTTCTATCAAATTTCTTCACTGCCATGGTTTGCCCATTTAAAGCTTGTATGTGTGTGTGTGTGTTTTCCAGTGTCAGGAGCACTGGTACAGAACACCAGTCATTTAAAGTGAATAGCTGGTCTCAATGTATAGTCCAGACGTGGCGGTGTGCCCTGCATGTCTTCGTCCAGCCAACCAGGCTACAGCTGTGTGCCAGTGTAGGTTGTGGTGATGCCAATGAGTGTTTGCACACACCTAAAATGCCCATGTTTGAGCGGACGTGCCTGAACATGCAACACTGGAGATGACCACATTACCCACACCCACACAGCATATTGTGTTATTTACTTGCTACTACATTATGATCCATGTTATCGAGTCTTGTGAAAATCTCTAGATGCACTTTAATTCAATATATATCTGCATGCAGGCATAAATAACACTACACTGTAGAGCCCAACCAGTATCGGATTTCGAGGCGGGTACGGATATTGATATTTGAGAGTTTAAAAACACTGATAACAATAGATTGGCCTATATTATTTTTTACATCCAATACAATATATCTGTGATAGGCTAATATCAGCCAATATAATGGCCCTCCTGATTTCTCGGTCGGGACATACAACACAGATACAATCGTGGAATTTGAGCATCTAAGGCTGTTTTAATGTGTATTCACAATTTTGTGTTATATCCACTGAATGTTAAATGTAGGGGTTTGGAAAAATTAAATATAAACAACAATGTCCGTCCCTTGAAATCATGTAGAAAGTTTACACATGTCCGTTTATATGTCTGTGGCAAATTACCATCTTTGTGACTCTAACCTTTTTGCTTTTATCTTTGGCAATTGTCTTTCTTCTTTTTGGCAATAAGTACTCTAAAAGAAGAATGCAGATGGACACATGACGGCAGTTCATGGTGTTTTAGAGAGTAAATGGTATTTACACAGCATGAGTTCCATCCCTTGGTGCAACAGATTTGAATTAGTAAAATGGCACATATATCAGAATTATGTTCGTGTATTGGTTTAATGTTTTGCTTTCGCAAAGTGAAAAAAAGAAAAAGATTTGGTTTTGTGCAAATTTTAATTGGAAATCATTTAACTAAATTGCCACGTTGCCATCTGGTTTTAGGATAAAATGCCTGCAAAAGAGATGCAATCTTCCATTTAAGGAGGTAAACTTGTCAGTGTGAATGGAGTTTTAAAAGTGTAACACACGTCAGTGACACAGAACACATTTCCATTGAGTTGAGGCTGATTTGGTTACCCAAGTCAAACAAATGCTCTCCTACAATGGTGTTTGATGTAGATCTAACAATTGTGTCTTCGCACACCTTGTAGCATTTATTAATGCTCTTTGTTGGATTGTGTCAATATATAAAAAAACACAATTTTTGTACTCAGAATTCTGATATAGGGCTGGCATTCATTACTATCTGTCGCCTCACACAGTCCTCTACTCTCCCACTCTGTCTGGCTGGCTGCCCAGTCATTGGCAGCTTGCACATGTGGCCAAACTGTAAATCAGATTCAGACTTTCCATTCAAGTGCCCTACTCAGGGGACTGTACTGGCCTTTATTCTGACCTTGTGGACCTTTTTATAGGCTTAGAAAAGAGCAGCAGAATAGAGATAGCTCCATAGTTCACACAGAAATGAAGAGCTGAGTGTCTCTTACCTTTGATTAAAATCTGACCTCATGGCATTTTCCAAAAATTTGTGCATTTGAGGTGCACCTTTTTTGAGTCTAACATTTGTGTGTGCACTGTAAATCATCCACAGTTTAAATAACCTCATGGAAATGCAGAGTGGTGTGATTCTGATATTCTCTCCTGTGTGATTAAGGTTTGTTGTAAGTGATACTCTCCTTTCAGAGCAGAGCTGTCCTCATGTAGGGGTAGGCACATGTTTTTGTCTTTGTCCCCCCACAGCTGAGGCTCCAAAGGGAGTTTGGCAGGGCTCAAGCTGTTCAGTCCCCCGCCCCCTCCCCCTTTCTCTATCCCCGCTCTATCTCTTCCCTCCATCACACCTGATTGCATTTGACAAATGCCCCTATTGGCTCCATATCATCAGGTGCAGTGGAGGCAGCCTAAGACTATATTACTCTTCCCATATACCACATCTGTTCTCCATTTTGCATGGCTGACACATTTGCTTCTGCAAGGCTCGAATAGGGCCAAGGCTCTGTCAGTGGAACAGCTTCATGAGTCGCAGGATTCATTGGCTAGGGGAAGTCCTGGTGAGTGCATTGGACATGGCTTCCAGCATCACTACTAATCTTTTAGAAGGTGTGGACCAGGCATAAAAAAAAAATGATGTTCACATAAACTCTAATGGCAGACGCTGTAGTTTGGTATCGAAAATTGGTCCTGAATTTGAGCTGGTTCCAACCATATAACAGCTGGGGATTTGTTAAGGAATGTAATTTTCATTTCCGCTCATGGATCACTAAAAGCGAGGTTTGGACCTACAGCACTGCGCTTCTGCCAGTTAAGCATGCATCAATGTACATGTGTACAATATGACGTACCAGATCTAGCGCTGAAAAATGTGGCTATAAGCATCACAAAACACTGTAAACACTGTAATAAAATACTTTCCTGATTCCTGATGTGCAGTAAAACTACAGAGCATTCCCATTCTCCGTTTTGCCCATTTTGTCTCCCACTATGCCTATATAGTGTTGTGATCAGGTTATCACACAGTAAGTGTGATAGCTTTGCTAAGATATGGGTCTCAAGTGTTCAAGTAGAAATGATCATTCTGAAGCACATTTCTTAGATATTGAAAAAAGCTGAAATCACATTGTTTTCAATGCCCATATGCATATTGAGAGATGCTTATCAGAAACGTTTGTTTCAAAAACACGAATTACATCTCTGCTGTAGATAACATTATTAGCCAGACAGTGACATCCCTATATAGCTGGAGCCTGTGCTCCAGCTATATAGATGATGGCAATGTGTTTTGAGGCAACACTGAGCTAATCAGCCACTGCTAGCTATATTACTACATTAGCCAGCTTGACCTGTGACACATCTCCTTACTAGCTGATTATTAAATACTTAAATCTCCCCAAAGTGACTTTGGGGAGATTTAAGTGGGGAAAACAAAAGAGCACTGGAGTGCCCTCCTACCAGGGAGAGATGCTGATGGACTGTCATGGCCAGCGTCTCATCAGCAGGACTGCAAGTAGGGTTGGCACAGTAGTCACCATGTGGCGGCAAGGTTAGGTCACATCAGCCGCCTCTGACTCTCATACAAAGAAGATGCTGAGTTGAAAGGCAATACAGTAAAAAAAAACCAAAAAAAACTCTCCTTTACCTTGATGTCACTTGGTCGATATCTTTGGAATTACTTTCAATTTAGAAGAAACAGATTGAGGAAGGAAGATAAAAAGAGGTGATGGAAAAATATTAAATTAAAAGTCAGAAAGGCAGAGAGGGGGAGGAGCAGAGACACAAGACTGCCAGAAAGACGAATAGAGTGCCTCAAATCTATGAGGTTCCTTGTGTGCGTCATGTGTTCTCATGAGTCAACCAGACACTGCACCTGCTGGGTGGTAATTGGAGGGCTTCCTGGGAGAGGTGGCCACAGCTCTGCTTTGCCTCTGGGCCACCCTCCACAGTCTGAGCCTGTTCTAATTGGCACAGCACATGGCCTAGCTCATAGTAGGCACTTACTTAGACTACAGACTAGCTATGTTAATGATTCATTGATGATCAGTTAATCATCCTCACTACTTTTGATCAGTCAGGAATATAATGATCTGACTCAGTGCGCTACATTAACGTGACATATTGCACATTTCATCTTTATATTCTTTATACTGTTAATATTTGCACACTCCTTCCTCAATATTTTGCACATTCCATCCTCTTCGTTTTAAACATTTAAACATTTTTTGCATTTGTATTTTATATACAAGATTGACTTAACTTGCAGGACTTGTTTCTTTTATTTTCTCTTACTATGTTTATTGTGACCGTTATGCACCAAAATACCAAGACAAATTCCCTGTATGTTGAAAACCTACTTGGCAATGAATGTGATTCTGTTATCAATGTATTATCAATGCTCATCAGTTTACTGGTGTTTATTCAATGAATGACTGTGCTGCAAAAGTAGCTCATGTCATTTGTTTAAAATTTTCATCAAGGAAAAGCATACAATTTGTATTTTATAAGCTTTCATGGTTAATCAATTATTAATTGCTAATATGACCAATGATTGATAAAGGCTTAACATTTGCATCCCTACTACAGACACTTTGGCTTAGTAACAGTGGTTAGTTAGATGTGTTGTTTCTCCCAGCCCACCCATTAATTTAAATGTGGGGGGGCACTGGCGCCATATG
The DNA here is from genome assembly GCA_005408345.1 of Macquaria australasica. NCBI lineage: Eukaryota > Metazoa > Chordata > Actinopteri > Centrarchiformes > Percichthyidae > Macquaria > Macquaria australasica. The sequence continues at coordinate 5,133,896 of SEMN01000001.1, read as the reverse complement.
GTAGGTCCTTGACTGTGACAGACTGACACATTAGTCATTGATGGCTCACAGCCTCTCAGATGATAGGCAGTGCTTAAAACGCTGACCTACAACACACACACACACACACACACTTAATTGATCCTGAAACACTCTCCCATACTCACAGTAAATATAGAGGCATTTATACAGAGGTCGTATCAGTTCAGTCAATTTGACAGTAATGTGTTTGTAAAAATAGTGAAATGAGAGACAGTTTTAAGAGAATAATAATGGCCGCACTATAGTTGTGACCCCATGATAACAGGACTATGGATCGGTCTCTGTCCATTTGCTCAGTTAATTTCACGCAACATGGCGACATTGTGCATCTTGCCACGGCGTTTTCAAAAATTCAGTGATTGGCCTGATGGTGCACTATAATTGGCACTCAAAACAAAATACATATTTGTTCCTGATTGGCTCAGTAGGGGGTCTGCCTTATTCTTTAGAGACAGCATATTTCCTGTCACCTTGTTTTTAATACATTTTTTGCATTTGAACCTTAAAACAAATGCTGTAAATTCCCCTCACTAGTAATGCCTAGTGAGTTTAGTGTTGGACAACCAATAACCGATATTAATTCCTCCATTACTTTTTGTAATGGAGGGTAACCGTTGATTAAAGCTTAGTAGGCCTGAAACAGTATACTAGGTTACAGTAGGGATGGCCTGTGTTTTGCGGTATGGATGAGATTAGCATCAGCCTAAGGGAGCTGTAAACCGTTCTCCTTCTTCTCTACTTCTAACTCTCCTCAACAGCACCAAGGTGCTTGCACGTCCTGTTTGAAATGTGTCATCAGCTGTCCTGGCAGGTACGTTGCCACATAAACCTCTGAAGTGACGGCACTTCTTGCCTGGAAAGGTCATTGTATGAGTGGGTTAAATGTCCCCTGGAGGAGAGAGCGGCAAGCCAGACAGTCTGTGATTTGTGTGAGTTTTACGCTGCTGGAGCTGCTTCGCCCTCTCCGAATGACCTTGACCAATTCTCCCTCAGTTTTAACTTATAAGTCACTCTCTAGAAAACTGTCTGGCCGCCATGTGTCAGATGTGCCAGTAGTCATTAGTCTTAGTCTGATTGGGGATCTGAAGAAATTAAAAAAAAGGACTGCCATTAGAGGTCAAGCCATCACAACAACAGCACACAAAACACATCCTCTGTTTTGGTTTAATCCAATTAGACATCCACTGAAGCTTCAGTTGTTTTCCGACAAGCCTGATTAACTTTGTTGTGAATAGCTGCGCTTGTTCCTGTTATTTTTCCCTTTTCTTGTGTTTGCTCAAGAAATTATCAGCCTTTCCTATCTACTCTTTAACATGCTTTATGTAGAATTTTAGCTCAGACTATGACTGCAATATTATAGCTAAAATGATAATCACAATTGTTTGCATAATCAGGAGTTTCACTATTGAACTATTGAATTAGAACATTTAAAATTGGCAGAAAAGTGCTTTCACATTTACACTGTACTTTATGTACCTAGAAATTAAACTTGCTTTAATTACAACTGTATAAGTCTTGTATTATGGGCTATGTAGATATAACTAAAATGGACTGAATGAAAGGATCTGTGCACCCACGTTACTAAAAACAGTCATGCAGGAAGTTGTGGTTATACTCTATATGCCCATATTTTGAGATATCCATTTCCAAGTCTTTCTGCCTTCACCTCAGTACAATGGAAGTAAATGGAGTTTTGTTTGTGGTGCTCACAGCAGTGAAAGATTACATTAAAAACATTCAACAGCAACATTTTTTACCGTAAAAAACAGTGTCCTAGCTGCTCTGGATAATCCACGGACCTCGATGGTCTACTTTCTAGCAAATTAAACAAAATAAATAATATATAATTTGGTCATCGTGCCCTTAAAAGAAACACCTGTGAATAGGGATTACTTGATTTGATTCCAAAGCAAGCACTTTTAACGCAGAGCTTTCATTTGAATAAGTTTAATAAATAAAAATAATTATAGTATTAAATGCGTAGCTCTAGGTCAAATTTACTTTGCAGCATTTTAAAAATGACCCGCCCTGATCTGATTTTTTTGTCTTTCTGTCAGTCTGCTTCACACTGAGGGCCAACATGTGGAACGGTGATCTCCCACCACACGCCTTTGTGCCTGAATAGAGCAGATTATATGATGGCTGTGATTTACACTTCATGTTCACACAACCAAAATAGAAGCGCTGCCATCAATACTACTATTTAACAGCAAATGGTCAAAAGCACCAAATGAGGTCAGGTGCTGTTTTGCCACTTGAGTATGAATTACTTATAGGTGTTTTTGTTTTGCGATGATCACGATCGTTAGACTCATTTAGGAAGAGAGTTAAGAAATTGAGCGATTCTTCTTGCGTGCCACAGTCCTTTGAGAAATATGATTTAGATGACAATGAAAGCCAGAGCCATAATTATTGACAACAATCTCTTACTCTGCTGTTCGCGAGCTAGATCTTTGTAAAATATCTTCTGGGTCCTCTTGTGTAACAAGGCTCTGTGGTGTGGTCTCCTCTTGTTTTTAAAGACGCCATTTGGAATTCATTACCAGGACTCCGTATGCAGATTTGGAAGGGCTTTGATTAAAGCTCTAACAAGCACTTGATGGGTGGGGATATCACATTTCCTTTTGTTTTAATGCACTCTGTTAGGCTCACTCACAGTTAATAAGTCACAATCAATCTACCTGCTGTACGCACTGAGGCTTTGTAAGAGCTTAACAGGACCCCTGAGAGATGGAATAATTTTACTTCTGAAACAGACTGACAGAGTGAGTGCGTGCATTGATGTTCGCGTCTGTGTGGGATCGTAACAGTTTCCATTGTATATTTATATGCTTGTGTACGAGGGTGTAAGAGAAAAAGGAGACTGCTGTCAGATATTGCCAGACTGGAAGACAGGCGCTGTATGTTGTCTCCTCTCCATCTTCACTTGTAAGAGTGGGTGCAGTAGCCTTAAGCTAGTGTATCATATTTGATGACCCCAGAAACGGCTCTCCAGAATACCTGACTTAAGCTTTCTAGTGTCCAAGTCATCCCATCGCACGGATGAAAATACCAGATTTCATCCCGTGGTTGTTGAAGCAACTCTCACAAATGTGCACAGAATGCGACAGAGATGCATCGAAGGTCATATTGCACATTGGCATCTTTAGTGTGTCAAGGCTATAATGCTGAGTTCTGTCTATGAACCTTGTGACGGCGTTAAGTTAAAGGTCCTGTTTATGGTTCCTGTGCGTTAAATGTCTTTGCTGAGGCATGAAGCACAGGGAAACACTCTACTTGCTGAGTTGAGGCTCAGAATGCATCATTGCTATTTTCTCTTCAGTGACATATTAAGCTGACATTTTAGCAGTTTTAAGGTTGATTGAATATTTCATTAAATTCAGATTTGTTCCTTTTGATTTATTACAATAAAAATATTCCTTAGGTGTTTGTTTGGAAAACATAGTTAGAGAACCACTTTCAGATGATATAGATATGCATTAGCTGCATCATAATATATATTGGAGCAGGTTAGTGTAAGCCACAGTATTTACATGCATATCATAAGTCAGATTTAACAGTTTTAGAATCAATGAGAATCAGGATTTCTACTTGGGATTAAGGGCTGACAGCTAACCAGTATCTATCCACATATGCTTGTAGGATGCTTCTAGGATACTATTTCCCCCCCAAATGAGTAAATCCTTATAGCCATCTGAAGGTAGCTAGATAGGGATGTGCAACCTGCAGATATTTGGTGCACACATTCAAACTACTTCCTAAGTATGAACACCGCTTTCACTGGAAGTACCTTGGTTAAATCTCCAGCTAGCACCATGTCACTGGCAACATGCACACATACTTGCTGCATGCTTTTGTGCTCTCCACAGTAGGCCACAACTTGGTTGTAACTTTAAACAATCTAATCAAGGGTACCCGAGCATGGACATTGACATTCTGGATGCACTGATGCACTGAACACACCAGCTCACGCAGCTCCATGAAAGATCTTCAGGACATTTCAAAGTTGTCTCACTACTCCTCCCTTCATGTCCTCTTCCAAAACACAGAGATGCCGGGGGTGTAGTAGCTTCTTGCATCCAGTTCTTTTCAATGGTTTTCCTAAAAGTAGCACCTGAAGCAGTTCATTTTTTACAAACAATTTTATGACTGCACTAGATTTTTAATTGAAATAGTGAAAGGCCTGTGGCTGCAACTAACACTATATAATGTGGTAGGGCAGAGTCAAGGCTGTAATTGTTTTGATTAAATTTGATAGCAGCAGGACAGGGAAAAGTTCCTTAGCAAAGAAAAAAAAAGCAATTTCTATAATCCTCTCTAGGTATTTCAATGAATACCTCTGTCATGTAAACAAAGATTGTCATGCTGAGTTGCTGGTCTTTGAGACCAATGCCTTGCATAGAATATTAGCAAGAGAGGCGTTATTGTGACCATGTAAACAAAAAGTCAAATCTGCAGCCTTAGCCATCACTTAAACCCTTGTGCATCTGGCAAAATAATGGAAATGTGTGTTCTGTCATTCTACTGTACATCGCTATTGTTGACATGATAAATGTGTAGATTATTGTCTTAAAAAACATGGGTGTTCATCATCATGCATGGAAAGTATTGTACCCACTGGCTTTCAGTGTCTCAAAAGTATTTATACCTGTATGACTTGGACAGTAGACTCTCCTCAGCAGACCATTTAGAGAAACTGGTTTTATCAGCCATGATTGATACCAGCCTCTTATTTAACCACTGACAGAGTATTCTTCTTAATCCCTACCAATTTTCAATTGCACAACAGGTGCACTTGGCGCCTCTGGTCACCAAAATACCAAACAAAGCCTGTCTCTAGATTGTACGTCATACATCTTGCACAATTGACTGCACTTTGCGCCGGTGAGTCACAAAAATGGGGTCTCACACATTTTCTTCACACCTTGTAATAACTTTCCACCTTCAGACCCAACATCCTGTGTATTACTGTACCACTGGGGGTGCACTCCCCCCTGTATTCAGGAAGGGTTGAAAAGAAGTGGTGGTTTTGAATCATTTGCACTGTCCCCAGGAATTCGCCAAATTAAGGGTACGTAACCTTTCAGGCACAAATGTGTTTGCAGACAGTTTAAGCTTGTTGATGTTTTTTTTATTTTATTTTTTTTTGTTCAAGACGCTCTTCAATTCAAAAGGCAGCATATTTCTACTGTCAGAAGTTCTAGTGTGATCCTTCACTCAAAACACAAAGCAGCCAAATGCAACATTGAGCAGGCTTGTTACAGTCCTATCTGAAAGAGATTAGAGGAACATGCATTTCCTTCTTTGAGCTCACATTTCAAACTCTGCCTTCACGTCATTACTTAACCACTGGTGGAGCAGTTGTTAGAGAAAAATGAGACTGTGAGCTTAGACATCTTGGTCCTGGTTTATGTTGGGTCCTCCAATTAGATTGCCACAACTAAATAGCTCAGTAATGGGATCATTTTTTAAAATCATATTCTCTTCATTCTTCTCTTTTCAGCATGCTACCTCTCTACTTTTCCCCATAGCATTAACAGAGAATAAAGTCTGTTAGAGAAAGATGTGCGGGAAACTGAATGTAGTTCAGTTTGTTCAGTGGTATGTCTTTGGAGAGCCCCCAAATAGCGACAGTTTTTTTTTTCTTTCAAGATGAAATGTGCATGTGGGTCTGTGTTATTGAGAGAGAGAGACAAAGAGAGGGAGTTGGTGTCACAGCAAGTGTGCGGAAGGTTTCTTTGATTTTCAGGAAGGTTCGATGACAATTTGACAGGGGTTGAGAGAACATGGAGGAAAGTCCTTTGATGCAGACAAAAGGCTTCTACCCCATACAAATAGCTGTTTATCCTCTTCTCCTTTTCTCCTCCTCGTTAAATGATTGGGCAGTGCTCATTGGACTTTTGCTGTGATGTGTACTATACTGCTAGGTGACTGGACACCTCTGTCTTAACCGTCTTTCTTACTCTGTCCAAGCAACAATAATCAGCAGGACATGCTAAGCTAACGCCACTGAAGGAATGCCACAGTGAGTGATGAAACAATGGTTTGTTGGTGTTTGTAAACTAGACTTAATGGGTGAAGGTACAGGGGCGAGTCCCAAGCCAACAGCAACCAGTAGCACTATCTCCTTGCAGCACAGAGCAGCTTTGCAGGCTGTGTTCTCAATTGCGACAGGTTGAATATGGCCTAATAAAAGAGAGACAGAGCGGAAATTTCACCCAATTCAAGCAGATAAGAGGGTATTGTTTCAGCATCTCATGAGCTTTTTGTTAGAAAAATGTGAGAATTTAGATTGGCTAAAAGTAACAAGAAATCTTTTTCTTTCCACTCTCTTTTTTGAGGCCAGTTCTCGGTGCCCGTTTAGAAAGTCAAGCCAGGGCGACAAAATGAATCCTGAAGATTAATTAAACATAGTTGATGGGGGTTTAGACAAGTGCGTATATGTACATGGGGAGTTGAGAGGCATGATACCCTGTTGGTGTGGTTTGGCAGAGTGCCAATGCAAACTTTTTTTTGATTATTAATAGTACAAAGACAACAAATATATGTAATTGTTTATTCTTTGAGTGACTAATTAAAAATCTGAAATTACTCTCATATCTTTGTGTTCTTTGTGTTCGGCAGTGTTGCTTCAAGTCACGCCAAACACTGCCTGTATCTGCACTGTAACTGGAATCTATCTACTATGCATTTATCTTTATGCACCACACACTACACCACCTTAGACATATATATTTATTCATGTAGATGTCTTTTGGGACACAGAATATAAATGTCCATGTTACATGTGTGGCCATGACAATGTCACGGTAGAAGCTGCAGTTATCAGGCTGTTCAGAGCGTTGCCTGTGTTCACATGATTAGGGTTATAATGCCCAGTGGTCTTAATGGATAAATAATTGTCTGTTTTAAATTGAGCCACATTTTGTTGCTTGGTCCATAGAGTCTGTTACTCTTGTGCAGTTGAATTTATTTCTCCACAGGTGTGCACATTTCTAAAAACAACATTAATGAGAATACATTAATGTGACAGCATCATGGTACCGTAGTGACTTGGCAACACTGGCAACGTGGGATCACAAACAGGAGAGGCTGACTAAGTTAAGTTAATAAGAGAAGAGTTAAGTTACTTAACATACAAGTTAAGTTATGATGGTTTCATCAAAAATGATTTACATCTAAAGTACTGTATATGTTAACAAATAGTTTTCTCTTTCAGTGTAATTGTGTTCTAATTGTTGCAAGGCTTGAAATCACCTTTGTTCCTGGTTGTATTTGCAAGAATTAGATAAGACCGAATTGCATTGATTTACTTGTGGAAATAAGAAATATAATTTCAGTACACAACATTGAATAAGCATGAAAATTACTCTCAAAAATAATCTAGCAATACAATATGTGTATATATAATCTGTTCCCTTGGTGTGAACATGTGCCTGGTTCTTTCTTTGTCACTGGTAATATTCCACATGCAGTCACATTGTCATCCAGGCTGTATGATGTGTGATAGAGGACAGAATCTGTAATATTACCAGATTATATCACTTTCAGTGAACTGAACAATTAAGAGCAGTGATGGAATTTGTATGAGTATCAAGCCATACTTGAAGATATTCTGTCTTTTTAAGAATTCTCTCAACTCCCCAAATGCCCTGTCGGATTGCAGTGTGATCACATTGGGCCGTACAGAAATGGCTGAATTGGAATCTTATCTTCTTCCATCTTTCCCATTACGGGCAGATTGAAAGCCCTGCAGCGGTGCTCTGGCCCAGTCACCAGTCAAGACCGCTTTTTAGACTGCAATTTGACAGCTTCTAAAAATGTCACATTTTGTTGTTAAGATGCACTGCCAAGCACTTGAGCCATACATGCTGTGGCATCAGCACCAGTTCAGTTGTGAAGCTTCGCTGACCTTCCCTTCACTCCTGGGCATCACCCCTGGCACTACCTGTCACCTGTCACTATGACATTATGAACTTGAAGAGCCTAGCAGTAGGCACAAAGCCACTTTAACCGGCTTTCATCCCATACATAATAGACAGCACTGCTAGCCAAGCTAAGTACTTATAGAGAGTAAGTGAAATGATGGACACAAAAATGGTATGTACTGTATTCACTCCATATCTACTAATGCATGTAAACATCGGGTTCTTTGTTATTTTAATTACATTTATTAATATTATTATTATTATTTATCAGTATATTTCCTACAATAAGACATTGAATATGAATGGATTCAGCTGTGATTTTATTGTGAGCCGTGGTGGTTCATTGTTTTGTCTTTCAGTAGAGTCCCAATCTCATAGTGCTATTCTTTGTTTTGACTAACTGAATAAAACTGAATTTCATAAAAAGTGATTTTATTGAATTGAATTGAATTGAATTTAACACAGTGCCCAAGACTGCACACAAGGAAAGGATGGTCTGTATTTGTGCATGTGCGCATGTCTTAAATACATGCACATGTGTTTGAATACTGAATCAGCAACATAACCAGACAAAAAGAAGAGGAGGCAAAGGAGTAAAGTGACTGAGGTGCAGTCAGTTTCTCTCCTAAGCATGTCCTAATCGTTTAATTTGAATAAGAGTCCAACTATTTTCCATATGTAGACTTACTAATCCTTTCCAATACAGGCAGGTGTTGTAGGCCGAGGTTAAGCTGTGGTGGTGACAGCGTGGGCATATCTGGAAGGAGGAGGGAGTGGCTTGTAAAGAAGGATATGGCTGATAGGGCAAATCAGAGAAACCTTGTGGTATCAGGATGAACTGACTAACAGCTTCTCTTGCTTCAGTCTGCCCAGCCAAATCATAATGGTGTGTTTATGATCCCCTCAGCGTATCACTGTGCCAGCTTTAGATCAATCAAAGGTCTTTGGATGGATGAATATCCTTAAGATTTATGCTGAAGTAACTTGTTGTGTCCTTCAAATCCATTGTTGTTACTGTTGCAGAAGCTCTTGAAATAACATTTGTGAGATAAAATAACAGACAAGGCCACAATAAGAAGGCTGCAAGAAGGTCAGATGTTTTTATATGTCTGTTTACCTTTGTTGTCTTGGGCAGTACAGATGCCCATCTCTCTGGTCTAGTCATTTTTTCAGTTGGGCATATGGGCCAAAGCTGCATCTCAGACACACTCAGGGGGGCAGCACTTCACTGACATAGGAAGTGTGTGTGGGGGGGACCCCTGCTGTCTACCATCTGGGCAAATGGCAAGTCTTTATGCCAGCATGGTAGCCACTGAAGAAAGAGGGCACAGGGGCATAGCAGGAAGCTCGGAAGACAGACAGAGGGGGCATTTGCAGACACAGGTCATTCTTTCTCAGTAAAAGAGCCACTCAGTAACACCTGTGCTCCCACTCCCCTCTGCCCTACTTCAGACATTCTGTCAGAAAGCCCATGCTCAGCAGAACTACAGGCTCCAAACAAAAGACTTTGCAGGCTCGGCAGAGTGCGTGCAGGTGAATAACAATAACCATTTGTTCAGTTATTCATATATTCATATGTGTGTTCATATTTAGCCTTCACTGTGAGGGTGATGAACAGTGTTGGCTGAGGCTATGCCAAACTGACGCAGGGAAGCGCTGGTTCAGTTTCAGAAGTAGTTACTGGGCAAGAAAGTGATGGGGCGACTGGTCAGGGTGTCCTTTTCTGGGTCTAGCGTTTGACTTGCTGGGGAGGCATGTTAAAAGAACAGCACTCCTAATGAGGAGAAATCAGACATGTCTCAGCTGGGGCAATAGAGAGAGAGAGGGAGAGCGAAGTCAGTAAGAGCTGTGTGGCAGCTCCCTTAAGTTCAACTGATAGATTAGTCATTGAGGGCTCATACAGCCTCTCAGATGGCAGGCAGCAGTTACCAAAAAGCTAATAGATACTCACACATTATTTGCTGCTTTGCTCCTCCCCAGAGAGGCTCCATACCCATCCTCTGTAAAGCATTACGTGAACATGTTCAACCCCGCGCTAAAATCTCTCCCCCACGGCTATGGTCTCAGTGCACCCAATCCTTTCATCCTCATATCTCTCAATCCAGGTAAGGCTTGGCTGGAGACCAGTGCTCTGTAGAAAAGGAGAGGCCTTTGGCTGTGCAATCGATTTCTGTAAAGCAGAATATACAGTATGAGCGACCGTGTCAAGTGAAAATGTAAATGGGCCGAGCTCTGAAACGATCAGGCAGCCTCAGTGTGCATGGATCAGGGAGTATGTAAGCACGAGATAGCATTTACCCCTGGTTTTAACTAAAGCACTCAGACATTCTCCTCTCTGCAGCCCTGCGCTGTAATTCCCTCTGAGTGCTCGGTGTGAAAGTGAAGCACTGTTATCAGCCTCTACCAAATGCATTAGACCTCCTCTGACCGCTGAAACAGACCACCTTGTTGTAGATCATTCCCTCTACACAGAATGGAGGTGATGAAGAAGTTGTAAATTAGGATTGTATAGTTTCATGCCCCCTAATGATTACTGCACCCCTGGGCTGCACAATCACTCCCTCTCTGCAATTTTGAATTAAATACGATATATGCCTGTCAGTGAATGAAGAATAAATTGATGGTATTACGTGATGTCACCTGTGGTAATAATGTATGGTGATGACACAGCAGACTTCAGACCACTTTGCACTTTTTCTGCATGGCATGTGGGCAATGAGCAAGGTTGCAGCTTTTCAGAGCGCTGAGAGCTGAATGAACTGGAGGTTGTTAGTTTGATGGGACTGGTTGTAAGTGCTGTTCAGCTATTTGGAGCAGTTCTTTTCTTATTGAGGTTATTTTGATGTGAAGATTTGCTGTTGTTTTTTTGTTTTTTGTGTGTGTGTGTTGGTGGCAGATGCACCAAGTAGTTCCTGAAACACTGTGGTGTCCGGTGTTTTGTGTGTAAAAGATTTTCTTTTGAATAATGCACATTAATGACAAAGGTTGTGAGGTTTCCTCACAATACAGTCGTTTCTCTAAGGGGATCAGTACAGTGGATATATTTTGTAGAAGGAATTGTCATGAATAAAATCAAGATTTCTAATTACAAAATAACCTAAATAAAGAGTGATATGGTTTAAATCAATATTACATTATAATCTCTTGCCTGTCAACACTACTGCATTACAAAATCTGCCTGTCTCACTTCCTCTTTGCTTTGTCTTTCCCTTTCTTTGTCTCTCTCTTTGCTAAATCCTAACTCTGCTAAGCTCTAAGTTCAGGCAAGTTCTTCAGTGCTCCAGCCACGAACCAGTTCTGATACCATTAGATACCCTTGATAAACTTCTTAACATTGGCCTAGCTCATCCTGTAGCATTTCTATAGCGCCACCTGGCAGACAGTGTTAAATATCAAATTATTGTGTTTTTGTATTTGTGAGAAAATGTGTTGTTTCTTTTCCATATTTCTCCAAACATTGTGGATTCAAAAGTAATTATGTAATGAGTTTTGGATCAGGTCTATTTGAAGGTTACATTTTTCCATTATACAATCATACAATTTCAGGGAGGTTGTGGCCCTGTAGAGATAAGATGACAATGGGGCGGTTTCTCTCCTCCCTATTCAAAACATGTCTTCAAAAGCAAATAAACTACGTCAGCAGCTGTTTGGCTTGGTTGAACTGTATTGACAATCTTTAAAAGTGCAGAAAAAGGGCTTATTTTCGCTTTTGTAGAACTTGACAGTGATAAAACTGGATTGCAGCAATAATGGCTGTCATGGATCAACACCTAGAAACATTTTACTCTGCTGATGTGGACATGAATGGGATCCAAAGTCATGTCTCCCTCTGGCTGACTGCCAGGACCTTCACAGGAGCTTTAATAAATGGTTTGTACCAGCAGACGGTCCTTGGCCTGTGCATGTGTTTCTGTGTGTGTGTGTGTGTGTGTGTGTGTGTGTTTATATGCCATAGGGATTTTAATAAGGACTAAGTGCGTAAGAACCCTCCAGAGAGGGAGAAAGACCAATAACCTACAGTAGTGCATGGTGCTACTAAAAGGGTTGAAGGAATACTGAAGGGGAGGAAGCAAAGGTGTACTAGCTATTTATTCGCCGCACTGGGGTGCACATGAATTATTCAATGTGACATTCATTCATAATTAAGTTTTTTTAATGGATAAATAAATAGACAAAAGTGTAGTAGGGGAATGGGTTTTTACATGACACATAGATGTGGCTTCAAGTCATGTTTAATGACAATACCTAAGTATGCATTTAATGAGGGGGAAAAGCATAGCAAGTGCAAAGCTAATGCATATATAAGTCCAGTGTGACTGCAATGAGAGGGTGGGTTAGTGATGCTGCTCAGCGGGGGGAAGATGGAGAAATTAGTTCAGTAGGTGGGCTGCCTCAGGCATAGAGGTTGGTGGTCGGGCAACTTACGCAAGTGTAGGCACCAGCCTGTTGGTAGCAGCTCTGAGACCTTGAATGTAGGGATAGCGTGGACTTTTGTTCGGATCTGTTGGTCTTAGAGAGAGGACATGAACCACGGTGGGTGTCTGGGTGTGGAGCATATAGTCAGTATTCTGAATGCACGTCTGGTTTTGGTTTAAAGTACTGTGGTGAGCAATGAGCATATGACGTAGGAAGTTTTCAGTGAATACATTACAAAATATAGACATGTACATGCGGGAGAACCTGTGTGCAAGGTTTCATCTTTTGGATGATATCTTTTTATCATCTCATGCCTGACAGCGTATGTTATTCTTCATTTCCATCACTGTCATCTTGAATCACAGAGCAGATCTCTGCAGGTGTCACTAGTTGCCGGTTGTTTCATTGTTTTCCATTATATCCAGGATAAAAACATCTCGGAGTTTATTCACTATAACATAAGAAAAGCTAACTTTGGTGTCACCAGAAATGAGTCTGATGCACATTGCTTTTCAGTCCATTTCCAAAGTGAACAACCTGTCACAGCATGCTATGAATTGATTCTCTGTTAAAAGGGTTTGAATATAATTAAAGCTACTGTTTGCTACTCGGCAATCCAAGTGGATCTTGCCATCACACTGTGAGTTGCATCTCAAATTTGTCTCCCTGAACACTATTAACACTATTTAACTTGGGGGCATTCATTTAATTTGCTATAATTGCTTTAGAGCCCCTCTCTCTATGCTCAGCCAGTTGTCTGTAGGTTTAGGGGGGTGTCGGCCTGTCTGCATGCATATTTCTACATCGTTTTTCTTTCTCGCCTATTGTGTCCAAACCTGAAGCATCAAGATCATGGCAACAATTTTATTAATATTAATGGTATAGCTGGTGTTAGAGTAAATTAATACATTAAAGTAATAATAAACTTCCTGCATCTGCACTGACATTGAACATACCGTATATATATTTACGTAGATTGTGTGCTTCTGAATTGTCAAGGATTAAAATAATCCTTGTTATATTTACATATCTTATAGGTCTTCCAAGCAAGAGAAAGACATTTGAGTAAAAATCTCTATTGTATTTTCTGTTACTGTTATATACCATTGCCGTACTGTAAATATCCGATAAATAATAACATTACAAAACAATAGCAGAACAGCAGTTATGTTCCTATCAGGGAAAACAGTTAACATGTTGGGGATGTGAGGTTGGTGGGGGGTGCTGGGCAGGTGTTGGGACTCCTTAGGGAGCTGGAGGTCACATTACCATACAAAAGCCACTCTGCTGGGTAACCTTTCCAGGCGCTGCTCCCTAGCCAGGGGGCCTGCGGTCACACACTGGCACTGCCACAAGTGCCTCACCACCAATCCACACATACACACACACACACACACAGGCACACGTGTACACAAATCTCTCATATTCAGCCCCTGAATACCCCCTACGTTCTCCATGACAGAAACATTGCTTGTATGGTGACATGAAATATTTGCACTCTGGGAACATAAATCACAGGGGACAGCTCTAAAGCAAAACAAATACTATGATATGGCCCATTGCCATCATAATGCACACTAAAGGGAAAGGCATTCATGTGGAATTTAGATCCAAAGCCTAACATTTTATCTTCTCCAGCAGTCTTTCGCACAAATCAGCTCCTTCTTTCCTCCCTAAATCCCTAGAAAAGCAAGGCTGTTGTCATTTAAGCTCCACTCTATTTACAACTCGGATATGCCTTAGATGTGTGCAAGACACAACAGTGAGGAATGGGAGCGGTGTACTGGATATGGGTAGCACAAGGGAGATGAGAGATAGACATTGACTTTGCCTGGATGCATGCGGAGGTTCTCCTGGTAGAGAGGAAGAGTAACTGGGGGGAGAAAGAAACACTGAGAATGGAGGGAGGCGCTTGGCAGGCAGCTGCAGAGTTAATGTCGATCAAAGGGTGGGGGTTGGGCTGAGAGTATGGGTGGTCATATTGATGGACAGCAGCATCAACAGGGATTTAGGTGGCTATTACAAATGATGCAGGTTTAATGTCGGAGTCTGTTTTTTACTTCTTTTTTTCTTTCGTTTTTGGAGGTGGAAGAGAGGAGAATTTTCAGTGGATGGTGGAGACGGAGGCATAGAGAAGCTGGGCGTCTTTTCCATCGAGGCTGATTTTGAGTGACAGGTCATAGGGATGGAAAAATATGTGTTGTGTTCCACATGTGTGTGTGTGTGTGAGAGTGTATGTGTGTATGTGTTACCCCACAGGTAACACATGCGCACCATGTAATTATACTCATTACACGGCAGGCTGTGGATCTGCATGATATGCTAGTAGACCCTAGAAAAATATCTGGATTGTTGACAGCATAGTGGCACAGGAGCTGTGACAGTCAACTACATTGTTTATGCTGCAATTACCAAGACTGAATTCAATCAGTCAGGCCAATACACTTTTTTATTGCAATTATGCAAAAGACCTTACAGCTCACTGTGTGGTGAGACGTGATGTGCAGTAGCTTATATTGATTACTTTATTTGTAAAATTAAGTCTTTAAGAAGTCCCTGTCACTCAGCCCTCACTGCATCTTGTATCACATGCAAGCACTGCACCCTCATGACAATAATAACTCTTAATATAATTGATGTAATATGCCACACGCAACAATAAGGTATAACATCTAATCACGTTAAGTAGTCATTGCCAAGCTGTAATTAAACTGTTTGAGACAAGTGATTACCAACCCTGATAGAGAATGTGAATATCTAATAGGGGTGTTATGAAAATACTAATACCCCATAGCTCTAATTGCAAGGCAATTTTTTTACTAATATTGATTGCTTTGTATCTGTGTTATCATCACATTGACCATAACGTGCTGGGAAAGCACGCAAATATGGCAAGATGAAGCCCTTCTTCACTTTGTTATGCTCCACTACACATTGTAATGTTAACAGCGGGGCCCTGCAGTCTGACTGGGCTAATGGTGTGCCATCCCATCAGGCCATGCGCCCAACCAGAACATGCAGAGAGATTGTTCACATCAAGCCTGTTGGCAAATTAGCCAACACGCATTAAGCTGTGGCATTATGCTAAAGCTGTCTAAATACTACTATATGCTTAGTGACCAGTGGATGATTGCTGAAGTCCACCCCTCCTTTTCTCCCTCAAGCCCACTGGGATGAGAGGCTGTCCTCTCAAACTGGAGTGATAGAATTAGCTGTCACAGATTCTGGTGCAATGTGAGTTAAAATGAAGCAGGCTCGAGAGAGACATGGCAAAGGGTAAGAGTGCGACTACAACCTGAAACATGGATTTTCCTTTCTTACTGTAAATGTATTTATAGAAATCTACTATATAGCTGTCAGATAAGTATTAATATTTTATGTGTGGCAGCTGGAACATTTAATGGCAATCAATTGATCACAGCAGGGGAAGGTATTTTTCACAGCGTGATCTGTGATCTGACAGACATTTTCCTTTCACTCTCCTAATTAATTTCGTCAGACACCTACAGAGACTTGCCACGCTGTCGGTCTGCTTGCTGACCAGAGCTCCTGTTCTTTTGTCTAAACTGCTCCGGCTTTTCCTGGAGACACGCCACTGTACACCTGTAGGTTTTCATTTCCTTCCGCCTTAATGAAGGTGTTGGTGCAGCTGATGGACATGCAGCCTCCACTTCTCACCTCTGCTGTATGCCCCTCTCCATAGGGTTACAGGAGTCTTGATGAGGGTGGGTGTAGACCTATGAAATTGTTCAGTTCCTGAAATACTAGTATCTGCCCCTCTTTCTCACTCTGGTGTGAAAGAGCAGAGTGGTTAGGTTAGGTTAGATGCATTTGCAGCAGAAACTCTAGCTCCCTTTCATGCTTCTGTGAAAGCACACTGTGTGGCAGATAGAGGAAAGCAGTGGAGCGCTAAGTGGGTAAACTTTCCAACTTCGAAATATATGACTAGGATGTTTTCTAAGATAATCCAAAAAGCTGAGTATGATGTCGGATGTCGTTTTCTTAGTATTAACTGCACATTATTAGAAAGAAATGTAGGGGATTTCTATAAAGTTAAGTGTTTTGTATTTAGGTAGGTCAAAGCTGCCTGTTACATTTATATCTGTTAGAGAACATAATTTATTGGGGCATCACAGTGGCCTAGTAGTCTAAGACACATACCACCCAACTGCAATGTCCCCGGTTTGAATCCAGACCTTTATTGCATGTCATCCTCCTCTCCTTCTCCTCACATTTCCTGTCTGTTTCTACCATCAAAAATAGGCACAGTATCAATAAAGAAAGGACATAATTTTCTACAGGTGATATCAGTGAAGAAAATGAGACATCTGAAAAGAATACACATTCTGTCAGTGTTGAAAGTTGTAGGCAACTACCCGGGGCTCCCCTTACAGGTGCATAGGCATCAGTGGGCCCCATGTTGAGAACATGTGCCAAGAAATCCCAGTTGGGTGCTGATTCCTCAACTCAAAAAAAAAACAAAAAACTATTGATCTGACTCAGGATTTGGCTCAGTGTTGAGTATTTTTTTTGGTACTTCTTTGACGCTATTTTGTGCCTTGCAAAGAGTAGGTCTGCTCTGGGATCTGGTTAATTTCATCCACGTGTAGTTTGTTGGATTAAACAGCCTGCAGGTACATATCAGGTTCAGTCAGAATAATAATTGAATTACACCATAAACACAAAGTTTGCCCTATTGATTGTTTCCTCCTGTTGGTTTGACACTGTATTTACATAATGGCTTATTTAATATAGTTTAGGAATCAGTGGACTTTTTACAATATTTTTGGTGTTTTTCTTTGAATTACAAGTGGAATGAAAAAATACACAATACAAAACAATGGAATAATATATTTCCATAGAGTGAGTGTTTTTAAATGTTGTCGGGTTGACTGAGATGTTCACTTCTCTCAGTTTTCTTAGTTGTATGTGCTACATTCACTGTTAAATAGGCTTTTAAATGTACAGCTTGGTATGTTACCCCATATGTTCAGGAAGAGGAGGTTCTAGTTGTGGTCTATGTTCTTGCCAATGGGGCACATCTAAGTGTGGGCAGCTAGATTGATTGCCGAGACGGCCAGCAGAGCGGAGGAGGATCAGACATAGAGAGAGGGTTCTACTAGATTACACACGGCTTGTCTGAGCTCAGGATTTCCTCGCCTTTTGTTGTAGAACCTGGCTTGTGGAATAGCAGATCAAAGCTTTACTCACAGCATCTCACGTAGCATCATTTACACATCTGTGAAATGCACAATCATAGAGAAGACTATGAAACCTCTCCTGCATTCATTAATGTAGAACTTTGACCAGACACAAAGGTTAGGTGGAGGACAGAAATGGTCCCGCTTTTTGAGCAGCATTCAAAACCGAGTATTTGAGTATTCACAACCGCTCATTAATTCTATTTCTACTTTGAGTATTGGTTATTTGCTTTCTTCTTTTCACTCAGGCAAGCTCTCAATTCATTAGCCGATCCACTATGAATGTATTATTCAATGCTAGTTTGGCATTGGTGAGAGCAGTGTATTTACCATAGCTCATGAAATATGTATCTGTTGAATGGGTGTCCGTGTAAGCAGCTGCCTGATGTAGTCATGATGAGGGAGAGGTCTCTACGGCAGTCACAGCCAGTCACTCAAGGACAATCCCTTATAGCTGTTGTGGTTGTGTTGATTGTTGTGTTGACTATCTGACATTAAAGCTGTGGTGTGCAGTGTAGATAACAGATTTACCTCAAGGTGTGTTTCTGTATCAGGGATAAGTTTTTTGTTGTTTTTTTCCACTTTCACATTGCATGTTGAAAGATAAGCATTTCGACTTTTTTTTTCCTAAATGTAAATGCTACCTAACCACCTAATTTATGGGTGGAAAGGGAAAAATGTAATACTTATTACACACACACGCACACACACAACAGACACCAGCAGCCACCTACGACAAAATGACCAGATTTGTTAAAGTAATAGTGAGGCCAGGGCATCCATAAAGAGCTGTTTGTTAGATGTCAACTGCAGTAATTATAACAGAGCTGGCATGACTGAAACTATATTGAGTGGCCTAATGGTGTCTATGGAGAAAGAGCAGAGTAGGGGCCGTTTTCTTTTTTTTTTTGCTCAGATGAAGTGGCTCGCCACAAAGATGAATGATTGCTTTCTCTGCGAACTCCTGGGCTCACGGGTTGATTTAATTGAGTTGAATTAAACCTGAGCCAGGTAGAAATGGAGACAGAGAGAAAATCTATGCCGTCGATCTATAAAAGCCTTTAGGGCTTCGATCTGGATTACGTAGATTATTTTCCTGTCTGGTCACAGTTACACTTGATTCCTATCCCTACAGTCTGTATTCCTTAGTTACATATTGTTTAGGTACGGCGGTGATGGTAGGTGCCCCCAGCTGGCATCTCACCAGACAGAGGACAGAACCCCATTTTCATGTTCATAGGTATGTTCCAACAAAAATTAATTTCCGCTCATTTATCATGAGGCTAAGATAGTACTTAACCGTTAGGGGCAGTAGGAGTTAGATATGCAAAGAAAACCATGATGTGGCTATCTTACTAAAACACTGAAAAGAGCTGGCACTGAAAATACATGTTGTTATGTTCTGGCAGACTGGTGGAGACACTCCTGTGGAGCTGCTTCTGCCATACAGTGCATCTTCTATAAATATAGCCTGCTGACGGTAAAGTAATTTCATTGACGTAGTTACCTAATATGGAAAAAGCATCACTTCCTGTATATTCTGAGAAGAAGCGTGCCTGACCACATGGGCTGGAATGCAACAAACTCAGGAGTCTCTTCAGGGCATATTTGATGTTGGGACCACACTGATTACTGCAAAATGTTATCATGAAAACAATACCTAATACGACTTTAATGGGAAAAGAACTGTATTGTTAAATGTGTTTGAGTAGAGTTTAATTAGCGAGGCCAATAAAGCCGAATACCTGCCTGTAAAACCAGCCAGCTATATGTCAGTGGTAATTGTAAAGTTGTTTGTTCCTGTCGTGCTTTTTCCAAGTACCTCAGCAAATCATCCAATAGTGTTAAATGGAAATTTAAAAATTTTTTAAAAAAGCCATGCAGTAATTCAGCAATCAGCAGATGATTGGGGGCATACGTTGCTGCCTGCCAACAGACATGAGGCCGAGCTGCCAAATCACTCTTAAAAGGAAGCCTGAGCAAAGGGGCTTATCTCAATGTGTTGGTCTTTTCTCTCCTCCAGCACATTTCGCCATATGTACACAGAGGCCGGGGCACGATCTCATACGTCTTTCTTTGTCTGTATTTGTCTTGCTGTCTTTATTGTGCACTCTCTCTCTCTCTCTCTCTCTCACCGCTGCTTTAGCCCTTTGCTCCCCTGTTACCCTACATTTCTATTGTGCTCCAATAACAGGGTCTTGTCATCTCCTAAGAAATCACCTCTTGTTCTTGACAATTTCAAGATGGCACGTTGACTCTTAAAGTGTTATGATTAGCCAACATTGTTTGAGCTTTCCTTTGAGTAAAGCTGCTTAGGGGCAGCAGATAAAGCCACGTCGTATACTTATCTGCTATATTTCAATCCTTCTTTGCATTGTGACAGCAGAGATGATACGAGGAGAAGAGGGCAAGGTGATCCTATCCTGCTTTATTCATTTGAAGCTAAACCTGTGGTGTTGTTTGTTGGATGGGAATGGAAAGGCTGTACTATGAACTGGACATAGACACCACCTGCCCAACATCTTGATCAAACAAAATTGAATTATACTGTGTGCCAGGATTATATTTGCTTTGGTTTTAAATCAGAGTCCTTGTGTTTCCTATTAAATAATGAAAAGCCTACTGCTGGGTTCAGTAGAGGTGTCATAGGGAGGGTTTTGAATGGATCTGGCTGCAAGTTGTGCTTGCATCAGCTTGAAGCTCCGCAGCATTAACATAACCAGAGAATGCATGAGATCGTTTGAAATGATATCAAACTCTTGAGAGACCTCAGGCCCATTTCAGTCCTTGGAAAGTCAATGTAGATCTGAGCAGGCTCTCTTTTTAGATATTGGCTGCTCTTTGTACCCATAGCCATTTGTACTCTTTGAGTGTTGCTGCTTGCTTACAGGTTTATTGAAAAACCATGTCTTCTTTGTCCTTCCCAGCAACACGATGGAAAATTAGACCATGGGAATTTTATTTTCTGTGTCTTTCTTACTCTGAATATCCTTTAAATACCCTTTGTTCCATTTTTGTAAGGACAACAGTGTAAAAAGTCAGTTTACAAGATGTTTTTTGTACCATAAAACTTTAAAATATTTTTTCTTTGTCAAAATTAACTTTCAAATTGAGTTTTGTTTTGTCAGCTGACAACAGACTGACAATTTAGTAATCAGTAGCAATACTTGTTACACAAAATCTTTGTGAATTGTGTCCATATGCATCACATTCTACTTGAATATTCATAGAGAGTTCTTTTATTTGCCATCCATAGTGGGTGTTGAAACCAAAAACAGATCTGCGTTAAAACAAGTCAAAGAGCTGCGTCTTCTGAGAGATGAAGTACGATCTAGGAAGTCCTGCTTGAGCAGCAGATTGAGACTCCGGAAAGTTATTACAGCAGCAATAATTGTATTTTTTGTCTTGACAATCGTGAGATAAACAGTATAAATGCAGCGTTCATGTACAAAGTAATCTACCAGAAATGGGCGCTTGCATGTATTGTATTGGCCAACACAGTGCTTTGAGGGATGAGGTTATGTAGTGGCAAAAGTGGAGACAATTTCTTTTTTTTTGCCAAAGCCCTCTGCGTTGGCACCCCAACTGCATCAACCGACAGGCCACAGTCAAATAAGTGAGCGGGCTGCGTTGAACATGGCCTTAGTGCCTCAGTGTGCTTCAAACAAAGTACTTGTGGGATTATCTAACAGCGTCTCAAAGCCCCTTTCCCCCTTCTTTTCTGACATCAAAATAGGGGGGCTGTATGTAGCCTTCCATGCGTATACAATTGCCGGCAGGAAAAGTTTAACAACCATTTTTAGTTGCGTGTGTAACAATAACTATACCATGGGAAATAGACAAATATACTTTGATGCATCCACTCATTTCCATTAAGGACTACGCAACAAGAAAATACAGATTCTCACAACATCCCTGCACACCCTGTCCAACTAATGCAGCACCTGTCGCCAAGAGGGAAAGGGCACAAGTTACCTGAAGTAACACTGGAGGAATACTGTCTGGCTCTGCACATTTGGTTCAAAAATAGCAACCCTTAGTCATCTGAGCTCTATCCGTTTGTAAACACTAGATGCATAAGGGTCTGTCAGACTCAGCACTTTTTTTTTTTTTTTTGGCACCTCTTGTGTCCTGGTTATGCTGTCTCTTTTGATGATTCCTCAAAAATTCAAGTGACTTATGTGTGAGATGAGATGAATGAGGAGGCAGTTTGTGCTGCGTTCGTAAAAGTGCAGTCCAAGCATTCAATGAAGGACTTTTTTCTTCATGTTTTTTTCAGTGCTTAGTTAATTTCAAATATGCATGTCATTGCTTTGTGTTTGTATTTAGATGTGGGCATTTTTCCTGGTTTTAGGTGCTCAAGAAAACGTCTTCATCAGAGGACATTTAGGCTGGAAGCTTGATCTGTGTGTTATGACATGAACTGGAGAACATTCTGATACACCTTTTCACTGCCACAACACAACTTTTAGAACAGCCCACGTCTTTGTTTGTATCTCTAGTAATTGGAGTTGTGAAAGTAGTCTGAATCACGGAGCGATCGTACAGCGAGCTGGAATTGGAAAGATTCATGAGAGCTGCTTATGAGCCACTTGGCTTTTAGCTTTTAGTCAAAGTACACTCTGACACAAGTAGATCAGAGTGTAATGGAAAGAGCACGCAATAATGAAAGGGGTATGGACTGAGGGCCATATTTTATCTTTGCTCCTTGACACGGTGTTTCTGAATTTTGCACATAATTACTCACTTACACATGAGGAACTATAAACTGGGTAACCATTAGGATTAGGTATCAAAAACCATTTCTCAATTGGAGCCAGTTCCACATTTATAGGAACCCAAGGTAGAAAAGAGGACTCTAGTTATCAATTCCTAAAGGCAAAGTTTGGACAAAGGTGGACTGGAGCAAGTGCTCAATAGAGTGGCTATAGGGGTGGATATAGTCCAAAATGTATGTCACACTGTCCTTCGCATACCCTCATGGCCATAATGGATAGTGGATGAGGAAATTATGAATTGGGCTTTAGCTTCACAAACAGCTTATGATACAGTAAAAGGAAATCATTGAGTGAAAATGATTTCCTGCAAGGGAAGAAGTCGGTTGAACTGCAGCGTGGTGAAAGATTGCCAAGTCATATTGCCTCAAAATCAGCTAATGCTAGTGCGTCCAACTCAAGCAGGGTTCGTACAAAGTCTTGAAAGTTTGGAAAATGCTTAATTTTACTCGTTATGCTTTCAAGGTTAGGAATATGCTTGAATTCGAATATACTCCTTGAAAATTGCTTGATTGTCAAGATAATCTGGTGCTTCCTCTACGTAATCACTAAACCAAAAATCTTTTCATATTTGAAATGAAACAATCTCATCTTCATATTTGTTGTTTCCTGGCATTTATAGAAACTATTTCGATGTGGTGATGATAAAGACTTCGAGAGTCTGGACATTTTTGGTTTAGGTACCTTGAAAGTACTTGAATTTTACTCATTGAACATTCAACTTGTGCATGTCAAGATAGAGAATGTTTGTTTATATTTCGTCTTTTCACCAGGAAGACATTCATGACAATCACATTGTGAGTTGTGATCAATAGTTGTTTATGGCAGCCTAAATCAGCTTGAAAATAAAGGTATTGGAGCCAGAATTTGATAAGAATTAGAACTGATGAATACGATATAAATCAAAACCAGAATTGGCAAATAAAATCTAAATGATACCCACAGTTACCACAGAGCTGATATGGATGAGTGTGACCCAAGTCTTGGTAAATGCATGCAGAAATGCGATGAACTCTACCATTTTGCATTTGACAGAGTTTTTAAGTGCTTTTAGTTTGCATGCATGTGCGCACACTTGTGTATTTGTTTGTGTGTCTTCCTGTTTTACGTGTGTGCATGCTCCCAGAGGGGAAACAGGCTGTGTGGGGTGTTATCTGCTTCTACAGAGGGTGACAGCTAATCACCAACCCTGACAAACACTGGGGGAGAGGGGAGGGGAGAGAGAGGGAGCGATGACAAACGAGAGAAAGAGAGAGGAGATGGCGCTGGGCAGGCGGATTGGCATTTGAATTCCACTGAGTAACCGCAGAGTGCTTCGGATCCTGTCATCACAACCTCTGTATGGGTTTGGACCTGGGCTGGAACACCACGCAGCCTCCCACCTGGCCCACTGACAACTAATAAACCCCCATCAGTATAGGTACACACCAAGATAGGAGGCTGCTGAGAAAACATTGCGACAATTCTTGATGAGTTGAATAAATCTTTGTGTTTGCAGAGTCTGTCAACAGCGGCTTTGATCTCCTACCTGCTGCTCATAAATTCCCAGCCTCATGGAGAATATCTGCAGAAGGGTTCACTAGCTGTCTTTATTGCTAGGGAAAGGCACCTTTTCAAGTGGTACCTTGTCAGGTGTAAAGACATCAGCGCGTACAGTATTCGCTAACCGTGCCATTAATCGTACCCAAAGTCTATGCTAAATGCATTTGTAGACAGTTTGCCTTGCAGATGGGCTGATGCATGCTGAGTTAGTGCGAGCTGCCGGTGTCGCCTGTTGACACGGAGATCAGAGGGCTGTGAGAGATGGAGAGATGCTGTCGTGAGATGGCGGCAGGCAGGCTGCACAGGCAGAGAGGAAGAGAGACGAGACAAGACGAGGCTCCACTCTGGTTTGTGAGGAAGAATTTTAGGATGATGCATTCCCCTTGGCTGTTGTCATTTGTAGGCACGGGGATCTATTAAACAGAGTACAACAGGCAGAAAAATATCACACCGTAGACATTTACAAAGCAGATGTGATTGCCTGTACGGTATATGCTCTGTATAATTCCTGAATATTTTGTTTTGACATTTTAATGGACGTTAATGACTGCTCAGTTTGATTACCAATAGTAGGATTGAATATCAATCTTTTTTCCTGGTGGTCCGGTGGCTTCTGGCCTCCATGTGGCTTCTGGACTCCCTGCTGGAGCCAGTGTGGGTGGCATTAATCGGACCAACTGGCAGCTGTCTGGGCAGCTGTAATGGGTGTCATGCTGGGGGCCTCCATACGGGGAGACCCTCATCTGCTCACAGTGTCACACCTCTCACCACTTTGCTCTCTCTATCTGACCCTGTCACCAAGACAGAGAGTGACAGATACAGGCAGAGAGAAACCACGAAACAGACAGAGAGAGAGTGGGTGGCACATCCTTTTAGATACAGGCATAGCTGAAATCCTCGCTAAATAAAATCAAAGATAGCTGTCAGATGCTTTTACCGAGCACACTGCTTGAGAGCACGCAAATGGCACTATCAGTGAAGAAGTCAAAGGTCCACAGCTACTCAAGAATTGAGGTTGTCATTCATGTCTTTAAGCATACAGTGTAAGTGTCAGCAGTCTGTTTAACAGGCATAGCTTACTATCAACTCTTATACAGTACAGATCAGATTGGCATTAGTTGACTATATGTTATGACAAATGTAGTTTCTTCATCTTACTTCACACAGGTTCACTTTTACCTCAGTTTCTTCTTTCTCGTTGGGAGAACATTGTGTTTATGTATCTTATCCACAGACGGCTTGTGATAGTCTGGTGTGGGTGACCGCACAGCATCTGTGTTTGAGTGTGCGCAGATCTACATCTGTGTACTTGTGTTGTGTTGGGTGCTAATGACAGTTGGCATTTGGCCACTATCAGTGGATCGTTAATTAGTATTGAGAGGTTTGGGGGAGAAGCACAGATTCCCCTCTATCTCACAAACAGATGTGTGTTTGATCTGCTAACCCAGCTTACACACACACACACTGTCCATCCATAGCAACTCTCTGACATATGGAAATGTCTATAAGCAAGTCCCTCTCAGCATACTGATATTGACAGCAATAGATCTAACCAGAGAAAAACATGGATCATAGTGCAGTCTGTTGTGAGCCTTCACAGACATAAATGGCAATAACAAATAAACAACAAAAAGATAAGCAGAGATGCACTATTAGTACAATAGGGGGTGTACTGACACTCAGCTCAGGGTTCAGTACAGCATACAGGGTTTACTGTTAAATGCGCTCTGTTTAACTTAAAGCAAACGGTGACTGTAAAATATTAAATGTGAAAAAAACATGTTGCATAATTATTAATTCGTTTTTAATAATATCTTTTTTAGATTTGTTCCTTTTCCACACAAACAAAAATAAAGCAGAAAAATATCTACACTAAAATGTCCTCAATACATAGAGAACAAATGCCCGTACTTGGTGGGACCAGTTATCTGGAACTCCTTACATCAGAGCAACAAATAACTACCCAAGAATGATTTCACTGGTGGACGAAGAGCAGTAATGAAAAGACTTTGTGTTTATTTCTTAAAGCCAACCTTTAACAAACCTCTGCAAACTCCAAGACTCTGGAGTGAAACATTATTATAGCTCTCACTAATGTCAGAGACTTTGTCTATTAAGTTAATTGTAGCATAGTTGTCCTGATGGAATTGCTCTGTGACCTTTAGTATTTTTATTTCTCCAGCCCTTATATTTGCTAAGTGATGGTATTCTGGCTGATTAGCACACCCTCGTCCCCCCAGACACACACACACACACACACACACACACACACTATTACAAAACACAATGTATTCACTCCCAGAACCCCTCTCCCATTGTTCTGCTTTATAACACTGGGAAAGGAGCATCAGTCAAGTATATTAGCTGGATCCTATTACTGTCACCAGATTGCCTCTCTGAGCCATCTTAAAGAGCCCCCAGACAAAACTTCCTGTCATGTTAATCCAAGCTTTAATAAATAGAGGGATGTGTAACCATATTCAAATAGGGGCTCCCGTATTTATGCTGACAAAGAGAGACGGGCTATCACGAAATGACAGATGAAAGTGTTTTGCATGAAAAGGAGAAAAAAAAGAAGTTTTTATCGGTGCTCATTCTCTCCCATTCTGGGGAGAAATGTCAAATTATTGAAATGGCCTTTAAAAAAAGCTTAAACCTAATCTAAGTAAAACACTGCAGGTATTAGGGATGGTGGCCATTGTGAGTGAAATTGATGCTATTCAACTCGAGCTAGCAGCTCATTTCATCCCTCTTGTTCACCTATTGATATCAAAGTACATAATACTTGTCTCCTAAGAGAGATTTATGTTCATCGGACCTGTGAACATTAGAGCATATTGTCATTGGAGCGCTTTCACCGATTCATGAGTCTGTTATTAAATGTTGTTTTCTAGATGGTTATTCAAAGGCGTTACTAGCTGTGTCATTTAGTTCAAGCTCAGGCAGTCGCAAAGGTGCAGCAGGATCCCTTTGCATCCCTGAGTATTATCATGACCAACAAAGAGAGCTGAAATCGAATTCCTCAAATGAAGGCTATCTCTTAGATTCATGCGTGGAAAAGAGCGAAGACACTATTGATACCACAGAGAATGGCATGCTCTCCTTCAGACTAGGTTAATTTGTAGCTCATCGTTACTTGACTCTAAAGAAAGAAAGAAAAAAATCCCAGGTAAGCCAGAATTTCACAACCACATGTCTGTATATTTTACTATGCAGTGCAGAGACTTCCCATTCCATTAATAAGCTGATTGAATCTGAACATGTTTCTTCGTTGCTGCCGTTGTGTGACTGAAATGTTCCGTGTTTGCTCAGGGTTTCCCCATTGCCTGGGTACATGCAGCATTATTAGCAGGCATTATTGGGTGTGATGGATCTATCAATTTTAAAAACCATATCACCAAAATATTCTTTACTTTGCATAATAAAACTGAACAATGGTATGTATTTAAGACCCTTTCTTAAAAGTAGAAAGATGATGTATATTTTAGTAGTAGTACAAGTATTCGTAATTAATAATAATATTAGTAATTGTAATTTGTAATAACCATTAGTATTGATAATTAGTGATAGTAAATATTGAAATAACAAAGTTAATTTAGTGAATCGCTGGTAGTCTTTGTATGTAGTATTAAATCTGGTGCTGTGTTCTTATTGGTATTGCTTTCACCCAGCACTATGCAGACTATGCAGAATTAAATCAAGACTAAAAGATGGATAGATGGATGGATGAGTGAGCCAGCGAACAAGCTGAAAACTTTCTAAGACAGTTTTTCTGTGAATCACTGAGGCATTTCACCGACTCACCCACAACGCTTACTTTCTGCATGGTGATTTTGACGAGTTAAAATTTGAAAAGCTTATATATAAATACTGAGTTAGCCGTACCCTGAGCAAATAGGTAAAATGAATTAAGCAAACATTTGATTCTGTGTAGAAACAGTTGATAATAGATTTGAATGGGTTTGCTTTATGTCTCAAAATGATTGGGATATGTAACCAAGGGGGTTCTTGCAGAGGGTTTAAACATTGGTAGCACCTTTATGTGTCAGCACAAATTACCCTTACACTTTTACTGCATAAGCAATGGAAACCGAGAAAGACTAGAAGACAGACAGTAAAAGAGATGTTGACTGTCAGAAAATTTTAATTCCAAATAAGCTATGAAATATTAACATGAAATGACGCCAACTAGATTATAAATAGCGCATGGGAATTATTAGAAATGAAAGACTTATGTTAAAAAGGCAACATGTCTAATAAAAAGTTGTGTACATAACCCCATGCTGGCTATTCCTGGGTAATCCTTTTCATCCTCTGCAACTTCCTCACACGTTGAACTCATTTGCCCATTTAAACAAACCTCCTCACAGCCCTCCCTCTCACCCTCGGCTTCATGTTTTCACACAGTCTCCCCAAACATTTCATAGTATCCTCTGACCTGTTTCTGTCCTCCAGTCAATGTTGCTTGCAGCTATATTTACATTAACAAGGAGGAGGGAAGAAGGGGCGGATGATGTAAAACGTGTTCCGTGTTTGTGTGTCTACTAAAAGAGAAATCGGATTGGCTTTCCAGGAGGAAGGACATCATTTTAAATAAGTCCTCAATGTTAAACTGTTTGCTCTCGGGCTTAGGGATTGCTCACCTCTCCAAATACTATTTTAGCTCGAAAGCACAATATTTCCCAGCCTGAGCTTTCACATGGGAGAATGAGGGAGGGCCCTGGTGCAGCAGTTTCATGGAGGTGGCTTGCAGGCATACTCCATTCTGACAGAATGAGGAGGCACTCTGCAAGAGTGTGGCGGAGAGGAAAGGGGCCCTATTAATAAAATGACTCTATAATGGGTAGTTCCCTGCAGCTTGGCAAAAGAAGACAGGCGGATTGATGGACGAGGCCAAGGCCTACTTCCTCAAGCATACTGAGCTCAACTGTGTGGACATGCCTCTGTGAGGCCAAACGCAAGGCCAGACGCCACAACATACTGAAGTCCCATTCATGTAGGAGGGAAGAGCCTTATAAATGATTTCCTGTTTTGTGTAAAGGGGTCAAAGTGGCAGTTTTAAACGAGCAATACATCACATCTAAGCCGAGTCGAAAGCGGTCTTGAGATGCATGCTTTTATGCTATATGAAAGGTTCTTTTTTGTTTTTTTTGTTTTTTGATTATACAATATGCTTTGGATGATTTTGAGGATGGAACCAGACAGAATTTACCTTAATTGTAATCTTACCTCAAAGTAAGAAAGTGGTAAGGTAAACAAGACTCCCTGGGTGACAGTATTACATTTGTATAATGCATAATTGGCATTACTTAAGAATACAGCAGACATAAAATACTATTTGCCAGAAATATGGGTTGTTTACAAGAAGATGGTGGAAAAATATGATATGATATGATTTTTAACTGCTTTTTTGTTTTGAGGCTGGCTTGGGCAGGGCTAGAGATGCGCTAATAAAATATTGTTTTGCCACAACAGTGTTACGCTCTGCCCTAACAATATCGCAGCCTCCTGAAGGCATCACTCCATCATCCTTTCATTACATTTCTTTGTAACAGTACATTGATTAGAGTGGCCTCAGCATGACTGCCTTTTTAATTGTGTATTTGCTGATGTGAAAGCTGCACAGAGCGCCGTGGTAGGATCTGTACTAACCATTTCAACAATGCTCTGAGGCATTCTTTGACACACAAAGTTCATTTTTAGAATATACATCAGTTTGTATCACCATAGCGACCTCCTTGGATGCCGAGCAGGGGACCTCATAAATATGTAATCCTGACAGATTTGAGGAATTGTCTTCCTCAAGTGTTCCTCTCAAGCCATTTTGTTAATGTCAACATGAAGGAAAGTTACTGGAATAAGTGTTGACATTCAGCCCATGGTGTATATCATTAATAATTACATACACGAGAATTTCTGTCGGATGACTGCTAAAAAAAAAAAGAATTGAATCACGTTTTTCTGTCGCTCTCATTTTTCGGTAATTAGGTATAAAAAATAGATGAGTGAACCCTCTAAGCTCATTCCCTTCGTGCTGCCATACAGTGGGCTTCATTCATAGTGTAATCATGTACAATAATACTGTATGACAGATTTTCAGTCATTCCTCAAATATGTGATTGTCCATTAGTAATTAAAACTTTGCATTGCTGGGGCGTGCTTGTGGCTCCTCTCTCTATACTATATACTTTCCAAAAAATATAATAAAAAATGTGACATTGGTTTTAAATCAATGTGGAAATTGACATTAGTAGAAAAACAATAGTTGCCAGTTGATGAATCCAGTTCTGTTAGAAGACACTATAAAACAGACATATTTACTGTAAGAAAAATAAAAAGAAATGGGGTAGACAGCAGATAAGCGCCTCTTCACCCTACATCACTATGCTTTTTCTATGTGTGTGTTTGCACTCTAGCCGTGCATTTTTATCACTTCTGCTGAGGGTTGCCACTCATCCATTATAATAAGGAATATTCCTTTTGGGAAAGAGAGAGGTTGTGTTCCAGATTAAACATAGCTCTCTTGGCCTCTTCTGGGGACCTAAAAAAAACAAACAATATCCGTCCATCTAGGCTCACGCTTAAGAACAGTGTCCCTTTTGCCCCCTTGTGTAATTGCAAGAGCTTATAGGGAGCTAAAATTTTGCCCTCTGCTCCTCGTTAAACCACCACTTGTAAAAGCGCTCAAGCGTGGATGCAGCACATTGCAGCTCAACGTTCCCAGACAATGATATAGATTTCCTCTACAAAAGAACAATTGAAAGGGTTGTCACAAATTTGTCCATTGTCACTGGGTCGCTATCATTCCTCTGTTAATTGCCATCATTGTAATAGAATATTAGATGCTCTACACTGCAGAGGGAGTGTTGATGAAGGGGCAGTGCCTGCCAGCTGAGTTTTCTCCTTGACCGTGACCCATATCTGTCATAATGGTAATGATAATAATGCTAATGTGATACTTCATTGATCCCTGTAGGGATTTTTTTTTACCCCCTGTACCCCCTCCACAGTGAGGCCGTGGTGCAGGTTCAGCTACAGACTACTGCCCCTGGAGAAGGCAGGGATTCATTCTCTTGCTCAGAGACACTTAAGGAAAACGGATGCTTGCCAACAAGAGGGCTTAAAACTGGGTCCTCCAGTTAAACAGTGGTCTCTCTACTCAATATGTGATTTTACTGTAGAGTATTTTGGGACGAAAGTGGTTCACCTGTATTCACTGTGACTCCTGAGGTTTGGGTTGTGCCAGTAGAAAATTGTATTTATCAGATGATCCCGCAATATTGAGGTCTTTTTTTAAAATTATTTTTTAATGTTTATAATAAATCTGTCCAATGTGGGATTTCACAGGTAATTTTGTAACAATTTCTGAAAATGGAGAAGTCCTCTTACTGCACGTTTTCGTTGGCCCATCTACATATTTGGCAGGATTCCCCAAGCACAGGCGGCTGGCTAAATCCCAGACAATTTACATCTGTCTGGTTATTGCTTTTATATATCATGTTGAAGTCACGTTTTGAAAGGGGAAGTCTAATGAGTCTATTGACTGGACAATGTAATGAATGTAAGGAACGTAATGTTAATCAGCATGAGCAGTTCTGCTCCTTGATTTTTAGTTTATGCAAGTTTAATTGTCCAACCTTCACTGATTCTGTCTGTGCAGTGTAATGGAAGTTAATGTCATAGGTATTCCAGTTATGCAATACAAAATCTTTAGCTAAATTGACAGTTATGATGTTGTCATTTTAGTTGGATCAAGCCTTGCCCTCGCCACCATGCTAGGGATGCAAATTTCAAACAATTTCCTCAATCAGATATTGGCCACATTAACAATCAATAATCGATTTTTCATTGAAAATGATGCAATGCAAAGTGCATGTTTTTTGATAATAACAGAGTTTTTAAACTACTCTCATGGCTAAATCCTAGTGAATTAGGTATTTGAACGATTCCTAATTACCCAATAAATTAAATAAACATAATTTGAATTATAATAACGCTTTAACTTAAAATTGCGATGCTCCTACTCCCTTTTGTCACTATTCAACAAATGACCAGACAAGTTAAAAAATATTAAATACTTGAATAAATAATTAAATAATGTTGCTCAAGTTCCACACTTCATTGGAGGACATAAATTAGATAAGTGACTTTTTGTGATGTTGTTGGAAAGTACTGCTTGACCCCAACAGTAGCGCTTGTAACTGCAGCAGTGCTCTACGCTATCTGGCGCGCAGCTCCCCAGCTAGCGGCGAGCTGCTGAGCGGGTTTTGTTGAAGCTGGTAGTTTGGAATTAGCGTGATCCTCAGGATAGCTAACTAAACCAGACAGCCGCCAAACAACTCCGTGGAAATTTTAAGGTGTTTCTTTACATTGCAGGAGTCACGCAGCAGCTGGTTCCGCAGTCAGGGGAGTTAGCTAGCTCTCAGCCGGCCACAGTGAGCACAGCAAGACGCGATTGCTTTTCATCCTCGGAGGGCGGTGGAAGAGGAATGCTTATTTAGTCTGTGTGTGCGGCTCATACAGGCGGTCAGCACACACACCTGTAACTCCCATTTCATGAAACAGAAAGAGGCACCACCTAGTGATGCAACCAGGTACTATACCCAAACCACAGTACATTTTCTGACACCACATGTACTTCGTCTTCTAGGTTGTCGGTTGATGTATTTTTGATTGATTAAATGATTATCGTTGATTAATTGGTTTATGATTAATCCTTACATGCCTATGCCATGTCAAAAATGTGAATGCCTCACAACACAGCACAGCACAAAATATGTGTCATTTTGCATAGTTGTATTTTGGATGAAAGTAATTCATACAGTACCACAGTCATATAGTTTGAATTCAATGTAAGTTGTTTTTTCTACCAGGATTTGTTGAAGCTGAATTAGCTTCATATTAACAAAAGTAGTTTGTAAGTTTTTCAAAATGATCTGCTCTTTTGAGCATCACACAAACAGCACAGAGTGTGCCTTGGTGTTGGCAGTGTGAGCACAAATCCCAGTAATCCTTGACACCAAAACTGACACCAAAATTGCCTGATAAGTACACACACACAATTCTTTCCACTTAGGTAAAAGTGAAGTTCACAGCAAGTGTAATGGATGATGGCAAGAAAGAAACCTCTGTGCACCCAATACAACCAGTACAAAGCCCCACCGGGTGCCAGCACAAAAACAGAGCCCAAAGCCTCAACAAAAGTACGGGTCCCAGGTCACACTATGTGTGGCTCAGGTCCCCCTTCCTTTGGCATCAGATATGATCTATATCAGTGTCACCCCCACATTGCAGGAAAGCTCCTCTGGTAGCCTTCAGCCGTGAGCTGAATGTAAATGTGCATTTGACACCTCTAAATCGCTGTCATAATTCATTTCCAGAGCTCTTAAATCTCTCCCTGTCACCTGGCACCTCTGCTGTTTTCCTGTCCAAAAACAGAGCACATTAGCCTTTATTGATGCCTTTGTCCTTTGATACATAATTCATCATTCAGCAACCTTTTTTTGAATTATCATGTATTTTCCTGAGGTTGTTCAAACATATGGATTGATACAGACAAAGAGGTTGCACCTGGTGTGTAGTTAAGTCTCATGCTATATGACAGAAATGGAATAATTCTTTTTTTTCCTCAGGGCGTTAGACGTCACATTGCTCCTAAGTTCACTGACCACATACAGTTTTTTCGCTTGAATCTATCTGCATTACCTGTAAAACTCACATGTTAATCTAGTTGTCATCATATTCTCACTTCTAAATCAGGTACCGTATGGCTTGCGGCACAAGCACATCAGAGGTCTGATGTGCTGAGGTTTATGCAGTGTTACAGGGTTCATCTTGAGTCATCCGACATAATGCCACTTAGCTCCATTATTTTCAAATGTAGTCATATCATACACCACAAACAACCTTATATATACTTAATGAGCCAATCGAGCACGGTCACCTTTACGCTTATAAAAGAAAATAAGACCATCTGAAGCTGCATTACATACTGCAGGGTCACTACTAATCTGTCAAACCCACTGTAAAAGCAACTAGCTGCAGCACCAACTTTGGAGGCTGCAGCTAGTCTGCTAACTCTTTTAGCATTCCGTTGAATTGTTGTTTGACCAGACACCAAAGGGACAATACCTCAAGAGGTAAAGCGGTCACAATTCTAATGTAGGATTTGTTAACATGAACTGATACCTGATACCTTTTACAGCCAAGTTGAAATAGCAGGATTCCAAGAAACGATAAAGACAATCTGAAGTAGTAGTATGTCTAAAACTTCAAATTCAACTCATTCCACTTGAACTCTTTCTTTTTGGCCACCCACTTCCGCAGCATTCACTGCCTGCTAGTACTGAAAAGTTTAAATTGGTACTGCCACTACTACTACTTCTACTGCCGCTGTCACTGTTAGTACTATTACTGCTACAGTCATTACTCTTACTATCGTTGACTATTACGTGAGAACAGCACTGTTCAGGCTAGCATTATTACACATTTAAATTTGGAAAGAAAATCTTGTTTCATTTAATGAAAGTGTCCAGGATGAAAGCTCTATGCAAAAATATTGAACTTCTTGTTTTAGACAAAGTTTTAATGTTTCTTTTTTTCACCCTGTAGAAGAGTAAGATCAAAAAATGAGAGCATTATTACACGTTTATTTAATCGATATAAGATTTTAGCCAATACCTGCTGAATCAAATTGCAATTTACAGAATGAGATCGAAACAAAAAAGGGCACTAGTATAGGTTTAGTTAAAGAGCTGCCCGGCCTTCTTCCCCCCCGACTGTCTTCTAGCAGCCTTCGCTTTTTAAGTGGTCATGGACTGTTCCAGTGCATATACCACAGTGAAATAGACTTTTGCTCTTTTCTTCATTGTCACAAAAGGCCAGGCACTTCACTGGAGTTCCCATTCCCCTTTTACATAGTGATAAGACAGCCATTATCCTTTGAACCTTTCTTTTCACCGAGCCAGGAGAAAAGGAAGAGTGAAAGAGAAGGAGGAGGAGGACAGAGAAAGATTTCTTCCCTGAGGTGAGCCTGGCCTCACCTCTGTGTGGCGGGCTTTTTTGTGAGCAGTGAAGAGGTCCTTAACCTTCTATCAGATGGAGGCACACAGTTGTGTTCTGCTTGAATAACTACATTGAAAAGCCCTGAAGCACGGGAGATGGTTCTATAGACTCTGCAAGTGGCAGAGAGAGAGAGAGAGAGAGAGACTCAGAGTGAGAGAGGGGGGGGGGGGCTGTATTGTATGACCTGCTGGAGTGTGACTCTCACATGATGTGCACATTCTTTGTTAAAGTGCCCATCAGTGCTTCACTGTGAATCTGTGTTATTTGTTGTATGGGTCTCGCTGACAGGATGGTCCTCTTCTAATAATGTCACAACAACACAGTTCACACATTTATATAATACACTTCCTTTAATAGACCTCACTTCATTTTACAAAGTAACAGTCTTTCTGCTCTCAGGCTGTAAATGGCTTTACAGTGGCAATACTATCAATATCGGAGCACAGATATTTGAATGTCATGTTGCATTCAGGGGCTCGTGGTGGTTGATGGCTGATAATACTGTGGGCTGTTCTTATAATTCAAGCCAGTCAGATTTCATGTGGATGTCATGTGCTCACTTATTTACCTTGATAGAAACAACAAAGTAAGTGATTACAGTTCGCTACCTAACAAAACAAACGCATTGCATGCTAGTACAGAAGTCATAAATAGGGTAATGTTGTGTGCGTTATTTTTGCAGGTGCTTGTGGGTGTCATTTTACATTTTGATGAGTTTCATCTCGCCACCGAATCACAGAGTAGACTTCACAAAATTGTTACTAATCAATCTCTGTCATAACAGTTGTGTTTGAAGGAGGCGTCTCCATTTCTTTGCCTCTTGAAGAAAAACAGAATATTCTCCGCTGGCCGTTTTTTTCTACTCTTCTACTGATGCATGCAGTAGCGACTCTTTTGGCTGTTTCTGTATTACTGATATTAGATGACACAAGTCAAATGCTATAAATTTCTGTCTCCCATGTAAATGATCACAGGCTGTCAGCCACACTTGTCAAATTAAACGTTTAACATAGTTGGTAAACATGCCAGTCCATCTTTTGCTCTGCAGTGGAGCTTTCACCCTGTCGGATGTGGAGACATTATAAACTGTTTCTGGTGTTCGGAGCGCAATTCCAGCAAAAAAAAGGTTTTCTGACATTTAATTCGAGGACAGTGTAATAATCTGGCCTGGTACTTAATGTATCAATGGAGTTACTGTACTGCAGAAAAAAACAAACCAGAAGTCACTTTGTGTTCTTCAAACTCAGGCAATGCAATCACAACCCACTGTACTACAAATTCCAGTTATCCCACTTCCTCTCACTTTAATGTGATTTTCATTAGATCGCCCTGGCATGAGACTGAGGTTAGGTTACGTGACATTATAAATGTCTGTTTATAAAACTGTTGCTGCAGGTGATATTGCTTGGCAGCTGTTTATTTGTACACTACTTTTATAGGTTTTCCCACCACACAGTCATCAGATAAATTTTTCAGAGACACAGCAAATCTAATTATTTTTGCTGCTTTTTTTGTGTCTGTGTGTTGTGTCGACAAAGAAAACAGTTAGGGGAAATTACTGACTTTGTTAGTGGTACAGTACCACAGTTGTAGTGCTAGTGAATTTACACTCACAATTAACGATTCTTTTCTATTTCACCTTCAGATTTTTACTGTTAAACGTAACATAGACTGCTTGTTTTATTTTGTCCTCCTGGTATGGGCTTTAGTAAGTGATGCTTTAGTTAAATTGTTTATTGATGGTGCACTTCCTGTCAGTTAAAGCAGACAACACATGGTGCACTGCTCTCTCGCACATGCCACTCTGCTCACTGTAACACATATCCAACGCACCCTTTCTAATAGGTTTTTCTGCTTAACCTGACCATGATCTGTGCAGTGTTTTGTTCTGCCACAGCTGCTGCTGCTCTGCTAATTTGCAACACTGCTGCAAACATTTCTGCTGCAACTCAGTGTAGGATTTTTTAAGCCCCACCCCTACGCCGGCATCCACCTGTAGGCTCCGATTCCCAGCCAACTTCAGGTGTTTTGTGTACTCTTGCAATGAGTAACAATACTCTTTGTTCACTTAATAATGGGCGACTGAAATGTGTTAAATCTACGTATACTGTGTATTTGGGTTGCTTAAAATGCATATGACTGTTGCAGCTATATTTGGCAATTTGGAAATATTTTGGGGAGGTGCAAATAAAGTGCCTGGGAGCCGCATGTGGCCTGTGAGCCGTGCAATGAGTAACCGGGCCCTACAAGCTGTGCCAACGTCTTGTGTGCCAAATGTGTGGCAAGAGGGTGGCATGAACAGTGTGCCAGCGCTAGTCTGCCTGGCTGCCAGGCACTTCTCTTTATCCAATCAGACAGTTCGGCTTGAGTGAGACCCCTATTCTTGTCTCTTCCCATCTCCTCCCGAAGCTTTGTCACCCTCCCATGAAAAACACAGACGCATACTTGTGCGCACATCTTTCCCCCTGAAAAGCATCAAGCCTCCTCGGTACACTGTTACACTTACCTAGAGACCATAACCAGGGAGAGAATGGTGCAGATTGTTCCCTCTTTTTTCTGTCTTTTGCTGCTCTCTAACCTTCTGTTTTTTTTTGTTTTTTTTCTCCCAAGACAAAATCACAGGCTAAATGAGCATGCCTCACTCTGTTATCTAAGCATTTCTTCAGAGTTATAGAAAGCAGAGTGTGTCTAGAGATCTGTTTCTCAGGGATGTGTGAAGAAAAAATGCTGTCTGTCTGTGTGTGGCTTTATTGGACATGATGAGGGATGATATTATGGTGGATGCTGCCGCCGCTGCGGCTGTGAGATGAGGAAGGATCCCATTTGTCTCACGCTCGCTTAGCGTAATGTGTCTATCTGTCACCCTCCCCAAGACCGGACATTGGTGTTCATCAAAATAAACATATTGTCCACACAGCTCTCCATTTTTTTCCACTGCTTGTCATTATTGTTAATTTTCTCTCCTATTGCCACTTTTCACTCACATCTTTGCCACATCTTATCCAGACAATGAGTAAAACCACTGAGATTGCCTAAATTCCTATAGTATCATCAAAAATTCCGAGCTGCAGACAGAAAGGGAAACGCTAACCTGACAATAATCCTGTGACCGCAGAATGATTATGTAGGAGAGAGGTGCTTAGAGAGAAATAAGTGTAAAGCAGCGAGAATATATATTCTAAGAGTAATTACAGCGAGTAGAATGAGATGTGAGAAGGTGACGTGAGGTACTTGCTGAAAAGATTAAGCTAATGTCAGTGCTTTTCTTATGTCTTCCAGGTTGATGATGCCATGCTTATGTTTGATAAGACTACTAACAGACATAGAGGTAAGTGCACAGCGTCTGCTCTCTTCTCTCCCATTTTTGCTCTGTCTTTCTGAAAGGTGAGAAAATAGTCATTTTATGTCCTTTCCCCATGAGATAACACACAACAGTTCCAATCTTACATGATATTAGGTGTACCGTCTGTTCAACAATGGGAGCGTGTCAAAGTAATCAATAAGCTGGTACGGTGTTTAGAATGTTTGAGCATTAGATGGCGTGCGTGTGTGTGTGTGAGATGATGCTGGTGTGAGTGTTTCAGAGAGGTGCTTAAAGGGTGTAAAGATTGTGAGATGCCGGGTGCTGTGCAGTCAGATAACGGCATCAGATAAGGCCCAGGAGAAGCACTGACTTTATCGCTATCTCTCATCGACTCCTTATCTTAGATGAGGGGACGTCTCTCGCTCAAGCAGAGGACTTTCCAAAGACAGGTTTCCTCCCTGCACCACAATGTGGTGTTGTCTGTTTAAGCCAGGCCGCACTCTTACAGGCCTGACTTAACCACTAAACACACACAGGGCTGTCACTTCTCCTGAGCCGCGTGCGATGGCTGTTATTGGCTATGAATCCTCACATAGGAACATTTAAGGAACCTTTAGGAGACAGGCTGTCCCTGGCTGTGTATGTATGTATGTATGTGTGTGTGTATCATTGTGTGCGTGAGTAGTCGACAGGCACTGACAGGTATTTCCGCCAGAAAAAGGAGCAGACACTTCTCTGTTTGTCACACCAGTCAGCTCACTTGTAGGCAGAGCTGGCATCGCACCATCTCGCTGAACTGGGCTGAGCGCTGTTTTGCCATATAGATGTAAACATTTGCTTGCAGCGAGCGACTCATCCTCTCAACCTGTATAAATGTTTAAGTGCAGTTGGCTTGGATCGAAGTCTGTATTGTTTTTTTTGTGTGTGTGTGCAAACTCTCTCTTTCTTTTTCTACTGTATCTGTGTGTGTAGGTGTGTGTACACTGTGCAGACGAACTCTTTGAGTCTGGTAAACAGTTTCTATGTGTGGAACATGTGAACTATAGTGGAAGTGATCTATGGCTTTGAGGGGATTTTGATCTGTAGTGACAGAACCCAGTGTGAGGTCTGCTTTGAGACGAAGGCTTTTTTCTCTCTCTCCCTCTTATTTCTCGCTCTTCTCCCTCTCCTGTCTGCTGCACTGCCAGCCCTCTGTGAAAGGGGACGGGCGCCACGCTCGGGGAGTGTGTTAGGCGTTTGCCTTTGGGCAGCAAAATGCCCTTCAAATGAAGACAATGATGGAGAAACAGCCTCCTTGGCGATTTTTCTGATGACAGCGGACGTATTTATATTGAGTGTGACACTGAGGCAGGAGGCAGGTGCAGTGCTTTCTACAGTTGCTGTTTCTTCTAACTAGCGTTTTGATATTTTGTTCCAGTAGGAATTTGAAACAATAGATATTTGCTGCTTTCATCTTAAAAACACAACAGGTCTTCCAGATGAATTGCATTGAATATTACAGACCCATAAGAAACTCTGAATAATTCATCCCAGCCGTTGGTGTGATTGTGTAATATTAATGGCTCAGCTGCCCCGTGACCACCAAGGAAAGGACATTGAATATATTATCAGTGAAACCAGTGCCTGGGCCCACTTTACCACTGCCTACAGATCCAGAGATGGGCATCTGGAAGCCCGCAGTCCAAATCAATTTCCCACCTGTGGTCATTTTTATCTTACAGATTGATTCATGAAAAAATAATTCCGGATTTTTCTGCAACACTGCCATAGGTACAAATAACACATTCTTTATTTAACAATCGAAATGTTACACAACGCAATTCTCCTAAATCTATGGTCCCCTAAGTCCTGAAAATAACAGTTCACTTAGTGCATCTAATGCTTTGCAAAGCAGAACAGGAAAATAGCATATTTCTAATAACTAATGCAGGTTTATATCCTTTCTTCTTGTTAATCTGGACTGCTGTCATATGATACCTGCAACACAGACACACTGTACTTTTCCAAGAGTGATGTCTAGCTTACATATGCATTGCAACCACATTTTTAAATCTGCTCTGACCCAAACCCTAAAGCACAACAGCAGCCTACAATTTTCTGCTGAGGCAAAAGAAGGAGAAAGGAAGCAAATGTCCCTGAAGTCAGTAAGCATGTTTATATTTACTCGAGCTTGTGTGAGGTAAAAATAATACTTTTCTTTCTACAGGCAAATTAAATACACTGTAGAGAAGAGACAGCATAGTTACAGTCTATTATAGAGTGCACAAGTAAGTAAAATGATTCCTTCAGAAAAGAAAGGACAGGGTATCTGAGGTAAAATTCACAGCAGTTAAAGGTGATCTCTTATAGTCCTGCTGTGGCACACGATGACTTCACATCACCTCATTTGAATGTTGCCGTATCTCTGTGCCTTTTTATTTTTCCCATTAAGCTTTTTCTTTACACAGAGGCTGTATTGTATATTACTATAATGCATTGTATTTTGTTTGGAAGAGTTTATAGTGTAGGAGATGCATGATCGACACTTGATTGTAAGTGTGTTTTCTTTGGGGCTGTGTTGAATTGGATAGAGGACAAACGTCACACTCCACTAGTAGCAGCATTGTCCTTCAGACGGTCCCTGCGAGGCTGGCGAAACGACAGCCAGAGGAGACATTCTCTACCCTTCTCGTTTTCTCTGTACTTTTTTTTTTTTTTTTACTCTCTATCTCTCCCAGTCATTCAGTCTTATTCTTTCTTCCTTTTCTTGAAGACAGTCTCACTATTTTTGTCCCCACACCATCTCCCCACCCTGCCTGTCTTCGCCTTCTCCCCATTTCTCTCGTCTTTCTCTCTCTGTCTCTCTTGCTAGAGGACACTCGCTGTAAGGAAAAGCTCCCCACAAAGGCACACGCTGCACACCATCTCCTTGGCATTTAAAAGAGTAGAATACGGCCAATTGTGTTGGAAATTGAACTCTCTAAAGCCTCCCTTCCCACTGCAGCAGTTCATTGTGGGTGAATTCAGTGTCTTTGGTGAGCAGCTTGGGCTGTCCAGAGGTTGATGCCAGAGGGCGCCTATTGTTCCATGTTCTACTGCAGTGTCCCCACCACCCCACCTCCATTCAACCTTCCTTTCTTCTCCTGACACTCATTTTGTGACAGAAAAGGGAACATCAGGAATTTGTTTATTTGTAATCACATATTTCACAAGATACACTTTATTATTTCTTATTCTTTTATTTCTGGATGGTTTATTCAGCAGTGCAGGAGGTCCAGATTACAGTGTGTGTGTGTGTGTGTGTGTGTGTGCTCCAAAAAACAGGCTATGTTCCTGGACAAGGCCACGAGCACAGCAGTCACGGGCTACACATATCAGTCGTCATTCCCACCACCCTCAACATGACTTCACATGCCACCCCTGGATGACAGGACGAGCTATACGGGTGGGAAATAAAAGCTTTCGGAATAGCCCTGAGTCAAATCATTCTGTCATCCGTTGCCTACTCCTGTCCTGCAGGCTGACATTTTATCTATGATCTAAGATGTGATTTTACTGTCAAACACAATTGGTAGTGCCAAAGAGAGTGTTGCTGAGGTGAGAAAAATGGCATTTCTTAGAGGAGGGGATGGACACTGTGATGAAGGAGCAACTATGGTTATACCCAAATCATTGGGGTTTAATTTGTGAGTTAAAGGTACAGTAGATGATAGATGAATTCTTTGCCTTGCTACTCACACGCAACCTTTATTAAGTGCTACTCTGCCACACCATAATTAGCTCTGCTCTCTTCATCAACACATCTCTCTGTAGCATAATTCCACGCACATAATCCACACAGGACCTTTTCAAGGGGAAATATATAGTATAGACATACACTCCCTGTGATTTGATTATTCACAAGCAGCTTCTCAGCATCACGCCTAATTCACACGAATCCAAAAAAGATAAGTATATACAATGCAAATTAGTACATTGCCATCCCAATGCTAAATTACACTCTTACGATTAGAAGTAGCTGATTAATTGGGTCAAAACTGCATGCCACAGTGATTGTTTGATTCATGAGCTGCAAAAATCTGTAGTGCTAAAAATCAGTGTCAGCCCTGCAGTTTTCATCAAGTTTCTCGTTTTTGGTTGATAACTGTGAGTTCAAGTATTGAAGGTGGCACCTATATCTATTTCGGGTGAGACGCACGTTCTCTCTCACCTTTTTAATTACACCATTAAGAAAGGTGATGAAATCCTAGTGTAATTTCTTTCATATTGTTTTACAATACTTTGTAGCCAGACAGCACCCATTAGTGTAGCTTTATAATGACTGTGTGACTGATTGTAAGCCAAATTCCTTCTTTATTTGAATGATGCAAGTAATAGTAATGTGCAACAGTGTTGGGGACCAGGATAAAGAAATGGAGGCTGAATTGTTCTAGTCATAAGGCTGCTTTGTATGAGAGAGCCACTGAGCGAGGCACATATTAGAAGCCACGTTCCTGGAGAAGAAGGAGATTCTTGGTTTTGAACGAGGACGGGGCCAAGCCTGTGTGAATTTGTGTATAGCCCTTTTTTTTCTGTGGGCTTAAAGGGCTGGTTTTCTTCTTGGCAGACAAACAGAAGACTGCATTGTGTGTGTCTGTAATCTCTTTACCTGGATTGGCAGCAAAGCTAGCAAGTGCAGCTCCCAGTGTGGAATTGGCACTGAGGAGTCAATGTCACACTGAGCGAGCTGCCTTCCAAACAACCAAAAACTGGTTGTGTGTCTGTGAGACCGTGTGCGTGGATGACAGCATGCAGGGTTTTTTTTTTTTCAATTTTTGTGTCTTTGCTCATTTATAGGTGAATTTTACAGCCCCTGCGTAAGCAATGCGAACAACATGCCCAAGCCTATGAATATGCAACACAGTCAAACTTTCTAACAGTATCATATTATTATTTAGTTGTTGTGGTGTTTTGTGTGTGTGTGTGTGTGTGTTTCACAATTTACAAAACTATGCTTTATAGAGCAAAAGTCTCTGCCCCAGGATACACAAGCTCATACAGTAACAAAGGCTTGAGTGGTATAAGGTGTCATTATACACCAACTATTTGACATAAATTCGCCTCTCCCGCCTCACTGGGTGAGAAGAAAAAAATAATTGGCCTCATTATCTTTCATCTCTTTGGCATATTACATTCATTATTTTATACAAAGACTGCCAGTATGAGTCCTGTAACCTGGGAAGCAGAGCTGCACCTCCACAGGTTAACTGTTGCTCCCTGAAAAGCCCCGGTATTTGACGTCACCACAATGCCTCATCAGCCACCGGTGCTAGGGACTGAACATGGCCGACTGAGCAGAGGATGTCTGTCTGCAAAGTGATTGCTGGCTCATTGACTGAGTAGGAGAGGAGGGAGAACAAGGGAGTGGGGAAAGGAAACAAGTACAGTTAGAGAAGAAATGGGAAGGAAAAGAAGAGGATGGAAAGAAAGGGGGACTGAGCACAAGCAAGGCAGGAAAAGTAGAATGAAGGCATGGTGAGGGAGAAAAAGGGAAGGAAATAAAGAAAAAGGAGAGTGCCTCAGTGGGAAGCCTCCCCCTGCTGGCTCCTCTGGCTGGAAGCTGCTGCCGATGGCTTCAAAAGAGCGCCAGGCAGTCTAGGCCTCCGCTTCTAGCAATTAGAGATCACTCCAGCGGATGCCTCCTGGCCAGCCTGCAAATCCCTCAAAAATACCCTCTGATTACTACTGTAGGACACAGGCTGTTTACCAAATGGATCTAGCACTGCTGAGAGTGAGGTTTGATAATGCCTTCTTTTGTTCAGGCAAGAGAGGGAGCAGGGTCATTTGAGTTTTAAAGATGGCGCGGCTTCAGAGATGAATTTCCACCAAGAGAAAGAAGACAAGTTAACCAAGTCCTTAATTCCTCATCCAAATAGCTCTGCAAGCAAATGGCCGGTGCTGTTTTTTTTTTTTTTACAAGAGAAGAAAGGAATGCATCTGGACTGAACTCAAATACAGTATCTGTTCACCAGCACTTTCACAAGGGCCAGGTCCTCTGTGATGGTTAATATCCTCCACTGCCAATCCCTTTTTAAACAACTGAATCCCTGTTGGTTCCACAGGAGTTGTAGTGTTTACAGATCGCAGCTCCTCTGTGCTCTGCGACTACTGTATAGCAGCACTGATGCAGAGTAAAACAATCAGCCGCTGTGCCTGACTTAGCTGATTGACACAGCATTCGCGTCAAGTAGAATCAGATATTCCTGCACTTTTCCTTGCATTGCTTCAGCCTTCCAACATGAGCTGACGTATTCCTCATTGTATTCTCTCACCTTGACAGGCCTGATATTAGCGATTAGTGTGAATGTCATTTTAAATGGCAGAGCTAATCATACGCTCTGGGTCTACCTCCACCTGAGGGCTCCTCGTCTTGGCCTAATCACAGTGACAACGGAAATGATGTGTTTAGCCACACTTAATAACTGCTCCAGCTCATCAGCTTGTAGGCGAGCTGGTTTCATGGGCCAACCCATACCTTAAACAG
The DNA here is from genome assembly GCA_005408345.1 of Macquaria australasica. NCBI lineage: Eukaryota > Metazoa > Chordata > Actinopteri > Centrarchiformes > Percichthyidae > Macquaria > Macquaria australasica. The sequence continues at coordinate 5,089,143 of SEMN01000001.1, read as the reverse complement.
GGAGGCATAGCATGAAGCAGGGAGCCTGGCCCTGCTTCTTCCTCTTCAGGGTGTTTGTTGTGATCCACATCCTGACATCAGTGACCCAACAGACTCACCTCAAAATCAACAGCAGCATTACAGTAGTAGCTGTGTACATTCCTGCAGTGAGCCCAATGAGACGTAGTTGACAGGTAGGTGATTAAAAGGTAGAGAATCCTCCTCTCCTTGTCACCTGTCTGTTTTCATCTTCCCATTGCTGACACCTGCCCTTCTATCGATGTTGCTGTAATGTGTGTGGTTTCTTTTAGGTTCTAGTATGCCACATAGACCGGATGGGTTTGGTTTTGAATTAGAGTCTGCTGTGCTGGCCCTGCATGACCATTGCAAGGGGAAGGAGGATGAAGGCAGGAGATTGTGGAAGAAAGCCTGGGGTTTTAATCTCTTCCCCATGTTTATCTCACCACCAGGAGACAAACCGTGTGCCATTAAAAACATCAGCTACTCCCACTGGTTGGCTGCACGGCTGCACCTCTGGAGACGTTTGAAGGGCAAAATGAAAGGGACAAAAAAAATGTGCAGAAAGGCACATTTGTGTATGATAGGCATGGTCTGATTTCATGCATGTGTATGCATCAGAAAGCCATATTGATTAGAATTTTCCTTGGATATGCAGTATATGTGAATGGAAAGTCAGTTTGTTGTGCACACAGTGCATCCACACTGCATATTTGCGGTATATATTCTCTCTTAAAAGCAGAGAAGAACTTATTTGAACAAAAATAAGCAAACATCTTTGGCATCAGCTGCCATGGGGAATCAGTCTCTTCAGGAAATGAAAATGCCAGCATGGAATTGTCATCATATTGAGAGTTAGCCAACCTTTGACCTTGTAATACCCCCACAGCTTCTCTATTTGTGACCTGCTGGATGCTCTTAGAAAGTGAAACCATCGGGGAGGATCTCCTGCTCACATCATCATTCTCCGAACACCTAATAGTGGATTTACCAAGGTTAAACCTCCTGTGAGATTGCAGCCACCGTGACCTGGAATACTGAGTTTACATCCACTCTCACACAATAACGCACACACGCACAGACACAAAATGTAAGACATGCACACATACTGCTTGTGTGAGACACACAGGCACACAAGTTCGTTTGAAATGACATTCTACACGGACGAGCTCACCGTAATCTAGATAATATGTAGCTATTACAAAGTGTCAAAGTCAAGACATTTAAAAAATGTACAACAAGATGTTCATATAACTACAGATTTATTGTTTTTTACATCTGATGTGCATGAGACTGTTACAGAGACAGACAAGGGAAGTGGAAGCTTCCCTCTGCATTGTCCCCTGTATTTACAGCCTGATTGGTGCCTACCCAGGCATCTTACAGCTGAGCGCAGCACATGAGGGAATTAGCTAAGTGTCTGCTGTGCAATGTTAGTAAAATATGTCGCTCCTTGTCTTTGTAAGATTCTTTTAAAACATGCTGATCACATGGGCATGTTGTAGATAGCCTTCATGCCCACAGATGCACTGCAGAAACGTGTACTCCCCACAGTTGTCCTCTTTTGTATAGTAAATCATTGTTGTTGTTTTTTTGTGTTTCTGATGCAATTTTAATTGGAAATTGCTTATCAGATTGAATAATAAGATACACGTGGTTCCTTTTGTTTTGGTGAAAAGTAAATGTGTTATTTTTATTCCACTGAAAAATCAATAACAGCAATACAATGCACATTTACATCTACATTTTTAACAGCTTTATAACATAAGACAATGTTAGACAACTGTTCTTGATGCTGATATACAGAAATCTGGAAAGATCTTCAATATAACTTCAATATAAGCTATCAAGTTCCAATAAAAGGGGGACAACATAAAACTTAAAATCAAGTCTCCACACATCTGCTCTGAAGTTAGTGTTTTTACTGTCCCTCTTAAGTGTTATGGTGGTCAGAATACACCAACCCCCACACGGCTGAAAATCACAATCAGCTGCTGAGCCACAGCAACCACTTCTCACAGAGAGATTGCAAGCTGAATTAGATTACATCACCTCCAGTCCAGGCATCTAATCTTAGATTAAAGGGAAAAAAGAACAATCCCTGGTGTCTTTTTTTTTTTTTTTTTTGTTCTTATTCTTTGTGCTTTGAGGGTCAAACTGAGTGGCTTATGTCATTCTAAGTGTTTAACCAACATGCCAGTCATTCCCCATTTCAAAGCAATTCTCCCACCTCCACTTTACACTGGTGTGCTGCCATGATGTTTGATGTTTATTTGACCAACTTTTACCATGTTGGCCCTACTGTATTTGCAGCTGATTGGCCTCCCACAGCCCTGCTGCTGGTTTACCACTTAAACAGTTGTAGGAGGCTCTTTTGAAGTGGAAGGGCTTTTTATACAGAAGCAGCCAAAACAATCATAGCACTGCAGGGTACATCCTGGCACTGACTGGTATGTTTCCAAACAAGATAGACTTGCTTTTGTGCTTTTTTTTTTTTTTTTTTTTTAAAGCGTGTAGCCGTAAAAGGCAGCAAAAAGAGCAATTTCGTCTGCCGTCATGAACAATGAAGCATCGGTAATAACCAGCCACTCAGAAGGGGCACGTGGTGTCTGCCCCCATATTCACCAGCAGCCTTCAGCCTGCTTCATGTATTTGTAACAACTAGGAACTTGACATGTCTGAAACTGACACGCAAACACACTTAAACTATTACATGACGATTTCCTCCGACAGACAATAAAGATGCATTTGAATATGGCGAGCTCCTTTACATCACAAAGCGACAAGAGATGTTTTTATGCTCCCCCATCACGCAGCGGCTGTGATGACCTGTGGTGGTCAGTTGTGAGTGTTTTGTATGTGTGTGTAGGTTTGTGTGTGTGTAGGTGTGAGTGAGTATCCCTCCTCACTGTAATAAGGGTTGCCTAGCCAAGCGTAAGTGTCAGGGTGGAGATGCCTGGCTCATTAGGTACCATGGCAGGATAATGTATGAACAGAGCTCGCGAAGAGAGTGAGCAAGGGAGAAAGAGGGAAGCAGCCATTGTTCTTGCTCTTCTCTCTTTCCTGTCTCTCCCCTCTGCCTCCTCCTCTTTTTTCCTCGCTGCCAGTTTCTTCTTTGTGTGTGTGCGCGCCTGGGGATATTTAGGCTCCCTGGTCACATTATGCCCTGTTTTTTGATGCAGAGCTGCCACTCCACGGGTTTATACCATTTATTAATAAATGAATTTATTTATTGGTTTATTAAATTTAATTCATTACGTCTTGCATGATGCTTGTTTTGCGGCTCTGTTGCTCGATTGACAGGTTGCCAGTCATGGTAAGATTCCATATCCCATCGGCGTCATGCAGCAGCACGTTACTAATTGAGTTGAATGCGTAGCTCGTCTCTCCTCAGTGAATCCATCTGTCGCCGTCTTGTCATCAGTTTGTTCGCACTTGACAGGTTCCAAGTCGGTCTTTGTGTGTTTAACTGTGCGCTTCAGTGTAGGTGTGCTGTGAGTTTTTATTTATGCAAGGGAGTGTGTGTGTGTGTGTGTGTGTGTGTGTCTGTGTGTGTAGTACAATGCCATATAAAATGGGTGGCTGACTGGGGGCCCATTCTCTGTATTATGTGCCTTGCCCCGCTGCAGAGTCCCACAGAGAACAAGCCCTCAGCCAGCCACCCTCTTTATATGACATTGTCCACTACACACATATTTATGCACAAACAAACAAACAGGCAAACACCACATCTCAGTGGATGCGCACGGGCACAATGCATAATGATGTGCAATAAATCTGAATTTGTGAAATTATAGGGGTCAGGGATGACATCTGACATCATTAGGCTTATTTTTTTGGCTTATGCAGCTTTCCCCGGCAAAAACATCACAGCTGTAAGAGACCCTTGACATGGCAGCCCATCAATAGTTCATGAGGTTACAAAGGAATGCATGTGGGATGATGATATGATTAATAAGCCCTGTGCCCAGTTGCCTTTGTTTGGGTTCTGCCTCCATGGAATTGGCAGCGTAATTGGAGAGAGATGGAGAGAAAGGCTTACTATGTGTTGGTTTGTTTCTATGTGTTTGCATGTGTTCATTCATGTAGGAACCACATGGCCGTGAAAATGCGCGCTTTTGGTCCTGATCTATATTGGGCTCGTGCTTAGAGGGACCGAACTTAAAAGACAGTGTGTCTGTGTGATGTGTTCTCTCCATCAGTAGATGGGTGACGTCTACAGTGTATTTTACTGCCGCACCTTCATCACTGTCTTTCATCGCTGCTGCCAGCCCCTCTCTGCTCCCCGCTCTGTTCTCTCAAAGTTGTGTGTGCGAGAGAGAGATAGAAAGAGAGACGTAAAGAGAACGCAGGCGTGTGTGAGGCGGAGAAGGTGTGCGTTGATGGCACTTCACACAGCAGCGTGTGTCCTGGCTTTGATACAGTACGAGCATGCTGTAAGACTAGGGCGGTACGCTGTTTGAAAGTGGAGGTTCACTGCGCTCCTCTGTCAGCAAGCTTTGAGAGGGGATTCTGTCTAGAGGAGAGCCTTGAATATTTTGTAGGCCCCGAGTGTTTCTTGATACCTCCAGAGGCAGCTTTTCTGTCTGCCTGTGTACGAGCGATTGTGTCTCTGTGTTTGTGTACTTGGAGCACGTGGGAACCAACTCCTTACGCACTACAAATGAGCAGCTGCCTTATCATCAATCCCGCTTTTCACGCCTATGTGAACTTTATTATAACAGATACTTGCATACACTCAGGGTTGCACACGTGCATGCTGGTGCATATGCACACACACGTACAACCACGCGCGCCCCCCCTCTTTTCAAACTGCCACAGTTGAAGAGCAGTTGCATCAAAGGCAGCTGTCTGTCATCTTACTTTATCGCCGTCATCTTTTCCTCGCTTTTTCTTCGTCGCCTCTGTCACTTCACACATTTTGTTTTTCCTCTTGCTCATTCCCCTGTGCTTCTCCCTCTTTGTTTCCCACCCAGTCTGTTCCTCACCTTTGTCTCTCCCTGCTCTACCTACCTGCCAGGGAGATTCTCCTCCAAAGAGAAGTGATGTTTTTTTGTTTTAATATTATCTCCCATTTCTGGAGAGTTCACTTTTTTGAAATGCCGCCTCAAAGGATCCATATCACAGGTTCTTCTCTGTCCACCAACCTGAAAAACCCAGACCCACCCCACCTCCACCCCCACCCAATCCATCAGACAGCGGCAGCAGCCAGCCTCACCAATTCCTGCCTCATTTCTCATAAATTAGTCTTACCTCTCACACACTTTCTCTTTTGTTTCTTGCTCTTACTCATTCCATTCTCCCCATGCCCTCTCCCGCCTTCCATCTCTCTCTGGTCCTCACATTTCATTTTTCTTCCTACAAATGCCACACAGCAGTCCCTTAAGAAATGTCATTTCTGTCTTCTCCTTTTGTTCTGTAATTTCTCCATGTCCCTCCTTTTCTCTTGGGAATTCATTTATCGTAGGCTGTTCTTCTGTCCCCAGCTCTCTGATCTCTCTGTCTCAGTCTCCCTCTCTATGTCTGTCTCTCTGTCTTCGTCTCTGACACTCCCCCGTTCCATTTCTCTCCTTCTCCCTCTTTTTCAGTTAATTCAGTGCAATTGTGAAATGCCGTATTGGCGTAAATGTTAGGTGATGTATTTTTGCCGAATCATAGTATTAATAATGACACAAAAGAAGACAAAACAGTAGATACTGTGCTGTTTTGTGAATGATTTTCTTTGTGTGTCCTTTAAAGGAATCAAGCCCTAATCAAGACTATTTTTTATATTGTCAGTCAGCCATTTGCCTCTCAGCATCTTTTTTTCTCTCTCTCTTTTGCCTCATGTCTCCTTCAGTTGATGTATGTTCATGAAAAATGAAGCATTGTTGAGGTAGAAATCACGTATCAAATTTACAAAGGTTTTCTTTATATTATCAAGAAGCTTTGATTGACTGAAAGCAAGAAAGGTCCAACATCTCCAGTTGGGATGAAGTAGTAGACCAACAAAAAAAGGCAACACCAGTAAGATTGCTATAGTTCGGGCCCATTCACACAACACAGAGATGCATCACTGAGGAGAAATGCTTTTGAATTGCGTGCATTTTAATGGAAGAATTCCAAATAGCCTGCTGGTGGGGCAGGGAAGTGCTGCAACATAGCTATAATTTTTTTAATAAAATGCAATGTGAAAGAAGTTAAAAAGAGGAGGAGACGCAGCGTGGTACTGTACATGCACGTCAAACGATAGTTGTGTTACATAAATGTTTTAACGTAAGTAAATCATTTCATGGAACACCTGCAAACGAGTTCTATATTGTCTGCAAACTATTCATATTTAAACTTGAAGGCTCATTAACGCCAGCCCAGTCAGTATGTAAGGTTGTCATGGAGTTTAGATTCCACCGGTCAAGATTTCAAATTAGCATCTACACTCACTTGGCATAGCCAGCAAGCACTGGGTTAAAAAGTCATTTTAACCCAGAACAATTGTCAGTTATCTTTCCCCTCTGGTATTTGTGAGATAATCCTTGTCACTGAGAGACGCTCAGATCTAGTGTGGATGCTTTAGAGAAAATTGGTAAGATGTATCACAGAAATTCAATGCTTCAAATTTGATTCTGATTCTTCTGTGCAGGGTAAACCATCACACGCTGCACACATGCTCCCAAGTGGTCGGAGAACCAATTTGTTAGGCCTCTGACAACAGACGAGCTGGCTGTATAAGGACACAGAGGTCTTAGCCCGATGTTAAAATTTGTCAGATTTGTGTGGACCAAATGTATTGATGTTTAGTTGACCAGTATTTTTGTTTTGTTTGGGGAGGTGGCACCAAAATCCACAGTTTCAGCATGGTGATTCTGATGTTGATTCGTACTAGCTGATTTTTGGTAAATCTCGTAACCAACTGAGAGAAGAAACTAGATCACAGGGTTCAGTGTTCAGCTTAAAAATCCAATTTAACGTATCTGGTATCTGATTGGGATCCAATATACAATGATTGTGGTCAGCTGAAAATAGCCAAATTCTCCTCTGCTTGCACTGCTGGTGGACTTTCTTTGAATCTCTACAACACTTTATGCAGCACCGTCATATGATGCCTTCTCTTTCTGTTTCTGAGCCTGTTTTTGTCGAACCAGAAGTGACTCTTCCCCGGTGGATTTCAGTGAAAAGATTCCACTTGAGAACAGTTCTCTGGCGTGCAGGCATGCAGGCACTTGTGTTCCATCAAAATGCTAATAATATCATCTGCAATATCCAGGGCAATATTATTGTAGTGCTAATTGGTGAAAAACATTGTTGATGGGAGCACCTGCCCTCCCCACTTCTCAATTATTTCTAATTACAATGGCTGAAATAAAAGGGAACAAATTGTGTAATGATCAATGTTTCTTCAGTGAGGTGACAGTTTTGCTTTAGCACAGCCATGTGTGGCTCATTTAGATGGCAGGGTGATACTAGTGTTTGAGTTGAGCAGCACTAAGTGAATGTGGGCCCTCAGGAGAGGAACTTCGCTCCCCTTGGTTTTATGCAGCATGATTTATTCATCACACCACATGTCTGTAGAAGTGGTCTTTGGGAAGTTCACATGCACTGATACGTGCTGTGTTGCCCCACACCTCCTTGTGGTTTCACACTTGAAAAGGTTGCTTCATCATACATGTGTGAAAAGGAGAGATGGTTTAAAAAAAAAAAGAAGAAAATTGAGAAGTATGTATGAATAGAGTAGCACAACAAATAATAATTGCCGAAGATGCACTGAACCAAGTGGGAGGGAAAATCCCTTATTTCGAAACAATGCCTGTCTTCTAAATTGACAAATTAACTTTTTCTGCAGCAGTGGCTAGTGAGAGGGGGTAATTCATAGGTTCTTTTTGAGAGTTCTTTCCTAGTATGTGTCAGTCTTTCTGGCTGCCTTCAAAGTGATAATGCTCGCCGGCTGTTGCCCCCGGGGACTGCTCCATCTTATTAACTTGTCTTTGGAGACAGGGCTGCCATGCAGCCTGCTTTACTGCCTGCAGGGATGGAGAAGGACCACTATGTCTTGGGCTGTCTTCTTCTGCCCCAAACATTCACCGCTTCCCGTATTTCTTTGTATTCACATATGGATGGGTGTGTGTGAACTCACATAACAACTGACACAAGAAGGGAATAGTTAAGTAGTCAAGAGACGTGATTAAATATAATCACTTGTCTTTGTGGTGGATCATATCTGCAGTCAGAGGCTGTGTTTGACTACATAAAGTTGTTAATGTGGCGTTAAAGAGGGTAGATCCAGTTAAGGAAAGACAGGTTGTGAGTAAGGACACACTGATCTAACCTTTTCTCTCCAGATACTGAATCCAATACCTCAACTCAGCATATCTGCCCAGACTGTGTACAGATCCAATACCAGCACTCTGTTTCTCCCACATTTAAAATCTGTATACCTGACTGCGTGGTACTAAAAACTGCATTTAATGTGAATCTGTCATGTCCTGGCCCATACCCGATCTGCTTAATAATGTCAGTATTAGGGCAGATACTGATCCCTAGTTGTGAGTGCAGTATAACAAGCATCGGACCAATATAACAGAGTATATTCCAAGTCCTGGGGACATCCACGGCTGTCTTCATACAGAATGGCTGTCATTGAGATTTTATTGATGACTTGAGTGGACACATGGACATGCAGCAGGTAGGCCTGCAGACAAACTAATAAGAGCCAGGGAGAAAGGATTGTAAGGATGGAAGAACATGCACAGGCATGGATCCTTGTTTCTGAACAAACAATGCAAACCAAGAATTATGACAAGAGTAGGGCAGACAGATGAATCCATTGCTGCAACCATCCGCCTAGAATTGTCCTTGGTGCCTCTTGAGATGGTCTGACCAGTGGATATTACGTGTTGCTAGCTGTCGATCTCTCACTTTCTGCACTAAGAGGATGCTTTCACGCTGCACTTTTGCTTTCTGTAAGCTGTTGTCACGGCCGTGGTGTTGTATGTACAGGGAATAGGATTGGCACAGACAAGCAACATGACATGTGAAAAGAGAGCTATCCACAACACCTGAACAAAAGTGTGTGTTAGAGAGCTCCAAAACTCGATGTGGGGGGGCAAACACGATAGCTGTGTGCGTGTGTGTGTGTGTTCGGCAGCCCATAGCCAAAAATTGCAAATTGGCTATTTACTTTCCTTTTTTTTTCACCAGACCCGGTTCGTTTTAGTATGTGGCAGTTTTTCCATTGTTTTTTATATGGGCATCTTTCATAGTGCCACTTGTAATAAAACACAAAATCATCTGGTACTCAGGTTAAAGCAGCGTTCTCATGAGCAGGAGAAAGACGAATGGCAGGTGTCTGCAGCGCAGCCTGTTAATTCTCACACATAAATTCTGACTGAAATAACACACTATATGGAAAGAGAACCGCCGCAGAGCATGAATTTAAAGTAGCGAAATGTAAAAGCTATCCCCCTCACTGCTGTTTACTTAATGTTGAGCTGAGTTTGTATTTGCTGAGAAAATCAGTCTTAAAAAGATTTACCAAATGTAGACAAATTAGCCAGCATAAATTAGCCTGAGCATATTCATTACGCCTATCTCTCAGTGGAATACAGCGTACACTGCAGTGTCTTTATCGTTTAACTGCGCTATCATAAATGTAATCATGTATTTTATCTCATAGTCTCTGATGGTGATAAACACTGCCTCTCAACTATTTCATAGTCTGTTCCAACATGCAAGTACACACCTAAGTATTAAGAAATGATGGTGTATCTTAGTGAATTTGAACAAACAACATATTCCATTTATTCTAGTTAGCTTAACCTCGGTTTGAGCCTCTCTGAGCTCATTTTTCAAACCACTTCTCATCCTGCTCATGTTCAGCTTCTGTGTTATTGTCCTGTCTTTCATGCATCAATAGATGGATTATTATACATTCCTATTTGTAATTGGAGGGCAGGTTAGACAAGGGGATAATTAAAATAGTGTGTGTTGCTACTCCATCTATTTTCTGTTACTGTCTTGACGTGCGTGGCTCGGTGTGTTTCTGTGCCCTCCTTTGTCCTCCAAGTTAATGTTGTTGATGTGGCGCTTACTGAGGACACACAGACCTGCTGACAAACACACACACCAACACTCCCACAGGCACGGTTATGGAAGAACTTACTTATCTGCCAGAGCGGATACAGCAGTGTTATACAGTTATTATACGGTAAATTAAAATGTTATTCGGGATTAGATGTATTTAGGATGGTTAACATGACTGGAGTGAAGGAGCTATTTTGATAATCAATTGATTGTTTTTTGTTTTTAACAAACAACCAAACATTTGCTGGTTAAAGCATCACAAATGTTAGGTTTTCCTGCTTTTCAATGTTTTATGTCATTGACAATGGAATAGTTTTGGGTTTTGGACTGCTGTTCGGACAAAACAATCCATTTTACAATGCCACTCATGGCTTTAGGAACTTGTGATGGGCATTTTTCACAATTTTTGACATGTCTTAAATTAAGCAAATGAATCAAAAATTAAACATAAGCATTAGTTGCTGCCTAAAAGCAACAGACTTGCATTATCGTGGGTCTGGTTGTAACTTTTGGGTCTCCATGTATAACCTCTAATGAAAGCTAGAGCTAAACACAAAAGGATTCTTCTTTCCTCGGGAAAGCTCACAGTAGCAGTAGAGATAATGTTAGAGCTCAGACAAAGGACAATATTGCATGGGCTGACAGGTTGGGTTCCCAGCTGGCAAAGGCTGACCATGCTAGGATAGTGGTATTGCCTGCAGCAGCAGGAAAATTGGAATGACTGTGGCAAAGTCATGGATACAACAACCAAGGCGTGAGCAGGGAGCCATGTGTTTGTTTTCCGTGGGTCTGGAGGCCAGTCCTCATTATAGTGGCTGGTAAAATATTACAGTTCAGCTGACACTGTCTAAGTGAATTGTCCAGAGCAGTTTTGACAGCTAGTGGAAAGCAGGGCTAGATTATGATGGATGATGACAACAGGGGTGGTGCAGAAGGAGCATTGACGTGTTTTGTTGCTCATGCAAGAACTAATGCGAACACCTAATGTGGCACAGTTTCGGTGATGGTGTGCAAACACACCACGCGCACACACACACACACACACATACACACAAGTGGAGGTGCCTGATGGGTATGTTAAAATGTTGTTCAAAATGATGTTGCCATTTTTCATACCTACAGAATTCATTCAGGATCCTGTCTTTACGAGCCTCACAGCCCCAAAAGTTCTCTGAAAAGTCTTCTCTCTGTGTTTTTTTCATAAGTGAAAAGAAAACAAAAATTCATTATTGTGGTTTGCCATTCCATCTGCTTTTTTGATATTATTCTTGTGTTATTCACGCCTGTTGGTTGGGGAGAGTAATCCAAACCCAAACAATTAGATTTCATTGTTTTCTTGTTTTCCTATAAATACAGTTTTATTTCATGAACATGAATAGTTCCGCTGGCGAGTGAGAAATTAATCAGTTTATTGATGAAGAGTTGATTTCAGTCTTTCAAAGGTTCGTTCTCCTTTTTCCCCAATATAAAAAAAAGGCAGTGGAACATTATCAAAGGTAATATCAAAGCACCAAAAACTAGAAATGTTGCTTGTTTTTCTTGGTGAAAACTGAACAGCACAAGACTGCTGACCACCACATGCCGTCTTAACTTTTCAGAGGTCAGAATTAAGTGAACTCATTGAACAAGTTGCTCTCACTGTGTACACATGCTCAGTGTGAGAGCCCAAAGTACCGAAGTATACAACATACTCTAAGCAAAGCACACACACAAATATATATAAGCCACCTTTTATATCAAACCTCTTTCTCTTGTTTTCCTTGTTGTGTTTATCCCTTTCATCTGTGTGCCTGAGGATCCCTGTTCACAAAAAGGCAGGAACATAGTATTAGATGACTTAAACAAGTAGGCCCAAATGACGTGGAATTTTCTTTCTCCTGCCCTTCTTTGGAGCAGATGGGAGAAGGAGAACACTCCATCCCCAGGTTCACTGCTCCTTTGGCTTCTTCTGGCGTGGCCAATCCATCTCCCAGTAGTCACTCTAGCTTCTGGGTTCTTGCCCATTCTCCTTCCCTCTTGTCCTCCCTCCAAACAGACTCATTCACTCATTCCCTCCCTCTCATCCACTCTCCTCTTCCCAATTTGGCCACCAGGGAGGTGTGTGGCACTGAAGCAAGCATTATTGATAGAGCATCTGTTTAGACATGGTGCAGGATCTGTGGCATGTGGGCGAGCAGCTGGGGGTTCGAGCAGGGGAGACATTATGTCATATTACATATCTTGATATGTCTCGTTCACTTGTATGCATGCCCATTTCACAGGCACACACTCCCACAGACACTCAGAAACACAAACACATGCCACCACCATCCCCACCAAGATTATTGTAGTTTCTTTCTTACTTGAAAATGTGAAAACCCAGGCTGGTTCTTTACAAGGATGGTTTAAATAATTTATGGACTGTGTGCTAGAAGTTGTCTAATGTCACTACTGTGCAGCAGCAGTTACAAAAGTCCGTTTTAGAGGCCATTTCAGACCTGGGAGCCAGAGGCGAATATTCTGGCATCATGGCTTTATTGGGGCAGCCAGACAGACAGAGTAGCCCTATCCAGATAATCACCACACATCTCTTCTAGATGGCCAAACTTGTCAAAGCTCACGCAGCACACTGCCAGTAGATTTTCATCCTTGGCAGCTGATAAAACAGAGGATTTTATGGTATTTTACACCACACAAAGCATGCATTTTTATGATGTCACATTGAGGATCTTTGTGGCAATATTTTCATCAGTTGTGCACCTTCTTTGGTCTTGCATCAGTAAGAGTGATATTCTGGTGTCTCTCTACTATATGCTTGATTGCACCAAGTTTTGGGTTCCATAACCCAGAACCGGTTCCAGGTTAACAAAACATTGAAAAGGAAGCTATACTTTCTAAAGGGCTTTGTAACTTCAACTAACCAAGCACACTGTTGAATAAAGCATGTAATAAAATCCAAATACCTTTACAAACCTGTCAACAGAAAACTAGAATATTCTTGTGATTTTAATTAAGCTGACAAATTCTGCTTTAAAATGGGACCAGGCATCTACATGCTTTCAGGCTTTGCGTAGTATAACATGCCTGATATTTAGCTACATATACAGTATATATGCAGCACTTAGAGATGTTAGGAACCTCCGTTTCCTGCAATATTTCTGACTATCCAATGACCTTTACCTTTTCAAAATATTTATTTTTCTTCTGATATCAGCTTTACCTATTCTCAGCAACCAGCTGCTGGTTCATTCGGCCGCTCGCTTATGGTGAGGAGGTTGGTCTCACAGTGACATACCCTCTATAGATCTTTTTCACAGCAAACATTTTGACATGTCATAGCAGGTGTAATTAATTACATAAATAATGGCTGCGTTCCAATTAGATGTTCCAGTTCCAGGGTCCTGGTATTGTGCATGCCGGCCCACTTACATGGTTTACTGAGCCATCATTAATGTCATTTGTTACACCTGTGCTCTTCTTGTTATGACAAGTCAAAATGTCTACCGTGGAAGAGCTCTCATGGTCCGCCTTCCTTTAGACCAGACCATTATTGACTGACATCTCTCTAACTGTCCCGGAAGTTTAATTGCATCGGTTACTGCAACATACATTTTTACGTTTCTTATTAGTACAAGTAGTTTGTGACCTTGCATAATTCCCTGCTTAGAATAACTGAAAACACCTGTGTGAGTGTGCAGGACCTTTAAAGTCCCTACACATTCCTGCTACATGAACTCATTATGAACCCTGTCAACAGATCCGTTTCTTGGTATTTCCTATTTATTTTCAATGTATTTTTGCTTGTTAAGGAAAACACAAGTGTGTGACCCCCCTCCCAGTTGTACACTTGGTAGCTCCCATGCTAGCGCACACAACTGGGGTTGTTTGACACTGTTAGCATGTTGCTGTTGCAGAATCAGATCCCCTTAAGTCTTTCTGTTCTGTGATGGTAATCTGACACGTTTTTTAGTTTGGTCAGTCAGTGGAGGTGAGCAAATGGAGGAAGTAACGTTACCTAAAAAGCTTAGAAAACAGGACCGGCAGACAGACATAGAAGTTGTTGTTTTTTTCAGACAGTAAGTTACTAGTTACCAAAATAGGTAACGTTAGGTTGGTAGATAAGGCAATAGCTAACGTATCAGGTAGCTGTTACTACTGTACGTTGTACACTGTTCTTTATACACTTACTATATAGCTAGCTAACAGCAGGATTACATTAAAGTTAATAAAACTAGTAATACGAGCAGAATATTCAGTGTATCAAATTAAAATGATCATCAAGGTCATCAGTCATTGTTCTTTAGGTAAAATAATGATATGTGGTCACACTGCAGGCAGCACAGAGAGACATGCTGGGAGCAGTGGGCAGACAGGGACAGGCTCTGGAGACACATGATCAGCTGAGAAAGTGGAATGTGAACTATAATGCAGTTTAGTGGAGCACATAGACAGTAAGTGTAAGAATCCAGCTAAATAGGTGGCTTAGTAAGGCATTACAGGTAAATGCATCTTGTGTGTGAATGACTGTGGTTACATGGAGAGCAATACTCCCATCTTAATCAGATTAAGACACGGATGGACCGTTTAGAAGAAGTTGCTTGTTTTAGCCTGTAAACAGTAAAACAGTCAGCAACTGACCAAAACAAAATGAAGTTGAGGGGCAGCCACTATCTCAGAGAAATCAGACTATTCCTTTAAATGTGAATTCAAATGATCAATGTAATCCTCAAAACTATGATCTAAATGTCAGAATTTTCATATATAAATATCATAGAATTGTGGGAAATGCACTTTAAAAAAACGTGAACCCCCCCCAGTGTCTGTACCATGGTTACGCCCTTGCCAGAGCCAAACTGATGCTGGGTTTTTGAGCCCATGCTGCTATCAATAATTCAGAGTAAAACAAATACTGATAGCAGTTTATTGAACACAATTTACTTTTTATAAACTGGCAGACTTTAAAGGAGTCCTCAAATATCATTGTAAAACAATTAGACAAAGATGTGTACTTAAACTACAATATGCCACTTATAGTGAACATTTGATAGTGTTTCTAAATTAACCATTTTTTCCCATATGAGATGATATATACTCAGATACTAATATACTGTATCTGTGACAAACGCATATCTTCTTATAATATTGTATTTATTTTTAAGAATACAATATTATGTGTCAGCCACTTACCCCTAAGTTAGGAACATCACAAGAATTCACTTTGGCAGATTTCATGCTTTATTTTGTTTAATTTATTTTTTTAACCACATTGAAGGCCCATTTGGTGCATCTTGTTTTTTCAAGGGAGCAACTTCATGGCTGAAGTATGTAAACGGTTCAGTGCACACCTGATCTCTGCTTTGAGTGGCAGAGATCAGGTGTGCACAATCAAATCATCAAATTGAAAAGCTGTCATTTTAGGCAAACAGACTTCACTGAAAAGGTGCAGGTGCAAGTCCAGATGAAGAGTTGAGTAATTTTACCTCTTTCCCTGCAGCTTGCTTTCCTTAGGCATATTTAGTTTTAGAAGTTTCTCTCTAGTATTTTATTTGTGCATAATGTATGTGGGTTCATGGAGGTAAATGTAAAATCTTTGTCTAATAGTCTTATATTGTCAGTGACATCCAGTGACCTGCGCTCTGTCTGTCTTTGTGTGGCCTGTTCTGGTGGTCAGTGTCATTAATTACATTTTCCTCCTCCTGTTTGCACAAAAATACCAAATGAGAATACCAGAAATTATTTTAAATATCATGAGAGATTTTTTTGTTTGGCTTATCGGTAAAGACAATATGTGATAATGGCTGATTGAAACAGATTTTTTGATAAATAATGACATTAAGAGATTTGCATCTGCCGCTTCTCATTTGAATTCCACTCAATTTCCACTCCAGCAGAAAACGGCTGAAAACCCACTGCACTGTGTGTGTGTGTGTGTGTGTGTGTGTGTGTGTGTGTGTGTGTGTGTGTGTGTGTGTGTGTGTGTGTGTGTGTGTGTGTGTGTGTGTGTGTGGACAGAAGAGAGAAATTAATTAATTTATACAACATTTCATTTTAGGTGGGAAGCAGCAATAAAACGATGCACCAGAGTTACAAAACAGTGACTGGCCCTCCTTTAATTGTGTATCATAAATGTTCAAATGGTGTCTGATTTGGCTCAACTGCAGAGAGGACAGACTATTATTAGAGGAGACAGGCCTTTATTTCTAATTTCCCCCGCTTGATTAATGTGTGTTTCACAAAATTTTAGAAAGAAGCCTCCCTGTTGTCTGATCTGCTCCCTGAATTCCTTCAACAGTAGCTTAACATTGAGAAAGAAGGCTAAGCCAAGTCACTTGAAATGAATTATAATAATAATTACTGAGTCTGGTCAATATTTCAGTTAATAATGCTGTTTAAATGCTACAATGCTACCATGACAATCATTAACCTATAGTGCAAGTAGTTTTGTTTTGTATTTCTATTTTTTGTTTTTTTTGTTCTTTTTTCACTGGCCTTCATTTGTTTGTATAGACTGCACCCCGGGCTGTCATATGAGACCCAGATATTATTTAAATACCAGCTTTTATTTGAGTATTATGCTAATCTTTTTATGCCCTCTTGAGTATATTTGCCTAACACTAGTTGATGGAATCAAACACTGATTTGCATTTTATTTGACCAACTTTTTTACCAACTCTTTGTCTAAAATGTACGCACCTTTTGGATGGAAATGATCAATTGTCCAGTCAAGTCTGACAATGGCAGCCCAGTTTGAATGCTGTCCTGACTGCAGACACTCTTAGCGGTCAGCTATGGGTTTACGGCCAGGAACAGAGCTGTCTTCCATGCCATTTGTTGTGTCTGACCTTTAAGATGATGAAGCTCAGGGAGAGTGACCCCTGGCAGGATTTGTTCAAAGAGCAGCCTCTTGGTAATGGGGGGTCCAGAGCCTGGCGGCATGCTGGGGGATTGATCAGCCCCTTACTCAAAGGCCAAATACAGAAAGCCTAGCCAGAGGAGAAGGCCATGCAGGACGTGGAGCAACCCTCTGCTTTGAAGCCCTCGCCAATACCTCAGCTGTTTCACTGCATGAATAAACATGTCTAACTTCTATCTGGTAAAGCTATTCTTCTGTCCCTTCCCTCTTCTGTCCTCTTTACTCCTGGATGAACTAAGAGTTGCGCTGCTGCAGATGGAGAGATATGAGCGGAGGTCACAAAATCCTTTCTCTCTCTTTTTTGTCGCCTTTTCAATCTTCCCCCTTCTCCCTCTTCTTTCTTGTTTAGCTTGCTCCCTCTCTCCCTGCTTCTCGCGTGAATACTTCCTGTGCTCTAGCCTTGTTGCACAGGATTAAATCCACTCATTTAGAGCTTGCATTGCTTCCACAGATGTCAGCTTTGAGATTGAAATGAGCTCCCCTTCTGCAAAGAGGCTGAGTTAAAAGGAAATTTCAGAGAGGGGAAGAGAGAAACAGAAATGCAAAGTCTTTTCAGTTCCATAAGTGTAGCCAGAGTGCGGCTTAACGTGTGTGTGGCTGACCAAGGGCTTTAGTGAGTGAGCGTGGAGATACTTTTTTAATAATCATGGCCCACACCTATGGTGAAAAACATTCTATGGCATTCATATTGTGCTTTTGTGTTGTTACCAGTCATTTGGTCTGCAATTTTTGTATTTTTCTGACATAGCCCATTATACTTTTGTGGACTGCAACATCATGAGAGGCTAACGTCAACCCACAGCATTACTCTAAGAAGCCTTGTGTGTGGGCTTGCATAAAAACCAATAGGTCAGGTGTGCATTGCTCTTAAGTATCTTTGAGCATTGTATTTTACATTATTAAAAGGCATCTGGGTACTTGAAAGACAATTGACAATTATACAGTGTGTTATCTATTAACGGCATCAAATTGGAGTGACCAAGGTACATGCCATTCACATGTAGATGTACATTATTTCTAATAATAAAGTTCACAGTTAACTTATTGTCTGTGGTGTTAAAATGTTTAAACTAGCAGCATGTACATTAACTTAATGTACTAACATACCAATGATTAAATCTAGCTAACAGTGGGATAGTATCAGTGGCTGCTTAAAAGCCAAGAAGCAGCCAAGGCTGTATTGTCCTGTGTGCAGCACCAGAGCTGAAGCAAAGAGGTTAGAGTCCAGGTGGTCCAGGTCTCATAAACCTCATCTGAAGGCTGAGCAGCCCACCACATCTGCATGTAGAACATCTCCGCAGTAGCTTTGAGAGACAGCAGATTTGTTATGACTTCTTAAGGTCGGCCTTAGCGTCTATGCTAATATAAGATCGTGACCTTTTTTTTTACCCTTCCTCAGGTGTTCCTTTGGAGGAGCTGACATAAAAGATGAACACAAATCAATGAGATGAATAACTTCAACAAAGACATAAAAAAGCAGCAGTTATGGCCGTCCATGGAGCTTTCTCATCTATGCTAATCGCTGCCCAGAGGCATTGATGAAAGGATATTCTGAAGTTATGAAGATGCAACGCTGTGTTCAGTTTATCGTTTGATTATATACCCAATTATAGTGCAAGTAAGCAATTAGACGAAGCCTGGATGTTGTGAGCAGATTCTGTCTGCAATTGAACTATGCTGCTATACTTTGAGCACCCCACAGCTCTAATTTTGTACCAGCATGTGTGTGTGTGAGAGAGAGAGAGACGTTTGATGAAAGAGGGGTGTTCATGAAGCAGCGAAGCCTGCCTTGATTACAAGGGTCAGTAGTATCAGAATGACATCATGTATTGCTTGATGAGTCCATGATGTCATGATTTGAGCTCTCGTCTATGTGTGTTTGTGTGAGCGTGCCCGTGTGGAGGATGGGAAAGGCTTTCTGTGAGAACAGTACTCTTCTTTACCGTAACACCATAACAGCATCTGTAAAGTAAACACAAGTGGCAGTTCCGCCTCTAAGCATTTGGCTCACTCAGTGAAAGCAATCTCTACTAAATGGTAATGGGCCTCTGCAAAGTGGCATCATCAGTGTTCTTCATTTCAGATGAACTGCTACTGTGTCACGCCTTTAAATATACCCCATGCTTAAATATTAATAACAATCTGGCCATACAGGCAGTGAGAGGCCTAATTCACTTAAATCAATTTTACTTTGCAACCCCCTTGCACGTAATTCAGTGCTTTAAAGCCTTGTTGTTTGCAGAGGATTATTTTGATTAAATGCTTTTAGTCCCTGAGTAATTTCCCCTGTAGAGGCTCTGGTGGGAGGTGTTGGCATCCACAACATCCTGCCAGGTTTTCTATTCAGACCAAAAACTGTTGCTCATGTACAAACTTCTGAGTGATCTGCTTTTCCATCTCTCTGCATTCACTTGCTGCTTATTATTCCCCTTTTCTGATTCTCCACTTTTGTCGGGAATGAGAAATGCTAATGAAGTTTAATGAAATTGATATCTATATCAATAGGTCAGAAAACACAAAAGGTGCATATCTGTTTCATTCATTCCAAGTCCCACGTTGCTTCACACCTCAAAAGAAATTCATCACACTGCCTCAAAGCCTTTTGGAAAAGCTCCTGCCCCCACGTCCCACTGCCTCCTCCCTGCATTGGTTGTTACTGTATGTGATAGAAATTGAGACATCTATTAAGCTCAGCCTATTGCTTGGCACAAAAGAGTCTGACATTCTTGAATGAAGAATCCTCTTGTGGTTCAAACCTCTGGATCTCATTACACCCATACTCCATTTGTACTAAAGAAATTCTATCAGTGTGAGCAATTATGTTCAGGTTGGTTTTGCACAATTTTGTAACTCGTATTCTAACCACTTGTCTTGCCGGCTTGTTGTCCTAACCCTCAGCAATGTTTATCTAACAATGCTTGTATTTGTCTGTGGCCTCTTCATCTGTAGCTACTTACACTGTGTGTATTCAGCATATGAGATGTGCTGCTGTCTTAGTCCACGCAAATACAATATGCCTTCAGGCAAGTACAGTGGCATCATGCAGAGATAACAGTGGCTGAAGCAGAGGAGCTCTGTCAGTCCCTCAGTGGTTATGTCTGTTTTCCTCACAAGGCCATAGTCTCTGTTTCTCTGTATGTGTGTGGGAATGTGTGTTTGTGCTATGGATATTAGCCAACAGAATTGGATTACTCCAGAAGAGAGAACATTAATTTTCCATCACCTTACCATGGATAGAGGTCCCTTCATCGATTAGGCTAGGTTCACAGTAACTTTTTTTTTTTTACAACACTGTCAAACTAAATTTCATCGAGGCCACGTTGAGAAATTAAACAAAGATGAGAGAATGATATTTCTAAAAAACAAAAATAATGTCTGACCATATATAGTCCTACCAGCATGTACTTCAGGCTAGATGTCTTCATGGGTCCATCCGGTTCCAAATTTATTCAGTGTAATCGGGTCCAGTTCTGTTTCTATAATTACATGTACATGTACTGCTACTTTTTTTAGACCACTGCTGCTCATTAATTGGTGGCACATCATGGTGCTGCCAGTGGTGTTCTGTCTGTATTTGGTCTGTTTGGGTCAACAGTATTTTGGATCAGGTCTAATTATCCATTTCGAACAGGGTCTAACTGTCCTCAGGTCTCTTTCGGATGTATGCACACTGAGTTTGGTTTTCCATGCATCTGGTTTGTAAAATGTTAGACCCTTGAAAACCTTGTTAATTGGTTATTAACAAAATGCATGCAAATGAAAATTACATGTACGCCAAAGCCAGCTGGAGTACAGTCTATTTTACAGGTTTTAATGTAATTAGTATTTCAGTACAGTCTAGTTCCATGGAAACGGCAACCTCTGTGCTGTTTCTTGAATGTTACTGGATGATGATTTAATGTTGTAGGGAAGATCCACTACAGCTAACCCAATCATCATTCACACACCCAGTTGTCCCATTTTCAGGTGCATTACTTACAGCCAGCCTTTTATTTATGAATTGCTTGGTTGTATTAAATATATTGTTTTTTAATTTAGTGGCTAGGTGTGCTCCTGAGCTACACTAATGTCTTAGAATATGTGTTAGTGTTACTACTGTTGGCAGTATGCTTTCCATATGTTGTTTGCTGTGACTTGTCTTACTTATGTTTCTTTTGTTATTTGTGAAGTTTAGCTTCATCTGGACCAGCTACTATTAAATACTGCTTACATATTAATGCAGAAAACAGGAACAGGCCATTCTTTTGAATAGCATTACTTTTGATACTAAACTATATTTTGCTTCTGCTTCCATACCTATTATTTTTACTTGAGTAAATTTCTGAATGCAGGAGTTTTACTTGTAATGGAAAATATTATGCATTGTTGTACTAAAATTTGGCCTATAGAGTTTGGTTTCTCACCTTTTTCCTCTGTAAAGACACTTGCACCTTTTTAAAGGAGGCTGCTCAGTCCTCAGGTCAAGCCCTGAGCTGTGGCTACTTTACAAATGGACAGAGGGTCTTTGTCAGGTTTGACCTGCAGGATGATTTCCTTCCATCTGATGACACAGATAAGCATTTGTGAACATGCTTGGCTCTCTGGCAGCCCACCTTTGGGTAAAAAAGGTAGATGTTCCTGTCAAATTTCCTCTGTTACTTCACTTTGCAGTTTGCCTTGTGGAAACATATTTGCTATTTTGCAGTGAAGTCCTTGTTGCCTCTATAATCCCACTAGTGTGCGGTTTCAGAGTAATCAAAATTATATTATTCATATTTATTAAAAGAGAATTCTCCTTTTTTTCTTATATTTTTTTGACTCCTTCATCAAGGGCTCTTTTTAGCTCTTTATGGCTTACTGCTTTTAGCCTGCTGTCTGGGTGCTAGTGAGTAAAGGGGTAGTTAGTCACCTTCTCCAAGGATAATTGCTTCCATTCAGTTGTTGCTAGAGCAGCCTTGTGATCATATAGGAGGACAGAAATTCACACTTATGGCTATATTGTTTGGCACTAATGAGGGTCTTTCTTGAGTTAAATAGTGTTTGAAAATAAACTGAAGAGGTGGCGAGAGCTGCATTCATTTCACAAGTACACGCTCAAGTGTTGCTATTAAGATGCCTATTGCCACTACAACTGGGCATGTATTGAAACCCCAGATTTGTGTCGACCAACACGTGTTGAAGTCATGGTTAGGGATCATGTTGGACAAGTATTGCTGAAGGTTTAAATAAATGTCTGTGATTGGAGCAGAAATAAAATCAACAACATGGTCCAAGTCCGAGGTTACTGTCGTCATATGTAATACAAATGCTATAAATGTGTGTGTTCATGTTTGTGTGTGTTTGTATGAAGACGGGGTGTCTCTTTAAGTAGGACAGTAGAAATTGATGGCCAACTCTGAAAGCTGACCTACATAGAGGCACAGACAAACTAGTTCCCTCAGCATGCCTGCTGAGGCCAGTTGCTCTGCAGAAAATGCAGAGGAAGCAGACATATTGTATGTTTCTGTAATAATTTAGTAAAAGCATACAGTAGATTCATGGTGGTACTAAACACAAAGAGTAGTATGTTGCATTGTACCTTGGTGTAGTATAATTTTATTAATTTGAGGAAAGGTTCCTTTTTCTGTTCCATAGCCTGTTTATCAGTGGTTAATGTCCTGTTTTCTATCTTCAATTTGCAGAAATCGAGATTAATTCAAAAATGTAATTTATTGACAAGAATTTCAAATCAAAGATGTCCAAACAAGGGTATCTGTACTGATAAGTACAAACTCGCTGGGGCACCATAAAATGATAAAGGCCAAGCATGAAGGAAACAACAATCACATTGAAATCTAATTACATAAATGTACATTCACACTGTTTGTGTAATTGTTCTCTGGCCGGATGCTTTATTTCATTCTGTCATTAAAAGCTCCTTTGTGACGATCAGTAATGAGATGTCCTTTAAAATGTTGTCTCAACTAATAAGTTCAAGCATTTCAAAGCCTCAGAGCTGCTGCTACACAAACTGAAACGTCATGTGTGGTAATTGTGGCCCCATTTCAAGCCAGTTGTTCTACCACCTGATTCCTGCTGGTACAGCCACCTACACAAAATCATCACCTTTGGTCAAATTGAGGGTTGACATACTGCACGCTGTGCAGACCAAGTCCAAAGAGGGATTAGCATTGGTGAAGTCCCAAAGGGGCTATTGCATTTGCACACCTACTCAAAGTATTTTATTGTATTTGACATATTTTCTTTTTTCCATCATCATTTTGCTAACAGGGCCTCAGATCCCAAACGAAATATATTCTGCTCAACATACTAAACCTGTGCACTTCCCATTAGAAGCAAACAGCAACATCTGTCAGCTGTAACACTACATTATTGTGTTGAGACAGAGATAGCCAAGGCTGATGGCCCATTTGATTAATATTAAGGCTAACAGGGCTTCAGTAGATGAGTCACTTATTATTTATTACTTAAATAAAATACACAAGGCAGTGTTCATTAACATTATTCAATATGGCCTTAACCCATGCTTTGTGTTGTTACTTATCTAGAGAATGATGTCAGACATGCAAATGCTTTTTGTAGTTTTAGGTCTCCTCTTAAAATACATCTTTTCAGTGAGCCATAAAGTTTGTTTATATGTATTTGTTTTGTGGATTCATTGTGCTCATCTGTTTTTGGAACCAAACCATGATACTTGAGTCTTGACTATTTCCCCTACCACATATTACCATATGTCCATGGCTTGCGTGCTCACCTTCACTCTCTCTCATTACCTCTGCTTTGCACATTAAAGTGGTCGTCTGTCATACATGTGTTACCATATGAATGGGAAAAGCATGTTTCAGTACAAAGCTCTGGTTACAAACCAGTTCCAATTCTGAACCTCAAAATCCAACCATATCCCTGAACACAATACATTACAAGGAGGAGAAATGCCTCAAGAAAAAAACTGTGTATTTATGTTGTGATCTTACAGCAACAACATCCCAACTCTTATCTCCCGAATGTTGTCCTGTCTGAAACAGTGCTCATGGTTCACTGTACTGTGTAATTTAGGGATTCATTTTACATCGTCCATCTTCACTTTCCCCCATGGCCCCGCATGCATTAAAGCAGCCACATCTATTTGTTTAGGATTTTTATCAGCTGATGTCTTGACTTGTGATTAGGGAATCTGTGGATGCCTATGCCTGTCAGTGTGTTTGTCTCTATATTAACCAATATATTTTTTTTTGTTTATTCAGTGTCAAGCCTAGTTATTAAAGGGAAAGTGCATTTACAGAGAAGGTGTAAGAGCTATATGTACTGGTGGACACTGTATGTACTTCTGCAGTGATGTGATATCAATATGGCCACCGTTTGTGCTTATATTTATATATGACTGTTGAAAACATTGTATGGATATTAGAAGATCTGCCAGTACCAAACCAACATAAACTATTTTTGTATAAAGACCACAACACCTACTAACACCAGCTGACAGCTCTGTTGTTACTGTCCAAGTCTTTAGGCGGGAGACTCCTTCATTTTTCTTTTATTTTTATACAGTCTGTCTTTCTGTCCAGCAATTATTAAGGCGTCTTCCTCCTTCAGTGGTTTGATTATTACACAATTTTTCACAAACTGAATTTGAATCAAATATCATAGATTTTCAAACTTTGTTTTGCTTTTAACTGTCAACATTCTCAATACTTTTTAAAGTATCACTACTGATTCTTCAGTATTGCAAGCGCATGTGAATACTTTGCCATTTCTAGTTACTGCATTTTCTCAAAATTCGTTCCTCTATTCTCTTCTCTCTGCTATATGTGCCCTGTGCTGTTAGAGTGTTCTTGGCGTTAACTATATTAAACAGGGGATTAATGCCCGGAGCTCTGGGTCTCTAGTAATAGCAGACGGAAATACTGATCAAAGGCCTCTAACTGTGCCGTGGGTGTTCGGACTGCCTCTGTCTGCTTCACTGCATTACAAGAAGATGGGGCTTGGAGACTGGGACACACAGACAGACAGGCAGTGCAGGAGCCTTCTGTAGTCTTACTCTTGATTGGACAGGTGAAGGTTTGATCATGCACAATAAGGGCAGGATAACCAATTCAGTAGGGGAAGTATAGGAGGAGCAGTTGTAGCTGCAGGTGGGTTGCACCTATGACCTAGCAGCCAAGCGTACAGTACATGTATAGTATGTAGGTGTATGTGCATATGCGTGAGTATTCTGTGTTTGTGTGTGTGAAATGGCCAACGGGGGGCTCCATTCCCTTCATGCTGTGTCCCAGAGGGCACGCCTGACACTTCCTCCAGGTTGCCCCACTTCCTCGCTCTGTGCTGATGGGACCGGTAGACAGAACTGCTCAGCAGCAGGCTCCTCTCATTAAATGCAGTTTTAATCAGAAGCAATACACAGCCCCCATTGTCAAAGCATTAGATATACATGTTTAGGGAATTTGGATATTTGGAGAGGCTGCAGCAACTCAAATAATGCTGCACATTTATTTGTCTAAAACTAGCATTAACTAAGACACTTCCTTTTAAAAAATGTTCCCTTTTTTATATTCCATTCATGCTTAACATTGACCTAGAAAGGTGTGGGTAATGAGCGCCAGGTCTATGCTTAGTATATCACTGATAATACGTATGTGCTTTACATTTGCTCTCATGTACTTATTGCAGTATGTTTAGCTGCAGTCATTAGGGGGGGGGGGGGGGTAAAAAGCATTGAAGCAACAGAAGCAGAGAAACCTGGAATGAGTGTGAAATAAAGACCGTGTATGATGAAGCTGGTAAAAGGCCGTGAAAGTAGGCTCCCTGCCGATTCTGTGGTGCGACGAGATGAGGCCAAGCCCAGTTCTCGCTAATAAGTGTGAGCAAGTGCAGCCAAGAGGCCTCAGCCAGTAGCCACACAACACCTATTATCAGCCTTCCTATCAGAAATCCATGTGTTTCCATTTACAGGGTATTGTTTAAGCTGTGGGAAGGTCCTTCAGTGTGAGCGTGTTGACACGTCTCTCCTTGTGTCTCAGTGCTGACAGTCTTTAATAGTCTCGTGGAGGTCAGCCTCCTGCCATGTGTGGATAGTTGGTAGAGAAGGGCCGGGATACATGAGGACTATCTCGCTCTGCTGACTCCCTGCAGAAGGAGGATGGGAGAGAAGAATGCTTTTGTTGGTGCTATTTTGTGGCCTGTAATTGTCTGTAAGGTCTGCAAAATAGGATAGTAGAGCAAAGGACTGCACCGCAATGGAGGGGGGGCAGAGGTTCAGACAGTCCACAGGGGACTGACCAAGAAGGCGTGTGCTGAGCCAAGGAGAGGGAATAATAGGGATGTTTGTTGTGTGTTTTTTTTGTGTATGTGTACAGGACACGTTTTTAGTAGTACTTTACACTACAGCAAAATATCTTTTTGTTCGTTTAAACAGATCCAGTCATGGGTGGAAGGGCCCTGCTGGTGGTATATGCGCTGGTGTGGCTTGGTCCTGACCCCAGTGGATATAATGGTGCAGTGGAAAATGTCCTGTCAGTTGATGGAGGAGCTGCCTGTAGCAGCAGGAAGGAGTGTGGCGACAGGGGCCATGTGTGTTAACCTCCTTCCTTGTCACTTTTTCTGTCTTTCTCCTCACCCCCCTCCTCTCCTTTCATCTCCACCTTTTTCTCTTTCCCTTTGCGCCCTCGTCCCCTCCACCCCACCTCAGACTCCACTCCCTCTACCTACACTCCTCCGTGACAAATTACTCCTGGCGGTTGATTTGTTGGTTGTCAAAAGTGCTCCTTGCGCTGACATGAAGGTGGGGTGAGCAGGAGAAAGAGGGTGCAGCTTCCCCCCCTGCTGTGTCTGTCGTCATCACCGGTCCCTTGTCCCCCCCACCCCCACCTCACACGTGTGTCGCCGCAACTCAATGTTGAGATGTCTCAGTGGAAATTGATATTCTGTCTCATAAGATCTCATCAGATTAGATGTTGTCCATGTTTAATCAGCTCACACATTAGGTTTCCAACCCTTCTTTTGACAAAGCTGTTTTGATGGCTTCTGGCTTGTGTCAGGAGCCGAAGAGGGGCTTCTGGGGAGAATCTTTTGTTATTTATGGGGGAGGAGCTGGAGGAGGAGCAGAAAATAAAAATGTGAGTGAGAGATAAAGACTTTATGACAGAACTATAAATGCCAGTGTTTGTGATAGGCTGGCTAGTAAGCAGCAGCTCCTAACAAAGAAATCCGTTTCTTTCTGGATGATCTAATGAATTAATAGAATAAGCTGCTTACCAGACTAATGTATTATAGGACACTTCATTTTGCCACTTCTGCATGTGTGTGAATATGAAGAGACTTGATACTAAATATTTACCAAACAGCATGCATGGTAAGGTGTATGTGATGTATGTGATTTTATATTGTAATATCAGTATGGTAAAGGTATTTAATCACATTGATTCAAAAATCCTGAGAATCCAATGCTGTCGTAAAGCAGTCCTGCTCATTGATCCGTAACATAGCCAGCAATGGCCTAATACAACCAGAGATATTAAAGGAATAACTACCTCAGTATAAACTAGAGCTGCAACAATTAGTCGATAAATCGATTCATAGGCAATTACTTTGAAAGATGAGTAATTGTTTAAGTAATTTCTTTAAAGCAAAAACACCAAATATTCGTTGGTTTGAGCTTCTCCATTGTCTCAAATGTTCTGCTTTTCTCTGTTTTATATCATTGTAAACTGAATATCTTTGTGTGTTGGACTGTTGGTTGAACAAAACAAGACATTTGAAGACGTCACCTTGGTCTCTGGGAAGCTGTGACAGGCATTTTTCACTATACCAAGCAATTGATCAATTAATTGAGAAAATAATCTGCAGATAAATTGATAATGAAAATAATTGTTAACTTACAGCCCTGGTATAAATGGTACAGCAAAACCTCTGACATCATATGTGAATATGTGCACATGTGCAGGATACAAGGCTCTAAAGAGCTTCCCCTCGAGCCTTTGACCTTGAGATTTGTCCTGTGATGACGCCTGAGCACATGGATTTGTCTTAACTTGTATGAATAGGACAATATTCACCATTGTTCAGCTCAATCACCGAGTAATATTTGAACTGTTGTCTCCCATTAGTGTATCAGTCCCTTTTCACATTCAGTAGGTGACTGTTTTTACTGTATTATCTGACATTCCATAATAATAAATTCATGGTGCTGCCCGCTGAGTGTGTGGTAGTCAGATGGTGTGTTGTCTGTAGTGACAGCTGTTTAAGCTCAATCTGAGGTGATTTGATTTCATCGTCGGGTGTTTGTCGTTTTGAAAAGAAACTCATCTCTTTTCAGTCCCACTTGCTGCTTTATTCACTAACTGTTTCTCTTTTGTGCGGTTTCCGATTTTGCAAAAGTAATAGAATATCAGTTTTCCTTTCAACCCCAGCTATACAGAAGCTAGATTGCTTTGTGCATCACCATCAAAACACAGAGGAGAGCATTGCAATCCACTTGCGTTCAAAAGTCTGAAACCATCTTGTCTCTCTGTCTTTGTGTTAAATGAGGGGTTAAGCTTTTATCCTATAAATATGGCATGAAAATCCCACTGTCAACCAGGCATTCATTCTAAGGCCTGCATTAACATAAAAACGAGGGCTTGTTATACAGTGAAATTTCAATAAAAAGAACACAAAATGCATTTAATGAAATTCAGATGCTGGGCCCAAGCTCCCTGAATCTCATTAAATGAGCTTTGTGCTGTTTTTCCATCTTCTCTTTGTAGAAGAGGTCCTCGAGTGCCCTTAATAATGTGGCAGATTTCATCATATTCCTGATTTAAAGAGGACAGTGTCTGTCTTGTTCACTTGTTCTTTTCCATGCCCAAGCCAATCTCCACAGATGCACTCACATAGTTTCTGGATCTGGCTCCTGATAATATTCCATCTTGTGGTGCATTTTCTTTTAGTTACTGGAGTTTTGTTAAGGCTCTCCACTAACTCATTCTCTCCCTCTTCCCCCCCCCCCCCCTTCTCTGTTTTTTCTCTGCATAGGATTTGGTTTCATAACTTTTGAGAGTGAAGACATCGTAGAGAAAGTCTGTGAAATTCATTTTCATGAAATCAATAACAAAATGGTAAGTCCACTCATATTTTTTTTCAATTCCAGATGGGCGTTAAAGGATTAATATTTGATTTCTTCTTTCCCCTAGTATTAATAGCGGAGGAGGTGTGTGTGTGTGTGTTCATGTTCATATGCACAGGCTGACACACACACACACACCCAACCACACACACTCTGTGGGTCTCTGGGTCTCAGGGATGGGAAAGCAGTGGTGTGTACTGCCCACAAACCGTGAAATTGTGTGGCTGAGTTCTGCCTGTCAGGCTGGGGGACGGGAGAGTGGAGCCTGTCCCTCTCTTTCTGAATCCCCTACCACACACACACACACACACACATACACACACACAGGTGGTGATGTCCAGGGATGCAACAGGGAAGCTACTGGCAGAGGCAGAGTTCATTAGTCAGGGATTAACACCTTCCACAGAGTCCCAGTGATGCTTGTTTTATTTACACCAGTAATATGGTCATCTCAGAGCACTCTACAGAGTTCGGTAGCAGTTTTCTAAGTCATCATGTCATTTATGCTAATTGACAGAAACCGACTTCAGTGTAGCGAGTGTGACATTAGGTCCTCCTTCACCCAGTTCCACCCTGCAGGCCTCCTGAGAGATCCTGCATCATTTGAGCGGTTCTGTGGGTTGTGATTGACTGGAGGGAATACTTGTCTTACCGCCGTTCAGTCGGGCTCCTTCTCTCAGTGTGTGTCCTCTCTCTCTCCCAGCCTTTTCCTGAAACTGACTGACTGGCTGTCTGACTGACAGGACCAGTGTAGTAGAACCATGTTCACCAGGGACCAGCCCAGGTCCTGTGTGACCCCAGTATACATCCCTCTGTGTCTCTGCGCTGCATCACAGTCGATGCTCAGGACTGCAACCAAAAAAAGCCAGAGTGTGACAGAAATAACTATATGCGTATGGAAGATACTCTGTCACAACCAAATGTCTCAGATCCTTTGACATGTAGGCATAGCACTCTGTGAACACACAAATATCACACATCAACATCAGTATCTGTTTATGCACACAAAGCATAACAATTGCTGGCAATGCTGTCAATTCTTGATTTCAAAAACTATTTACAACCTATTTCTGCACAATTTGTTATGTTACAAAAATAGTTAATAAGACATTTGTTTACCATCAAATCTGGTATCAAATCTCTGGAGTACATTTCTACATTGTTGTGTGTTCCACTCCAACTTTTACCATGCAGAAAAATGAGCCTCATTTAAGTCCAACTCACAGCCTGTTTGTAAAAAGTTCTAGTTAGATAATAATTGGATTGTAAACAGTAGCATTAATTAGGAATGCAAGTTTGATTAATAAATAGTGATAATGTTCAATAGTGTAGTAATCATTACTAATTTACAAAATACTTTTTTTTTCTTTAAACAATTTACTTAATTCAGTAAGGTGTTTGAATCAGGCAAAAAAAGAAGTGAATTATAAAGTAAACACAAAATAATGCAGTCTCTCAAAATTGTTCCATCAGTAATCAACAAATGGCCAAATAAAACACCAAAGTTCAAACATTGCTAATAATTTTGCACAACTTGTTATAGCACATAAATTAGCTGAGAGTAACTATGCTGGACTGGTCTAGCACTTAAAACAAAGCCTAACTCATTCTTGTTGTATTGACGAAAACTGCTGTATGCTGCAGCCAACAGCAAATACCTTAGAGCGTTAGAAACATAAAATAGACTTCCCCAATGTCCTGACAACATATTTCTGTCTAACTGGTTTTATTTGAGAAATGAGCACATGGTATCTACACGTACATGGTCAGCGGTAAGTTGTGTACACAGTAGGGCTGCCACAAACGATTATTTTGATAATCGACTAGTCACCGATTATTTTTTTCGATTAGTCGACTAATCGGATCATACGTAAATTGCAGCTTATCGCACCAGCATGCAGCTGCTCTAATATAACCATCATCAGCTTCCAGCTTGAAGTGTTTAAGGTGTGTGCTAACTAAAAAATAAAGACAATTAAGACGACAGTCCATTCAACTTTTAATGAACTTTGCAGCTTGTAGCAGCTTCATCGCCAACCATGGACAGGGGTCTCATGTCCGTCACCAACATGTTCCAGATTGCTTCAGTCAGGACATTTACCTGCCCAGGTGTGCATGTTGTTGCCTTGGTAACAAAGCTGTCCATTGAAGAGGAACGTATTTTTTAGCACTGTAACGTAGCGTTATAAAACATTAGCGTTATCACATTTCCTATTCAAACATGACATCACTGTTATAACGTTACAGCAAACACATAACATATGAAATTGTCGTCGTTAATGTTAACGTTTACAGCTGTCAATATAAGTAAGTAGCTCACTGTGGACGTTAATGTTAGCAGCTAACTGTCCCTCTTCGTCAGAAATTGAATCAGATTCAGCTACAACAACGTGCTTTCTTTTCAAATGCTCGTGCATCGCTGTAGTGCTCCCATGGAAGGTAAGTTCTGCCTTGCAGATTTTGCATTGCACATTCTTTTCATTTCTTTTGATAAAATGCTCCGTTTGCGGCTAGCCACGATACTGTTGATACTGGGCAGAACTTCTCCAGTGACATCACGGCTGACCCCGATTACCACTACTGCGCATGTGCGTCAAGGACAGAAAGGCAGACAAGGCAGCGGAAGCTACAGCTGCAGTTTGGAGAGAAAAACAAAGCTTCAAAAAATAAACGACGACGTCGATTATTAAATTAATCGTCGACGATTTTGATAGTCGACGTAATCGTAACTAGTCGACTAATCTTGGCAGCCCTATTACACAGTACGTCCACTTTAGCCAGTCCAGTTGCTAAAAAACATCTGTTCAGGTGGAACCTTCGTATGTCACAAATAATGTTACTGTTGCACAAACTTTAATAGCCCGGGGAATCTTTGGCATTTCCATTCCACCAGCAAGTACACTTATATATCCAGAGCAGGAGATGTTGCGTTTTTTGAAGTTTTATTCCAATTTCCCCGCTGTGGGACAATAAAGGCTTATCTTATCTTATCTTATCTTAAAGCATACATGCATTATTGGAGCATGTATAAAGTAATGTTGATAAGCATGTGGGACAATGTGTCCTTCTCCTGGGGATGCATACTTCCACACCTGCAAAATCACCAGCAACAAAGTTGGCTTTGTCTACCCTGCTGTTTGCATAGAGACACAGTCAAATTAATTCCCATTAAAGTACTTCTTTTTTTTTTAAATAATCGCTTTCACATGTTTCTGCCTTAAGACATTATTAAAGATAAATAACACCACTTGCTTTCCATTCATTCTCTTTGTGTATAGGTTGCATTGTGCAGCCCATTCATGCACTGCAACTGCAATTATTATTGTTAGAGAGAGATTTTATGTAAAGAGGGAATAAATTATAGGTTATTTTTGTTTTTTCATTCTCTGCTCTTGTTTCTTGCCAGCAACATCAAAGCTGTCTCTGAGACATCACCTAACAGTCAGTGTTTACTTCTGACTTGCTGATGTGTCACAGTCATGACAGTTATTATTATTGTTATCAATATTTAGTAAACCCTGTTAGTGAAGGGCAATGTAAAGTGTAAAATAAGAAGTGAGCCCCTTTGGTTGGAAGCTTCACGTCTCTTGCATTTGTCTTGACCACACGCAACTGTGATGTGATACACTGTTGTGCATTGTGATCTGTTGTACTTCACAGGGTGTGGCCAGAAAATGCATCAACCGCTATATGACTGTAAAAACAGTATTCCTAGCCTGTGTGTAGTTACTCAAAAGAAAATGACACATGTGGAAACCATGTGACCCACCTGGGAGTCCCAGAAACCTTAACAGAAAGGATGAGGATTATTGAGGGGGTACAGTGTGAAAGGGCAGAGCAAGGGCCAGTTTTCTTAGGCTTTTGTCGCCTTTGTAAGGGTCCCTCTTGGCAACACCTACTGTACATTACATTTCCTAGGATGCAGGAAATAAGTGTGTCCCTCAGATCTTCTACAAAGTGCTGACATCTTGGAATGTCGGCAAAGAGAAAAGAATGTGGAGTGTGTTAAGAGCATTTTTCAAAGACACTTCAGGTTTTACCTTAGTTGCACAGAGGAGAGTACTGGTTATCCGGTGTCTGAAGCACCAGCACAGAAAATAAAAAATGCCCCCTGTCTTCATCCTTATGAAGTACTATACAGAAATAGACCTCATCCATCCTCCCCGCAAGTGTTATCTAAGATGGTTCTTGAATAATTGATGCAGACAGAAATTCCACCCCACTTGGGAGGGTTGTGAATGTACAGGGCACCCCACCTTCTCCTTGCCCGATCTCTCAAGGGCTCTGGCAGTGTAGTGGGTCAGTGCCCACTCAGATGTGAGTGACTGGACCTTTTAGTGACTTGGTCAATCACCCTGTGTTCATGTGCCACCGATGCCTCATTTTCAGGAGCCCTTCCTCTCTGTCACTATGAGTTCTGCCTCATATATAATTAAAAATAGGGTGCTGCTTAGCAAGAAGCTCTCAACCTGCCCCACCAGCTGCACTGACTTCTGCACTCACCTCTGGAGACTGCCCAGCTTTAGCAAATGGAGGCTGTGATAAAAGTATGGATTATCCTGTGCAGGGCTCCACATAATTGTAGAAACATCCTTTAGCTATACAGTAGCAGGAGGTACTCTTGTATTAAAACCAGTAAATATTTTTCAGTAAAAATCTATAAGCAGAAAATGGCTTGACAGTTTTAATATCAATATTTTTAACAGTTTATCACACCCTCTGGTTTCCACATATATGAATTTCTATATCATATTGTAGTATTGTAGTACAGCTAAGGAAAGGTTGTGGATTCCATTTTCTAAGACAGGAGTCCTTCTATCACTCCCCACCCTCCCGTTATGCATGCACAGCTAATTCATAATAATACCCATCAAGTATTGGCTCTGATGAGCGAGCAGTGTGCCATTAAAATGGACTCACATTGGTTTTAGTCAAGTGCTTCAAGGTAATGTTCTTTAATGTGTCATTTTTAATATTCAACAGTAGCGAATGATCACAACAGGAGGGAGGAATTTTCTGTTAGTCGTCAATTTCTCACTGTCTTCCTGACATGACCAACCAATTACTGCGCTGAGGAGGAGAATAAGCTCTGACTCTCCCAGTCGCTGAGGAAGAGACTAATACAGGTGGGCATTTATACATCAGCCTTTAATATATAGATACAGATGTACTCTGCACATTGTATTGATATAAGCAGAAGTTTTGAAAGAAAAATAGCATAATGTAACCCGTACATTATTATGGATACAGGATGGATCAATTTTTTTTATGCATTTTTTCATTAAAGGAGCTAAATTTTCCTTTACTTTACTCCCTAATACAGTGTAACTCTCTCTCTCTCTCTCTCTCTCTCTGCAGCGCTAAGATTATATAATATCAATATTAATAATAATGATAAGACGAAGAAGAGGAGGAGGCAGGATGATACCAACAGGATAAAGCAGACTTTTTTTCATGATCTAATTTCTTTAAGAGACAACTTTTAAACTCACTTTGTAAAGGGTTTCACATACACACAGCTAGAGTTGAAACTGTTGTATTGTAGCCTGCTTAGACTCTTAGAGACCTACTTTGAGAACAGCAGTTGGCAGATAAATACCTACCGCTGTGTTTTCTGAGTTCCACTCAGGCACTAATGAACTTACGCAAGGACTCCCAAGTACTATACCAAAGATACTGAAGCTTCAGTAACCAGTATGTTCAGGTAAAAAACAGTTGCAATCTATGTTTGCCACATCCCGAATGGTGAGGTGGAGCATTATTTCAATTGACATTAGCTGTGGAGAAGAGGAAGAAGTAGGTTGTGTAACTCAGAAAAGAGAAACACTGACACTATGAATGTGACTAACTAGTCACAGACACATCATATGATTTATGCCAGTCAGGGTTGGATTTTAGTAACATTTTTCCTTCATGTGGATGCTAGTTATGATGATCATGTATTATTATAACATCAAGAGTCCAAAGAACCCTTCAGCTTTGCTTTATTTACACAAGACTAATGTGGGGACATGATCCGATGATCTCAGTGACAAATTATCATAGGGGACGTTTACATATTTTACATATTGTCTTTAATTGACTCAAGTGAATATGTTTGTTCTGACTTTAACACAATGAGTGTTAAGCTCCTGCTTTTGGTGTTTTATGAAATTTCCACCGACAATGCATTACCAGCTGCATGACAGTCCTATTGTTGGTGAACAAAATAAAAAATTGTATCAAGTCAATTCAATATCACTGATAGTGAAACATCATGAGATACTTTAAGAATATTTGAAAATGTTGTTGAAATGATTATATGAATAAAATGATTTAAAATATGTAAAAGACACTTTAAATCACGGTATGCTACAAGATACTTAGGGATAGGAATATTATAGTAATAATGTTACTCTAAAATATTATAAACTGGTTTAAAATTGTAAACTGGTACTATTAAACTATTAAACTGGGTGAAGTTACTCTTTAATGCACAAGGAAATTAATTCCTTGAACAGGTCAAACTTAACACTGTAAAAGAGCCAATTCGATGTTTACGAGAGACATTTACCTAAAAGTATTTTTCACATGATACTGGACAGTTTGTAAAATCAAATTTTCCAGGAGCAGTGCACTTAGTTAAACATAATTTGATCAGTCTGTGGACGTTATATATTTAGCAGTGATAAAGGTTCATGAAATCAGTAGCTTATAGCCTTTAAGCTATGTCTATAAGCAGTGGGTTGTCTGTAATCAGCTAACCAAACATAATTACTTTTAATTAGACCCACCTTCTGAGATCGTGAGTGCCAGCTGTACCAGTTCTGCTGTTGTGTGTCAAACCTGCAAACCAATCAGTTGCGCTGCTGATGAACATTAAAATTTACAGCCCTCACACTAGGGTCCATGAAGTCAAGTGTGTGTGTGTGTGTGTGTGTGTGTGTGTGTGTGTGTGTGTGTGTGTGTGTGTGTGTGTGTGTGTGTGTGTGTGTGTGTGTGTGTGTGTGTGTGTGTGTGTCACCCCTGGACACACTTGGTCGTAGCCATAGACTAAACTTGCTATCACTATTTTAAAGGAGATTTCTGCAGAGAGAAACTTAGGTCTCTGGGTTGTTGAAAATGTCTTTGAAAATATTTTTTTATAGAGTAGAAATCTTTAACAGTGTTTGAACATCAAGTGCCTAATAAGGAAGTAGGACCACCCTTCGGCGGAGTTTCAGTCCCTCGTGGAGTGCTGTCTTACAAGTTCTGGACTGTAAGTAATTGGATGTTTACCCTTCATTGAAGAAGGAAAGCTTTGAGGGATGAAGGAGGTGGAAATCCACTTCGCACTACGCACTCCAGGACGTTCCATAAAAGCTCAATGATGTTCAGATCTGCTGATTGAGGAAGTGATGGAAGCCATTTGACGTCAACCTGATGATCATGGCATTACTTTTGAATGTGTCTCTCAGTGTGTATGAGGACAATATCATCTTGGAATATAGAAACATGCCAAGGGAACAGTTTTGGCACCACAGGGAGCACCTGGTCCTTAAAATGACCTCATAGCTTTTACATAACCATGCAGAGATATCATCAGACATAATGACTCCTGTGAGATTGCTGGCCATCAAAGGCATCATTTTGCTTTATCCAAAACTTCTTACCATTATGATATGTTTACCATTACTCAGTTATCCCGATTCTTTTTATTGACCATGGATACACTTGTTTCAGAATGGAAGGTCTGCCGTAAATACCCTCTTTATAAAATACATGACATACTGTTTGTTTTGACTGGTTCACAGAGGTCTTAAAGTGACACTCCAACCTAAATCTACTTTTTGAGTATCAAACACTGAGGCTTGAAATATTTGTAGTTGGACCTATAATGGAGAACAGAGGTTCTGGGGCTGTATTCACAAAACCTCCTAAATAAAAAATAAATAAATAAGGAGCGTGTCAGTCCTAAAGCTAAAACTTTAGGACTCCTAAGTTTGTGGTCTGAGAGTAATTCACAAAACATGTTAGCTCTAAAAGTAGATCCTAAGTTAGAGGTAGTCCAGAAGACTCCTAAGTCACTAAGAGCTCCTCACAATCAGGCAGCTGCTGCACAAGTGAATATTTTATTTTGTTTCATGTATGAAATCTAAAATGTATGAAATCTAAATAAAAAATACCTTACGAGAGATCAGATCCTTTATGAATACAGCCCCTGGTCATCTTGGATTCACAGGAATTACAATGGATTTTTATAGTGATACATTTTGAAAGGGGAGGAAAGTATCAAATGATGCTGTTCATCAATAGATTCAGTGAAGTCCAAACACTCATCACAACTGAATCCTTATGCATGACCCTGTCCTTCTTAGCTTTTTAGAGTGCATGTCTCCTGCTCTTTCATTGGTCAGAACATCTCTATCCACTAGATTATCTTTTAATAGAACATAACATAACATACTGCTAAAGCTTAATTCAAAAATATGATTTTAACTTGGTTATCAGTCATTCTGTTCTTTAAATAAACCCCTTGTTAAACGATTGTTAGAAGCCTTTTTCTTAAGTGAATAATCCCACACTCCCATGCCTGATGTTGTGCATTCAGAGCCCTGACATTTCCTAACTATTCAGTCTATGTGTTTTGACTGTGCAGCTGGGAGTGGGAGCTGGAGTAAATGAATCACACTGTTTCCTTTCTCCAGTCTGCCAGTCTACTGATGGAATCCATTCAACAGTGAAGCTAATAGTAGGCATACACCTCCCCCTCTACGCGCACTCACGCCACACCTACAACACTCGTCCCTGAAGGACAGCCATTGCCAGTCCATCCCTCCCACACCCTCCCGTTATACCTACAAGGTTAATATGTATAGGAGATGTATTGAAAAGGTCATAGCTGGAGTGTTTCTCTGCTCTGTATTATAGGGTTTGTACATGAAAACAAAGGCTGTTTGTTTTATTCTTCATCAGTGGGCTGGATTACTACAGTTATCAAGAAGTGCTTGTGATGTCTTGCAAGTGCATGTTGCCGTATGTTTGTGTGCATATATGCACCTCATAATTTCAGTATCAAGCTTGTGTTATTGGTAGATAGAGATTTGTTTTGAAAGAATAATTACCTCAACAAAGACACAAATCCTGATTTCACAACCAGAACAAGACAGCATCAGAACAAAGCAAAATATTCTGCAACAACACTGAAATATTTCATGACAGAGATGATATGCAATTTATCACCTATTTGTCTTTCCTTAAATTTAAAGCTTAACCAGGGACAGGGGCTGCAAATTAGCTTCAGCAAGGTGCCCTATTCAGTGTACATTACACCTTTTGAATGTTTTCTTCCAATTTAACAATGTTTACATTCTACTGTGAAATGAACAAACAAATAAGTGAAATTATTACATCAAGAAGCCTGTTGACTAACCTTTTAATCTAACCTTTTAACTGGTCATCCTTCCAGTTAGAAGACTTTAACAAAACAGATACTGTGGTAAATATGAGCATCAGTAATAACTTCACATCCCTTTTTTCAGTATCCACTGGCTACTATACGTCAACATCTGTCTCCTTATAGCAGGCAGCGTTTTGGGGTCATTTCCTGTTGTTGATTTGGACTACTTTTTTACTCCTGACAAACTGGGCTGCAGGTTGCTTGGACGAGATCCAAGGCCCACTTTTTTAAACAGCTGTATGTAGCACGCTGGGGTCTGAATGATTGCTCCGATTGCTCAGACTAACACAGTAAAGAGTTCCCAGTTGTTCTAATTTAGCCGTCCAAGCAATCACAAACAGTATTTCAAAGAACTTACTCAAAAGAGGAATTTAAACTGTTTAAGAGTGTATAGGCTGTACTGTTTGTTTTCTTCCCTCCCAGACTTTATCTTGGATGACACAAATCTCAAAGATAAGTCAGCTGCAGTATATCAGTGCAGCAGAGTAGGAGGAAACATCTCGATATATGTTGAAAGCACGCAGGTTGAGTTAACCATACCTTGTCAACACTGTGTGGAAGGAATTCAATTCACAGTCAGCTTGTAGCTCTTGCAAACTATGTATGTGTGTGAGAGTGTGTGTATGTGTGTGTGTTTGAGGCTCTCAGATCCCCTGAGTACTATTTCCACACAAAACGGTGTAACTTTCCTGGCAGTGAAGGCAAGGCAGGTTAAAGGGGTGCCCCTTTTCTAAACACACAATATTGTGCTGCCTTCAGAACATCAAGAGTCCTAGACAAGTTACACAAGCCATAGTTCAGGACAATACTTGCAGTTAAAATGAGATCTTGTCAATTGAGTGTTTTCCCACAGTTCATGTGGCAAAAGGTTCAGTCTGTAAAACTTTCCACATGGCTAAATTTGAATCTGTGCATTCACAGCTGCTAAGCCATTGCACTGCTTTATTGTCAGGCTCAGAATTGTCTTGCCGTCCTCTCTGTTCTCCTCTCTTTTTCTCATTCTTTGACTTAGTTCACTCTTGAAAGCTCCTGCCTCCCTCTCTCGCACACTCCTCTGTGTTTGAAGCAGGTGAACACCCACACACTCACACCACTACAGATCCTGGCTCCTGGCTGGTTTTAAATCCATGACAAGGAGCCCTCTCTCTGAATATCAAAGACCCACATCTGAGAGCATGTAGGCATGACTCACACCGGGTCTGTCTTACTCCCAGCAGGCTACCTGAGCGTCCAACTCGCTGGATGTGGCAGGGGCTACTGGAGGACGCTGATCAGACACTGTCATGTCTACGTGTGGGCAGAACTCGGCTGTATCTGTCACCCAGCTATGTGAACATGTGAAAATCCCAGCAGTGTACTGAGGTTTCTAACAGACCCATTTGTCCCACCCAGTTCCCTCTTCCATGCTGGGGGTCATTCCCTGACGATAAGAGCGCCTGTGCTCTCTTCAGCACAATGTCAAACCATTGCAGGCGAGAAAGGAGGGCAGAGTGGCTGTGACAGCTACAAAGTGGCTGAGGGAACTGTGTACTTTAGTTGGTCTGCTTCAAATGAAAGGGCTGCTAACAGCAACAAATCACAGCTCTGCAACGCAGCAACTTTCCCTCTGTGATAGAAACCTTTTTCATTAGTGTTCCCTCTTTACATTTCTAGCTCTCTGCTGGATATACAGAGCTTGTTATACTATTCATTTACCACGACACCTTCGTCCAGACATGAAGTTTTATTTCAGTTTGGCAACTTGCAATAGCACGTTGTGTCGACCAATGTGCTTGTGTGAATGTGTGTGTTTGTGTGTGAATAGTAATGTGCACCGCTGGCCTGTCAGAGTTGCAAGCCTATTTGTATGGATGCCCGGCTGTACCTTGGTTGAGGTGAACACAGCACTGGCGCAGCAGCCTGTCTTGTGCAGCAGGCCAGGATGACATGTGAATCGCAGCAGCCGAGAAAACCCTGCTTAAGTGGAGGCAGTAGGGAGAAGCAGGCGAGAGCCAGGAGGCAAACAGACAAACAGATGGACAGGCTGATGCCAAGCAGGCAGTGGAGCAAATAGATTGTGCAGCATGGTGAACAGACTCAGCCTACCAAAGAACAACCAACAGACACAAGACCATGCCACCCTTGTCAGCCAATCGTGCTTCTCTATAATTCATCGAGATAGGATAGATATGTGGTAAATAGGACTCTCATCTTCCTCCTTCTCCTCATCTGCCCCTGTCACATCCCTCATTTGATATGTGTTATGTAGGAGGAGGAGATGTCAGTCTTGCAAGATGGGAAATGAACAATCCTGTACGTGTGAGAACTGGAGTGAGAGAAAGAGATGCAGGAGAGAGATGAGTGCTGCAGGTGGAATTGGACTGTGGGACACCGGGGACTTCAGCCCAACAGACATACACAAATACACAATGCACAAATAGAACCATAGACACAAAAAATATCCATATTTGGTTTTAAAACACCAGTTTTTTTGACCAGCTTCAGATTTTAAACACACTGCCCTGGCAAGACTTAAATTAAATGAAACAAACAACAGTGAACGAATTTTGTCAAGAGAGATTATTGCTTTTGAGATTATTCTTTGTTTGGATAAAACAAAGAACTGCCTTTCACAAAGAAACTGGACATACTGCCACACAGCGGGACTGTGGTAATGGCACTGCAGAACAGCGCTTCTCCTACCTTGATGTCTCAGAAACTCTTGGAAAGAATTAAGCTTGTATTTCCCTGAGGCACTGGGCACATGCTCACTGGAGCAACAACCTTTGCTTTAATGCAGGAGGAGCATGATTGTAAGTTTTCCCTAGAGACTTTCCTCTAAAATGCGAGGTGCTCAGATTGACTCAGTCTTGTTTTTCTCTATGGAAAACATCTAGCGCTGTGCAAGTCAAATAGAAAACCACCTTAAAGAGCTGAGACAGCCCTGTCAGATCTGTCTGGTTGTGTATCTACACAGTCTAATGGCTTGTCTCTCTGTGTGTGTTTGTGTGTGTACATGTGCATATGTGTGTGTTTGTCTGCCTACATAGGTAGAATGTAAGAAGGCCCAGCCCAAGGAGGTGATGTTCCCACCAGGTACACGGGGGCGAGCCAGGGGTCTGCCCTACACCATGGATGCCTTCATGCTGGGGATGGGCATGCTGAGTGAGTCATGCACACATCCACTTACACAATAACACACACATATGCAAATACACAAACAAGTGATCTATATACATCCTTTATATAATATATAAGTTTGAAATCATGCTGAAAAGGTCCATCAAGCAACAATTTAGGCATACATTTCTTGATTTTTAAAGTGACACTTTTTTTTTTTTACCAGGTTGTAAATAAAACTATAAAACATAAGCCGTTAACATTTTCTTTTGGGGAAATGGGAGGGGTGGGCAGCAGGGGAAGTGTCAGACATGCACGCCATTCAGTCATCAATTTCTACCTTCTAAAAAAATCAACTCATGCAACCTCTCGTCTAGATAGCCCCATTAGGTGGGCGCTGCCCCTAATTAGGCTGCTTCAAGGTGTGCCACCAGTGGCCACTGTGGTCTATTTCTGGTCGCGTCTGGTACAGGCAGCCCCTGGGCATATAGGAGCAGACCAGCACATTATCAGGCTAAATGAAGAGGAAAATTGGTGTAATGTCATATTAAGGATTCATCACTGTGCCCCCCTTAATGGGTAATGAAGGGGACACACATGTCAGGCAGAGATCTCACCTACAGGGACCTCAGCTGCTGGCCCACCCCTCTTCATTACCATCCAGCCCATGCCTGTGGCCCTTTTTATTTAACACTATTGCTATCTATCTATCTATCTATCTATCTATCTATCTCTCTATCTCTCTATCTCTCTATCTCTCTCTCTCTCTCTCTCTCTCTCTCTCTCTCTCTCTCTCTCGCTCGCATTTCCTATGCATATAATTTGTATGTGCGACCCAACCAAATGGATTTGCCCTTACATAAAAGATTTATTTTTCCCTTCAAAAGTAAAAGAGACATGTAGCTGATTGTAAGAGACCCCCCTCCCTCTCGTAGCAGGTGCAGGCAGAGACACAGTCATGCATTTTTATCTGTGCCAGGTAATGTAATGTTTAAAGCGGCTTTGAAAGTCGATAGCAAGTCATGCAGTATTTAGCAGTTGCTTGTTTTGCATTTTCTTTAAAAAAATGGATAGGAACCAGTGGATTTAACCAATTATTGACCTGTGGAACTATTATTTTTAACAAAGAAAATTATTCCATCTATATACAGTTGCTTAAACTGGCTATTCCAGTTGAGCTTGCCATGAGACAATTGTTTGTGGTAAAAGTGTTGATTAAGACAGGCCAAGTGCTTCTGTCAGCTCTGTCTAAGTCGTTCAGTTGCATCTCATCTGTTAGAAGTATTTAACAAGCACAGTGAACTTTTCAGAACTTATTACAGACTAATGTGTCTGCGAAGAGGACAGCACTCTTCCCCTCCATTGGGAGACGGCAGGCAGAAAGGCAGTGATGTGCTCATGTGAGAATATTAACAGCCAACTTGTTTGGAGACACTCTTATCTAAATGAAATTGGAACAAGGACAGCGAAACATTCCTTTATATAATTTGCATTTGGAAAAAAAGGGACCCTAGGCTCATTATTTAAGAAAGTGTAAGCTCCTTTTGTGCCAAATCTCATTAAAGCCATCCCTAGCTCCTTTGTTTACTGCCTCTAATCGAGGCATTTATCTTTATTGTGTTGTGCCCGATGTATGTTTGCTGAAATTAATACACATTTGAGCCTGGGCGAGGTATGGGTGTACCAGATGGATAATTGATTTTAAAGTGAATCAGAACTGTTGAGCCATAAAATAGGTACATTAGCATGCATATTAATAAGGCAAATAAGAGCACTAAGAGGCTGCCACCAGGCCAGACACAATGGCAGGCTTCATTTAGTGAAAAGACAGTGGGCTCCCTCTTTCTTTCTTCTTCCTTTCCTCCCACTCTCTTGCGATATTTGTACATACGCACATACTAAGAATTTCACGAGATAGTAGCTTAACTTAGCATGTGTCTTAATCCACTTTCCCGACACTTTCATATCCCTCTCTATAGCTTTCTCCTTAGACTCTCAGTGCACACATCTGGCGGCAAATGTAATGCAGTACATCAGACTAGGAAAATGGTTTTGCCATTTCAGAAAATGTTGAAATAAGGGAGTATTGAGGAGCTGCGGTATCTAAGCCAGCAATTTCAGTTTGGCATTTATTCTGTTTGACAGTAAGACAGTATCAAACACATAATATCCAATATTTTGCGGTCCGTGATGGCTTTTCATTGTATCATATCACAGTTCTTTTCAGACCAAACAAACAATGAGGGGTTTTGTGAAAGCTATCCATCTGTAGCTTCCTGGTGATGACTTCTCATCAGCAGCTGATGAGGATTTTTTTTTTTTCTGGCGTAGCCTCCGTCCTACTTCATCCATACCAGGTTAAGGCTCCCCTCACCGCCTCTCTGAGTTGCATTTCTTTTTGTCTGCGAGAGAGGGGAAAGAGGTCTGGGAGAGGCATTTTCCCATTGGGTCAGGAATAAATTGAACTTTTTCATGGACAGCAAACACTGATTAGATATTTATGACCAAGGTCAACCTTTCTGATTCCAGCTGGCACAGGCTCTGAGGCATACAGAACAGAGCATCAACACACATGCTCACACCCGTACACGCACACGCGCACATAGCTGACATACACTCGCGCACATACTCACACACACACATATGCATGCATGTAAAATATGTTTTGACGCCTTCATGCTGTAGACACATGCATACAAGTGCACGTATGTCATCTCTGGACAAAATGTATAAATGTCTAGCCTTATACTTGCTCCAGTACTGCAATGCAATACGCTATATGTATTATACAGTTCATTTTAGTAGTTAGTATTTAGAAATATCTCATCTAGTTGTATTTACTGTAAGCTCTATTAGTCTGCAGTGTCTAAAGAAATTTGCAGCCCATAAGTTACAATCTAGACATTCAGATAATGTGACTGGAGCCAATTTATCAGTCTAGTACATATCTAAAGAGAACTGAGAACACAAAAGCCTGAAAGAGGTTTCTGAGGTCAGTTTCTGAGGTGCAGCTTACACACAATGAAGAAAGAGTTATCAAGGTTGGCTCCAGTGATTCATTCCTGGCCTAA
Source organism: Macquaria australasica (assembly GCA_005408345.1). Lineage (NCBI taxonomy): Eukaryota > Metazoa > Chordata > Actinopteri > Centrarchiformes > Percichthyidae > Macquaria > Macquaria australasica. The sequence continues at coordinate 5,044,531 of SEMN01000001.1, read as the reverse complement.
AGGACTTCCTCTTATTAGGTAATTTAGTCCAGACTTATGGTTGAAGGTGATAATAGCTTGCGGAAAACAGATAAAGTCTGAGACATATACCATAATTAGAGGGTTAATTATGTTTATATTACCTTTGATGGTGCTCAGATTCTTACTGACTCACACACAGGCTCACTCGCTCACCCACCCACTCTTCTCAAATTTCTGGTTTTGTCTGTATCCCGCTTCCTAGCTGCCTGCTCCCTCACACCCCGTTTCTCAATATGTTGCCCACAGCTGCTTCTGTCTGAAAACTGTCCTGCTAATTAACTGGTGGGTCTGTGGTTGTAATAAGAATCATGGCAGCAGATGAACAATACATCTGCTACTCTTAAATTTTTCTAATGACACTGGGTCCTCTTTGGGCCTCACTGCAACTCTCCATCCACCCAGGGACAGCACCACTTGTAACTAAACAAGTCTTTACCCTCACATACACTTTGACTTTGGTTTACAGATGACAGTTTGTAGTCACATTTGACAGCCTCAGCAAGTTTTATAATTCAGTGGCTGTGATTACATTTTACCATAACTGTATACAAAGTAATCCTGACTAACTAATCCTAGTACTGGTTTTATCACAGATGTATGTACTTATACTGTATGCAGGATCTTCCCTTAAAATGTTTCTATAACTGGTCATGAACTTTATGTAAATAGCACCTTTCATACAAGACATCCACCACATGAAAGGCCCAGTCTGTGATCCAAATGTAAAGAAAAGGTCATACCACCACCACCACCATTTTGTTAACTTCCCAAATTGATTGAAAAATGTTTTCTGACAAATACGCATAGGCGTACAAACCAACACATGAAAGCAGCCCATGAGCCTTGATACACAAGAAACACACTGCACATGTCCAGATCAATCATGTTACACACATTATTGACAGAAGATAAAGTCAGCCGCATTGACCACACACATTTACAAATACAGATGGCAGGACGTTAGATTTGAATTTGATTTGATGTATTTCTTGTATAATTCATTGCAGCATTAGTTATACTAATGGTTATCAGTTTTTTGAGACCCCTCCAAGTGCCAACACCCCCCCCCCCCCCCCCCCACTGGCTCCCCTGTAATTCGAACACTGGAGTTAGGTAACAGCAAAGTGCTTAAAACTCTCACTTGATGTTCCTCAGACAGTCTGAGCTAGTTTCTATTTAAGAAATCTGATTGGTAAAACACATTTAGCACATGCTTATGATTCCCATATAAGCATCGGTTGTCCTTGTAACTCATGAGATAACTACTATAGATAACAACTTGGTTTTAAATTCAGTTTTAATTACTGGTTAAAACTTATTTCAACCAGTAAAACAATACAGCAGCACACAAATGAAAGAATGCCATGCTGGAGTTGCAAATGAGGAGCAGCTATCACTTCCTTGTCCACAGCATCTTCTTAACACAATGCATCCAGCGCTATTAACACATGAACCTCTCTGCTATGCTAAAGATGCACAGACCATAAACAGACGGCAACGTCATTTCAAGGCGCCTGCTATAAAGTGTTATTACACTGAGCTATAAAAATGCCCGAGAACTTATGGTTAAATAAAAAATTAAAATTAATTAGACAGTTGAGAACCAGGAGGAGAGCTATTTGTTCAGGAGCTCATCACTGCTTTTAGTTTCAACCCTTTAAGAACCAGAACCAAATGTAGCACCAGTTCTTCAAAATAAACAAATAAAGAAAACTGTCTATTAACTGCTCTCATGCTCCTGTTGAGGTACCTTAAATGTGTTAAAATATAATGAAACGGGTTGTCAATCCATGAAGGGTAATTTCCTTAGTTTAAAGAGTGATTGTGTAAAATATTAGCAGCTATGTAATACTCACATTTTAAATCACATGTCTGCCTCCCTTGAAAGACAATTCTTTTACAATCTGGGTCTTATTTTTATCGTTGTGACCATTATTCTTGTAGGTTATAAAAACGTTTTGCTCACTTAATTAATTGCTGAGCTCTCACGATCTGGCAGCACCCCTAAAACAAAGTCCTGTAGGACAAACAACAGGAGCAGCATGATCAAGATTAGAGGTTAATGCAATTGTGACAGGTGATCATTGATTGAGGGTGGCGCTTGCTGTCAAACTGCACACACAGCAAATGTTTTTCAGTTGACAATCAACATTATGAGCTATAAATACGTGCCACCTCTTTATTAGGCTTGAAGCATGAAAATAAATCACTTCACATAATACACACAAGACACAGAAGACTTTGTATTTGAAAAGTATTGTTCCAAAATGTAATACTACATGTACTATTTCAGGCTCATATTTAATGTGGATTATTGGAGTGTTATTTTTTAGGGTATTAAGTAACATTAGAATTTGCTTGACAAAATGAGAACATTTGGATCCCCAGGAGTTTTAAAGTCAGCCTTTCAAGATCTGTTTCCCTCTCAAAGTGGATACATATCTCAATGTGTGTTTGTGCTATATTGGCATCACATCTGAATATAATATACACATTATTTCTAGTTCACTGCTCATCTCTTTTTAACCTCTTTCCTCTCTTTCAAAGGTTACCCTAATATTGTGGCAACGTATGGCCGCGGATACACTGGATTCGCACCCAGCTACAGCTACCAGTTCCCTGGTGAGTTAAAGGTTTTCTTAAATTATCCCGTGTCGCAGCTGATTTCTGTTATGCACTCTCCAGCACATTCGGACATACATGCACAAACACAAGCACACACGCTCATCAATATACAAGTCAGCCACCAAATAATCTGCAGGGTTATAAGTATGTTACGTGTCTGGATTTCTGAACTAGCTTTTGAAAGCTGACGTATAGTGAAGTAAATTGCTTACTCCTTTTTATCCCATACTCCAACACTGCCATGACCAAATGTCTAAAATGGGGGAAGTTCTTCGTCTTCCGTGGCCCAATGTATGCAAATTCATCTGTGAAGAAGCAGAAAAATAAGCAGCGCTTTGTGTAGGCAGATTTTAAGACGTGGTTCTTATAATGGAAAATGAATGAAGTCATTTTCTGCATTAAAAGTGTTGACTCAGAGTGCCGGGCACTTTAATGGGAGTCCAAATGGGAGGCGTGCAATCTGGAGGTGAGCAGCAGCTGTACCTGTCTGCTGCATGAGATTCTGTGGCTCTGTGGTGCCTCACTTAGACAGGCATCCCGTCAATTTCATGCTTTATTTAGGGACTTTACACATACTTTGTTTGCCGTGCCAGACATCATTCCTTCCACTGATAAGACAGAATGGGAAATATCTGACAGCAGCTCAGATCTCTGTAATATCTTTGTGAAATAGATTCAGGAATGGTAAGACAGGAGGTCCAGCTGTGACCACCTGCTGATCAGACATATGCTAGATTTATACTTGACCACAACATTATTTGACAGAAGAAAGGGAATAGCACCTTCTCATCAATGTGGGTGAACATGAATAGCATACAAATATGGGAATTATTGTCTGTTCATTTTTAAAAATGGCATAATTTAGGTGTATAATGACCCTTTCTTTCGATTGATATGCATGTGAATCAGAAAACCAACAATGTACATAATTGTTTTTGTGTGCAGAATATCTCTAAGATGACATTTGGAATTGGACAAAATGAGTGCATTCTGTCCATCCTTCATATTCTGTAAAAGCATCCTAAAAAGTTAATGAACTTATGTATATATATAACAAGAAGAGAGACTAGAGGGAAAGGGAAAGGAGCGATCAGTATTTATTCTGTATAACTAATTCTAGTTAAACATGGATTTTTAAAATGTTTACTGTTTAGGACAAATTAAGGGATATCACCTTCCCCGAGGCAGAATGTATGATCCTGTCCATGTTAAACTCAATTTAAAGAGTTTGATAAAGCTGTATGATTAAAACAGCCTCCTCTGGGCTCGCTCAACTCTTGACAGGGTAATTGGAATTTTTAATGCATGAATCAAACTGCTTGTCCAAATTAAATAACCTCAGGCCAAATATTGACTAGTGTCCTTCCTTACTAAGATGTGGAAAGCATCCTCAATTTAAGATCAAATGCTTTTTCTCACTGTACACAGCCTCGCTGAAACACTCCTATAAATAAATGGAGCTGGGACCAGGCAGGCTGGATCCAAGAGGCGTAAATTGCGGGCAGCATTTCAAGGCTTTTTTACACCCAGTAAACCTCAGGGGTCCTCTGTTAACAAGAAAAAAAAGTGGTTAGGCAATTGTCCAATGGTCAAGATAAAACAGTGATAAAACATTGATCAGTGATGAAACACTGAATTAAGTAAGAAAACTCAATAAGACATACACAGAAAAAGAGAAACCAAAGCTGACATCCCTGCAGCTGAAACAGAGTTCAAGTGTAGAAAACAGAACCTGAAAGAGAAGTGAAACATACACAACCTGAGTTTAAAAAGACAGTGCAGCAAGTTAGACTGTCAGTCACCAGCTCAGCAGCTGTTAAACAGTATCTGACAACTTAGCACTCCGGTCCTTGTGACACTCCCAATTAATTCCAACATTGATCACAAAGTGCGTTTGATATCGATCACAGCATGTTTCTATGTGTCTGTATCTGTATGCCGTGAGTTGCTTACAAAACGATCCCATCATAGCACAGACATCATTACTATTTAATGCACTTAGAGACCTTCACATATTGCTGATGTAAATCACATCATCCTCTATCTGTCAAATCTTGTCCATGCAAGTGATCATATATCAAAGCATTTTCCCAAAGAGCGAACTCAGACAGGGGTATTTATTCGTGTTTAAACTAGCAGTTACTGTGAAATTATTTTTGGCAGGGAGGAGAACAACTAATGTCAACAGATGTTTCTCTGACACAGTTAGTTGTAGTTACATATATTAGCTGAGTAATATTGAAAAGTAAACATTTTTATACACATCATAATATGAGAGGAGGATAAAAACAAAGAGGATGAACAACTTAAAGACAGAGGTAGAAAATGCATCTAGCCTGCACACAAGTCCGTTTGATAAGAAACACTGAATGGAAACAAAACCATTTGTGGCTAAGAAGAAGAAAAAGCCACAGACTGCCGTTAATTGCAGAGCAAAATTGCAAGCAGCGTTTGGTCGAAAAGGATTGGAAAATTAGCTGTTCAATATCATAAGGCCCTTAAGACTCATTTACATTCCTTTTGAAATATGAAATCATTAAATCTACAAATTTTCTGTTGCACATATAGGACAGAAATTTAAGTGCATAGAACTAATCTTTGCACATATTTTAAGCATATGTTTGTCCTTTGTTTATGCATTATAGAATGCATTCATACTAATAACAGACAGAGCATTGAAGTGTTTGATAGAGATGCTCACTCTGATTTTTGCTCAGTTTTTAAATTCCAAGCTGTGTTTTATATGCACTTCTGTAATCACACACTGTTTACCTCGAGGCAGCATCGGTTCAGTATTATGCTTGAACTAAAGCTGGAATTGAATTTCAGAGATGATGCTGCATACTGCATGTGTAGTGACAATCAAGAAGACAGCAATGTTTACCATTACCTCAGAATTACAAATGGTGAGGAGGTGTAACAAATGATTAGCAACGTCCCAAAAACAACAATCCTTTTTGTTTTTTCTATTCATCAGAGCTTTTCTTTGGAATAGGGGATACAATTACTTTTGATTGTCTACTATGTTTAGGTAACACATTTTCCTCAGCTTTACGTTGATTTGTTTGTTAGTGGTATTGTCAGTGTCAAATGAAAGTACAGGGGACTGTGATGTATGCATGTAAATGTGACGTGATGTGTGTTAAATGAGTGTTGTCATTTTCTGTCTGAATGTAAACATCCCCACTGTTTAAGATGAACGCCCCTGGACTTGTATTTACCTTCATAACACCATTCCCTCACTCGTGTCGTTGTACTGCTGTCTTCATGTGGTTTTGAAAGAAAATAATGCTAATATTTTCACTCTTGAGTTGTAGCTGAATCTCCATATTCAGTTTCAGTCCCTGAAGGTAACCTCACTTTGAACTGAGCATCATCTTTACCTTGACCAAATATCCTTTGCACACACCCAGGACATGCTTCCAAAAAAAAAAAGTGATGTTAATCAATCTGATTGACATATTTGCATAATTGAGGTTAACTTACTGAAAAAGGTAACACAATAGTTAACAACACGCTAAACCCACCCTGCACTAGCAGACTACTTAAAGGGTAGATTCACCCAAATTATGATCAAAACACATTTTCTCACCGACTGTATGTCTTCTGGTATGTAGCGTGCAGATAAACTTGGTTTTATTTTCCTAGGTTTTGCGATATCAGCCTCTGAGATTTGTGCTGCCACCCCAATGCAACAGAGGTGAATTGTCTCATAGTATTGAAAAGTTACATGAAATAAAATTCATTAGCAACATGTCTTTCCAAAATCAGTGTGCCCATTCCTCTGGATGATCCACAGACATCGCAGTCATCATGTTGTCATCACCTCCAGTAAGTGTGTTGGGCTGGAGACTAGATACCACTAGAGTTAAGTGAGAGAATACCTTTGTTTTGCAGTTTGGTTGAACCAACCTTAACAGCTGCTGCACTGTTACTATCATCAACTGGATGCGGTAATAAATATGCTGTTATAGTGAGACGACAACATTGGCAGGTATCCTGTATAACACTGTCAGATAGCTTTAGAGTGATGTCAGGGTGGTACATATCTGTGAATGGTAGGTATCAGTATCACTTAGGCTGAGCTAAGGTTGGTAGTTGACATGTCAGTCATGTAGCTTCAGTTTATTTGCAGCTATTGAACCCACACACAGCTGCCTATGGACATACAGCTGTAGGATCATTGTGCGTCTCAGTCAGGGCTTGTTGTTAATATGACATTGAACAAATTTAAACTGACAGAGTTAGCAAAAGTATTACCACACATTCCTTCTGTCAAATGAAATAGGAAATAATGTTCTTTAAATGTAATATTCCTCTCATAAAGGTAGGAAAAAAGAATTTCGACTGCTTTTGAGAAACGTCTACGTTACCCCAAAGAAAACTTGAAAGTAGCATTCACTATAAACTATGTTGTACACGGCTTTGCTCATCCTGGATGTCAGCTGGGGCAAGAATCAAAGTATGAAGATACGGCACAGATCAGCATTACAGAACTTGACTTAAATTATCAGACTTCAGAGCTAACATTTATCAGGAAAAAAGAGCAAACTAAAATTGAAAGTATCTTTGAATTAAAATGAGGTACAAAGGGACCTCACTTTGAGTCTGTCAGACATTAAAGAGTGCACCATTGCCTTGATACTGCAGGTAAAAGCGGTGGCACAGCACTGATTTTCAGATAGCTTCAAAAGAAGAGAATTCGAAAGTTTTGTTGAAATTAAGATCCTTGCCTCATGTTGTGGTAGCAGGAGTGAGAAATGCATCTGTCCTGTTCTGAGCTGGCTGACATTTGCTTTACTGCATCTGCTAAATTTCTCTCTTAAATTTCAAGTGCAGGAAGCAGTGCTTAACCACAATTTTCTGCCACCTAGAGAGAAGCTACATTCATTTCATGCTCTCCATGAATTCACGCCATGTCTGTTTTTGTTTTTCTTCTTTCCGTCTGAGTAGAGGTTAATAAAATACATTATGATTTCCTGAGGACATCAAACCTACGGTGGGATAATCATATTTCCTCTTTACGTTTTTATACATAGATACCTAATGGATTAGACGGGATGCTGTTTTCGTCACTACTTAAACCCTGAGTATTGCTAGAAACAGGGAAAGCAGGAGCTGACAAGGAATAAGGAACATTACTGTACATTATTCTCGTCTCTATGCAACAGTCTAATTAGCATTAGCTAGCTGATAAATGTGCTATTGTATTATTCAAGTTGCAGCGCCCAGGGGAACATCTTAAGATGTGCCTCATTTAAAGCATGAGGTGTCTAGTTTGGAGGACCTTATGTGATTAAGCCATTGAAAGCCACATTCAAAGAAGTATCTCATTTGATCACAGCCTTACAGTACACTGAACTGTTGTCTTTTTTAAGATTACCCTAGGCTGAGACTGTATACAGTGAAAGGACCTTGTGTTTACTGTGCATATTAAAATGCAAATGGCTAGAAAGAAAATAGTTTTTAGCAATAAGTGCAAGTTAAGCTTATGCACTGTAGTTTATGTACAGTATGGTTCCTGCCAGTGGTAGCAGCAAATATAGAAGAAGAAATATGAATTGTAATTGTAGTATCCTCCATTGTGTATATGATGTATGCATGAATAGGAAGCTTGTCTGTATGAGGAAAAATGTAATTAAAAAAAGAAAATGTAGTATGCATATGTGCATTATGCATGCGAAAACGCTGTAGAAGTGAACATCCAAAGCAGGGATACACCCCTCACACATTCATTTTGTACTTCCTATTGTTAACCAGTCTTGTATCAGTTCCTTTCATTACGCACACACCCGACACACACAGAAAAGCTGTATTCATACAGAGACTGAGATTCAGGAGCTGCGTATGAAGGGGAAGAGGCAGAGGTGGAGGGACTTAACCAGGAGCTTCTCTGTGGCTTTCCCGTCTTCCTGTGCGACTCGCTGCCTCCACAGCCGTGCCCTCAGAGCCTCCCCTGGCATAAATGACCATTATGGCTCCATTAGGGCTGCTACTAGGAGGTCATTATGCTACACTGAAAAACCAGGGATGAAGATGTTAGTGGGGTCCCATCAGGGGAGAGACACAGACTGAGTGAGAGAAAGACATAACACTCAGTCATCCAACTACTCCAGATGTCATGACAGACAAACAGCAATTCAGGTCCAGTGAGTCAGCCTCTTAAGTGGTAAAAGAATGGAGGGAAGGGATGATTAAGGAGGGGAGAGGGCAGCGGTAAGTGTAGCAAGGGTGCAATGAGGACAGAGGGGTGGGTAATTTTGGGTTACCAGTTACCTTAACACTGAAGAGATAAACTATCCAGCCTGTTTTAAAAAAATATATTGCATCTTGTGCCTCCTTCTCTCACAACACATTATAACAGTGTTTGGGTAGGTTTGTTGTAGTTGGTGGATTGGTTTTTCCATCTGTTTTTCTTGTCGTGTTGCCATATCCACTTCTTGTCACACGCTTCATCTGTGTCAGATCTGTTTCCCCGGCAGATATGACGTGTGGGATAGCACTGCGGTAGCCTCCATCCCTCTGTATCTCCAACTCCACCAACCAACCATGCCTGAGACACAACAGCACACTCCATCACATCTAAGTGACAGAAAATGGCATTTCAAAAGCCTTAAATCAGTGTGGAGTAGATTTCTCTTTCTGTGTGTGGATGTAAACAGGACTCAGCCCAGCAGGTGGTTCTGGATTCCACAGCTTCTCTTGCTACTGAATATGAAAACCTGCAGGGTGGCCTGGTTGGCAGCAAGACCGTCCCATACGCAGAGGACGAGGGCTTTGGCTGCCATAACTGCCCACATGTCTGTCCTTGTTGAGTTGTCCTGATTCAAGTTACTTAACCCCTACTCGCTTAAGGGGGATGTACATCTGGCTGAAATGCATACTGTCTATTTATGTATGATTGAAAGGCATATGCAAGTAAACATGTTACATCCTTCAGATGTTAGGGACCCAGGAAAACCTACAGAAAAGAAACACTAAAGAGCAGAAAACATTAAGCTGTTGAAATACTTTTAACCAGCAAATGATTAATTCTTGTTATTAATGCTAAGAATTTTTTTAACTTGGCAACCGTGGTACAGTATGGATTGTCCTACTCAAATACAGGACACAGAGTGACAGATGTTGCGTGGGTTGGGTTACACCCATAGAAGGTGCATGTCGCTCTATGCAACTGTAAGTAACAGTGAAAAGAAGGCTGCTGACCTTTTGACCCCCTCTTTTCCTGTAGGAGGGGAATATAAAGGTAAAGGGAGCAGCTGTCCTCTCAGCAGGTGACATATAGGGAGAGGGAGGCTGCTGACCTGTGCAATTGGTATGATAGTGACTCCTCCTGAGGGCTGCATGCCCCTATAATCTGGGGCAGAGCCAACCAAGCATATGATAAATGCACCAGAGGTCACACCAGGGCATTGGCCTGAAACTCCAGTTAGCCTCCCAGGGTTTAACAACTGTCTGCTGTTGGGAGATGGAAAGATGTTGACATGGACTATATAGAGCTATGAACTTTTGAAGCTCAGGTAGCATCTGCAAGGTTGGTGTGCAGTGTGCCTATAGCTTCATAGGGTAAAGCTCTGCTCATGAGGGAAAGTGTACATGACAACGAAATAGCAAACCTTTTCCTATGTTAACATGGTGTTTAAGCAAACTCAACACCTGTAGCTACTTTTCATAATAAACGCCCTCAGGCATAGAAGCCTCAGTTCATCACAAAGTTGGAATCAAAGACAAACTAAAAATGTGTTTACATCCAGCTAGAGTCTGACTGCAAGAACTCTTCCCCATTCATTTCGGCACACTTGACTCCAGGTGCAGATATGCAAACTGGCATCGCTCCAGGACAGCTGTAGCCTGATGTGGATCCAGAGAAGACACCATTGCATCAATGTTGACCCTGCTATCCCACTAATTAAAAGTGTGGAAGATGCCTTTTCAAACTTTCTCTCTGCCAAATGAAACTCTCTTCTTGCTAGTTATAGTTCATTACTTCCAGTGTGGATGATGATGTAGTTTGGGACACCATGTGCAGTCATCAGCAGATCTGAAGCTCTCTTAAGTATTCAAACATCTTATATTTCCCATTTCAGTACAATAAGTGCCCCACTTCTTGGCTGGAGTACTGGAGCAGGTGGAAAAAATCACTGGCCTGAGGCTGATGAGGAGCTTACCTGTGTCATGGGTGCATGCAACATTGTCCTCCATAAGACAGATCCCACTGTTTGTGTTTTTACTGCGCTCGTGAGACGTGGCGGTGGCACACACAGCCGTGCTATATGTAGAACAGGTTTCTATTGAAGTTACAGAGCAGATTGTTCCTTCGATCCTGTGACCATCTCTCTACAAGCTGGGTGAGCTGTGACCCCAGCAAGTGGTCCCACAGGCCAGAGTGAGTGCTACAGGGCTGGAAGCAGATGGCCCTCCTGATGCCACACTGACTCACAGATTGGCTCTAATTGCCAAGGCTGATCATTAGCCCAATGGGTCTGCGGAGGCCGGGGCACTCCATGAGTCGCAGGCCTTAAAATAGGGCCTGACGAGGAGCGTCGTGACCTCACACACTTGAATGACCATGCACAACGCATCTTTCTCTCACACACTTGGACACACACACACACAGGCATAAAACTGACACAATCAAACTCTTCAAGGCTGCGTATGAAGTCAAAGGAGGTGGAGGGACTTTACCAGGGGCCTCTCTCTGCTTTCCTTTCTGACTCACTGTCTCCACAGCAATGCTGACTGCACACTCACTCACACACACACACAAACACACACACGCACACGCACACACCATCACACATGCAGACTCTCTGAGCTCCCCAGGCCATGACTCCATTCCCGGTGACAGTAGTGAGTGTGCTGCTCTGACGTCAGTGGACAGCACTGTATGTCACGCCCTGTCTACTTCTGTGTGTGCAGTCATAGAGCTGGACTGCTCTCAGATCAGCTCTGCTCTCCATTAAAAGCCTTCAAATCTGTTTTATGTACATGTGTTTTGCTGTCAGAGGGAGACACTATAGGCTACCAATGTACTGTATGTGTTTTCCTAGACATTGAATAGAGGCACCAGTTCAACAGGTGTAGCAGCACTCAACCTACATGTGCTTCACAGGAGGACAAGTGGTTTTGATCATTTATGTTTTGTGGCGTGGTTTTATTTTATTTATTATTTATTTTATTTTATTATTCTGTTTAGATTCAGTGTGTACTGGTCCGTCTGCATGCTCACATGCATACAAGTCAGGTCACGTGCACATGCACGTGTGCTTCCTCGGGTGTGTGAGCACCTGTCTCTGCAAAACCAGCTACTGCTGTCTGACACAGGCAACGCTGAAAGGCTGGCTATTTCCTGAAAGTGGAAGAGAAGGCTCACCTCATTTGCCCAGGTCTTAACTCACCCTAGGACAGCAGACACATCCTCACACGCTGAAGCAGGCAAACAGTCTGCCATGGAGACCCACAGTCTAGGTTCCTGTGGTGGGGAAGATGAGCTGCTGTAAGAGGCAGAGTGGCAACGTTAAAGCTCATTATGTCTCGACTGTTGAGCTGCTGGTCTAGAAATGAAACTTGAGCTGCCCTGCCTCATACATGACTGCCACCTTTGGACGCTGCTGGAGACCAGCAGGAGAACAGAAAAGGAGCACAGACATGGAAGTAGGCATGGGAGTACAACATGTGTGTCTGTGAGACCATGCTCAGTGTCTACTGCCTGTTGTTTTGATGCCACCCACTGTTCAAGAGCTCCAGGCCCAGCAAGTTGGGTACTTGCTAGGTCTCTACCCAGCTGCCTCCACCTTTCTATCTATCCCTCCTGCTGATTGTGCTAATAGCCCCCCAGTTGCTCTCATCCACTCTTTCCCTAGTGCATGGACACATACATACGTATATAAACATGTATGCATATATTCATAATCATAGCACACAGCCCTCTGCATATCTCCACCCTATGTGGAAACATTGCTTACAGCTCTAGTAATCAAGTGGAAGCCAATGTTGCAGTGCTATTTTTGGGTCATGCCACATTTTACCCTACTTGCCCCTGGTATCTGGAGCAGATTGTGTAACTGCAGAGCATGGAGCTGGCTAACATATAATCGAGCCTGTAAGTGTTTTAACTTGGCTGTAAAATCATGTTCATAAAATAGTGTCTGCAAAGCTGTTTCTTATTAGTATTATTATGATTACTGACATTAATACATTCTATTTTCTTTTACTCTAAATTAGTAATTCCTGCAAAAGCAAGTTCGCACTGATCAGTGCAAATCCACAAACACATATTTAACTTGAATGGTGAATTGACACTTAATGCACTCACTTTCATTTGAAAAAAACCCTGAAATTATCCCCGTTCATCATTCATCTGTCCCCTCCACTGCCACCCTCAGAACTGGGAGATGGACATTAAAATGCATAAAAAATTAAAGCTGTTTACTTGGACACTAATGAGAGGAGGCTTAAGTAGTCTAGTTTAATTAGTATGATTGGCTCTATGGGGACCACACAGGCTGGGCCATAACAACTGATTCACTCGGAGCTCACAGGACCTTTTCATACTCTCTGAGTGTCAGAGCTGATGTCAGAGGAGATTGGACTGCAGAGACATGTTGCCTTTACTGATCACAGGTTGGAAAGGAGCACTGCAGTTAAATGCACTGAAGCAGACCATTACATAAGCACCACTGCAAGGTCAGACATCTGTGTCCTCCCTGTCTGTCTCTCTCTATTTAAGTCACCATCATGAACTGCCTTGGATATTAGGGTTGTGAACCAAGACCCTGTCCCATCCACAAACCAGCGCTACTGTTTCCAGAACCAAATGGCTTTAAATGTTTTTGCCTTATCTACTCTGGCAGATTTCCCCTCTTTTTTTTCCCCACACCTTATTGTTTCGCTCTCCATTCCTCCTTCTTTAACTACTTTATGTGTGTGTGAGTGGCTGCGAGTTATGTTGAGACTTGTGTGGAAGCATAATGTGTTTAGATCAGTTCTGCAGCATAGGAGCAGTTTCCTTTTTACTGAAGTGCATGGGAAGGAGTACAAAGAGGAGGTCGAAAGTGCGGCTACACTTCAATAAAGAGCCTAGTTTGTCCTCTTTGATGCTATACTGCCATGCACTTCAGCTACAAAGAAACAGCGCTCTTGTCACTGCGAACTGAAGTAAAAGACACTGAGCTTTTCCTGAGCTCACTACACCACATCACAACATCACAGTCACTCACACACAGTGTGCAGCTGTGTGATGTGTGTGCAGAGTTTGGAGTTTTGGAGGCTGGAGTTATTTCCAAGTTGAGGGTATTTTGAGTAACATTATAATAAAACGTATTAAGTATTTTTCTTAATTTCTCATTCATTCATTCAAGGCTAAAGTCGTCTATGTAGCTAGAATACACACTGGTAAGGCAATCTGCAATTCATTATGCTAGTTTTGACGAACACAATAGTGAGTATGGAGACTGCTCTTCAGCTGAAGGGCTCTGGGTCGTTGGGCCTTGAGCAAATCACTCATACTAGCTCCAGCGAGGCTGGTCTGTAGCTCAACCTCACTTCACCTCTGACCTTATGGTGGCTTTACAAGACACACTGCTCTCCTTAGCAGATGCATGTTTGTGTGGCATATGAATTCAGAATCCACTGTAATTTATACATTTCTATCCAACCTCTTCAAGGTGTAATGGTTACAGTGGATAAGATGATGTGACTTGGTGTGTCAAACTAATTTTAGTACATGATTATGTCTTGTAAAGGGACAGCACAGTTCTCCTGCAGCATGGTGAATTTTTGTTCTGTGTGTTTCTGAAAGGTTACCCAGGTTGAAATTTTACCAAATATGTCTCCTTCCTGGCCTCATCATTTCGTTCAAAGGTGTAAGATACGTGTGCAATTACTAACATAAAGCCAGGCTTTGCTGAGCGCTGGGCTCACTTCACTTCTGTAATTGACTTTTTTCTCTCCCCAATCAGAAGCCACAAAGTCTTAATGGCAAAGGATCAGCGTGCCAAATGGTTTCAATACATACAGAAACCACTACCTTTGGCAAAAAAAGAGCCACGGCTTAGGCAAAGGGACACACACACACACACACACACACACCCGACCCACACATGTACACATACAGTAGTGAAGTCATATATGATCATATCAGTGAGCAACAGAAAATTGACTATTCTTATCATACTATATAGAGGTTGTCTTGTAGAGCCAATATGTTGGCCCTATACTGTATTTAGAGCACTCCTAACAGTATTACGATATATACACCTGAGCGATTTTTTTTTTTCCAAGGCAAAAGCTCAAATGGCAAACCACAGCCGGGCTCATAGCATGAAGAGATTCATCATGCTGCTGGAAAAACACTAAATGCAGTTGAGTAGTTGACGTGAGCAGCTGTTATGCTAACCAACACGTCAACCCATTTCCCAGCAGCAGTGTCTCATGATACTGGGATATTATATTGAGGTGTAGCTGTATCTGGTGGCCTCAATATTGTGCAGTTTTCAAAGCTGTTGTATTTGTATTCCTTTAATGGGATGTGACACGTTTCAGTGATATTTCCAGTGCGTAAGTGTTATAGTGTTATAGTGTTATAATGTTTGTCAAGTCAATGGCGGTGTCCAAAGACAGCTGTGATTTTATTTGTACCGCTCAACATTTTTCTCAGTTTATTGCAACCATTTGTAGCGTACAGTAAGTGGGATACTGCTGTATTTGTATTCATATATTTTATTAATGTTCAACTGCAACACATATACAGTCTGTCTATACACCTTGCACACTGTCTTTCTCAGTAAGTTATATTTGCACTAAAAGTGACTCTGAATACCCAGATTAAAGGCGTACTCAAGCAATTTGGTTTTGCACTTCCATGAAGTTGGGGGACTCGCAAGCAAAAGATTTAAATTATTAAATAGTGGTCAAAATTGAAACATCAGAGGCAGATAAATCCTGACTATTGATCCCTAGTATGGGTCAAGCTCCAAAAACACTGGATCCTACAACACAT
Organism: Macquaria australasica; assembly: GCA_005408345.1. Classification (NCBI taxonomy): domain Eukaryota; kingdom Metazoa; phylum Chordata; class Actinopteri; order Centrarchiformes; family Percichthyidae; genus Macquaria; species Macquaria australasica. The sequence goes on along the minus strand of SEMN01000001.1, from coordinate 5,028,885 downwards.
AATGCAACGTGTCTTTCCTTAGACCCTCCCTCTCTGATAAATGCCCATGTCTTTCAAACTCAGCACCTCCAGTGTGTAGCACATGCTTTCTGTTAAAAATCTGTAGTCTCCAAGCTCAAGCCCAGATAATCCTAATAACATCATCAGGTCAGATGATTAAGTTAAACTTGATGTGTAAAATCAGTGGAGTGCTCCTTTAAGGGTGTAGTTAAGTTAAAGTGAAGCAGCCTGACTTCCCCAGCATCCCAGGTTTAACTGAGTTGTCTAACAGTCAAGTTGATGTACAAAAGGACACGTGGCAATACAGGCTAATAGAACAAAGGAATAAAATATCCATCCCTCCATTATCTATACCGCTAATCCTTAGAGGGTCGCGGGGTGCTGGAGCCAATCCCAGCTGACATTGGGCGAGAGGTGGGGTACACCCTGGACAGGTCAAGAATAAAATATTTAGCTTTGAATTTATAGAGCATCTTCATGTAAGCACTCGAGTTGCCATTTTACTGTTTAATTTCGTTTGGGTTTTTTGTTGTTTAATTTTCCAACATCTCTACTCGAGCCATTCTGTTTCAAATACGCTTGGTACACTGTGTGACCTTTTGTGGCGCGTGCACAGAATCCAAACACTGAAAGAAACCAGACATACACATGGCAAGATTAATTTGAATGATTGACAAGCAACCCAGCTCTGTTAATCAAGTTATGCTTACTCTGATTAGGACCTTAATGTGAGTAAGATAACCCGGTTAAGGTGTTTACATGAGAGTTGCAATAATATGCGTATTGCATTAGTCTGGTTATAATTGAATTATTGGTGTGCATGTAAATGCTCTTACTCTCTCTCTGGCTCATTCCCAGACACCAGTCTCTGTATTTTATGTGAGGGGAAACCTCTGTGTGTACTGTAGGTCTCCGCTGATCAGAGGAGAGGTGAGACATGAGCATGTGTGCATCAGTTCATATGAAAGCCACCTGGCTCTTTCCAGCTCTGTGATTTATGCCTTTGATAACAACAACCCAGAGATGCTTTCAACAACAACAAAGTAGCGCTAAAGGATGACAACAATGGGACACTTGTCAGTCTGGAGATGAAAAGATGTCTTGCTAGGTGGCTGTCTCTTTTGTTACTTTGATATATATATTTTTTTCTTTTGTTTTGTTTATTTGTCTCTGTGTTTCTCTATATCTTATCAAAGGTTATTGATGAAGCAAAATGTGAAGTGGAGTCAGTTTTCCATCTCTGACAGAATGCCTCCCTCCTCCTGTGAGGAGGCGGCAGTGTGCTTCACTGCCTCTGCTATGACTTATCAACAGACTTATTTCCGCTGGCTTGTCCTTCTTACTGTCATACAGTGACAGGAAAAAAACATGCACCTCCTGTATGATTTCTTAGATTTCTCACATTGAATTTGCTCAGATCATTTTGTGGGTTCATCCTTGTAACTTTTAAAAATATTATATGAATTTCACAGTTAAACAGGAGTGTGTACAGGAAACCACAACATGTAATTTATAAATGGGGCCACCTGCTTCAACACTTTGGTGTTGGTATTGAACATAAGTGCTTTGATATCTTTGGTATTCTAGACTGCAGAACTGTTATGTAGTAAAACCTATATGAATAATTCATCAACACTCTTATGATACAAATGCAAAATAGAAGAATCTTTGGATAATTAGAAATTAGATTTTTTTGAGATAAACAACAGTTTTTTAAAATCCCCCTTCGGTTTAGTTTTCATTTATCTGTTTACAATAAGATTAGCCCAGTTTCAATGGGGAACTGGAACTAACATTAAATTATCAAGACACATCAATAGTCCACCACTAAATACTTTTTTGTTATTATTGGTTATGGCAGTTTAATTTAAAATTATACATTTTAGCAGCAAGTAACACAATTTAACTACTCAGTTACTGTACTTGCTGTTTGAATGCAGTTGCAGTTTGAATAAGCATTAATAATAAGCATATAAGCATTTTTACATGTTTTCATGTTACTTAATAGTGCAATTCAATGGTTATTGCAAGAGGACTAGGAGAGTGTTTTAACATTGCAGTATTTCTGTATTTATTTAATGTAACAGATTTAGATCATTTTTCTCCCACTTGTTTTGTTTCCACAAAAGATCTTATGTTGTGTAACAGTACTATACAACACTTGCTTTGATTTAGTGGTGTAGAAGAAAAGCACTTTATTGTAGGTGTGGCTATTATGTTTTACCTGAGTATAATATAATCTCATTTCTTGACATATTTTTCTTGTCCAAAATACCTTACAGAATTTCCATGAGAATGAATTAGACACCCGTGAACTCGCCTTATTTCTCCCTCAATTTCTCGTCGTCTTTGTCCTTTCTTCTCTTCATCTTCCTCTTCTACTGATGTGGCTGCTGTCCTCCTCTGTTCATCTGTTTCACTCATCTCTGCTCTGTACTGTTCATCTGTCTCATTCTTTCTGTCTGCCCCAAAAATCGACTAGCTGCAGGCTGAAAGTCTTGTTCACAAGCCTCTTTCCCAAACCAAGCTACTGTGTTAACCAGCGTAGCATGAAAACTTGGTCAGCCAGCAAGCTAACCCTGGTTAACTGCACTACAGTAGTAAATTGTAGCATGTCTGGGAATTTCCTTCTTATTTGCTACCATTTTCTATTTATTTTTTGCTAGTTTGGTATAATGTAAAGCTAAAATCTTGGTAGACAAAAACTTTGATGCTACACATTATTCACACGTTCTAAACATTGCATGTTTAATGTATTCTTACTTCACATCATTTGAGATATCCTCTAAAAATAAAGTCTTAGTGTTGTGCCGCTAGGCCCTATTAGCTTTCAATTCCAGATATATTAAAATGTGGGGATAGGCTACTTCATCCATAGGGCCACAATAGAATATGAGCTGTCCCTGGGCTCCTCCTGTGCATTAGATAGTTGACAGTCTTCTTATAGCAGAAATGAATGGAGTACTCTGTGACTGATGGAGCTCCTTTGTCAATGACGGGGGAGCTGCTGCTGGCAGTTTTGGGCCAAAGAACAGTACAGATTACATTAACATCAGTCAAGCTGTTGTCAGACTGGTAGGACATAAATAGGACCTTATTGATGCATAATGCAACAACTTTTCATTGTGACGTTTTCTGAGTAATAGGATCAGAAAGTGAGTCTGTGGCTAGAAAGGCAGTATGCCAAAAAAGATCTGCGACAGTAGTGCATCAGGGGAAAAATCTGAGGTAATGTTTAGAGTTTTATAGATTTATTAGCACAAGTTAATTTGTATGGGTCAATGTGCGTCAACTGACCCGGCTTCTTCACCTTCCTCCTGTCCAGGGTTGAACGTCTATACTAGATGAAGTACACATACTCTGAGGAGTAACTGACACAGGGTACAAATGCAGGCAATGTGGGGCCCAGCATGGGTATCTCAGGGCACGGTGACATTTGGTCATTTTGTTTTTAAAATCGTGCAGAGCAGCTTGAAAACATGGTGACATTAGGAGGAATACATCATCAGTGGTCATGATAGGGGCTAGAATTAATTTGACCAATCACACACCACCTGCTTTTCTCTACCACTTTATAAGCAGTCTGATATTCAGCAAAGTGCTTTGACAGTTTTGTAATAGAGAAAACAAAGCTTTTGACCTGGTCCGTGAAGGCAGTCGGTGCAAATCCCAGGAAACCTTGACACAAAAATTGCACTGTGCTGTTTGATCACTGTGACGCTGCCCCTACTGCGTCTCTCCTCCTACTTCAGTACAGTCAAGTTCACAGAGTGAAAAATACAGGTGCAGGTAGAAAAGAACCAGTGTGCACCCAAGAAAAATGCCACTTTACAAGCATAAAGCGTCGCTATGTGCTATGCGCTATGCGCTGTCATGAAAATAGAGCCTTATGTGCTCTGGATGCACATTGTGCTCCTTCTGCACAAAACTGACAATACCATAAATTGGACATGCCATTCTGTTTGTTGCTTTAGCTGGAAGTTTATTTTAGGTAGGGAAGGATATGGATACATATAGTTAAGAGTTGCATCATTTTCTGAATGTTGGTCAGTGTTTGTAAACAGTGCAGTTGGATTTGATAGAACAATATGAGCAAATGTCAAAGCTGGAGGGTCATAGAATACAAAGTCAGTTAAAGCTTTTTGTAGGGAGTGTAGAGAGTTACTACATAGACTAGCCCGGGAACCAGACGAATCTGCGTGCTCATGTTTAATTTGCTCTGGCAGATGTGTCTGGTCCCTCTCCCGTTCAGACAGATTTCCGGCCGACCTGGCCCAGGTCGAGCCAAAATTTATCTAATATGGGTCAGGGTTGATATGATGATGACTGTACAGAGAGGAGCACCGTTGAGGCATTTTCGTAAACAACCAAGATGGCAGCTGCTGATGTGGAACGTTCTGTTGAATTCGCTATCATCAGGCTAACATAGAATAACTTCAGACTGGAAAATTTCTGTAGAAATTTGCAGCTGTTCTTGTTGTGAATATAAATATTTTAATGAAATTTTAATGTTTGTGTGAAGAAAATGTAATTATTTTGCTTGGAAAAGGGACATTTTTGACAGTCCTCATCTTTCTTTCGGTCTAATCTTTCTTCCTTTCTGCGTGCACTCCTGAGGAAGGCTGAATTTCTGTGCCACAGGCTCGAGGAGAGAAAAGCTGAGGACAGTTCCCCGGAGTCCGGACACCAAGGCCCCCGGGCCTCCACAGCTCATAAACAGATGTGTCCTTGTCCCCAGCCAAGCGCAGCCACTCAAGTGGCAAAGCAGGGGCCCAATAATTGTGAAGAATTGAAAGCTAAATATTGGCTTTATCTCCTCAGTAATAAAAGGGCCATGAAATTGATTTAATGCTGCAGCGCTTCTCTTGGGTGGCTTCTTACAGCGTGAGCACAAAACAATGAGCAGCAGCCATCTATTAATTAACCCACCTAATCCTGCAAAGTTAATCTCTCACCACAACTTTGCCCGCAACTAACTTCCAAGCCAGCGGGTCTATTGGGGGTGTCATGACAATGGCAGCGAGGGTAAGATAGATTCAGCACTTAGGAAAGGAGGGAGGGGAAAAAGCGGTGGAGAGTGCTGCATGAAACGCTGTTCCGCACAGCAACCGTGGGGACACTGTAAGTGGAAATGCAGGGGTGCATGGCCATCATTAGCATAGTATCAGAGTTGATTTGTGTTTTTGTGAAAAGAGGCGGAGAATATCATTTGAGCTGTTGGAATCAGTGCCTGGTGTGGTGCGGCTGCAGTGGCATAAATGCGACTGATTTTAGTTGCCTTTCTTATATTCTTTTTTCCCTTGTCACCATGCCGCCTTAGTCCCTTATTCTCTCCTGAGCTGTTAGATAGTTGAGGGAAAAGTGGCATTTCTTTCTCTTCTTCACCTGCCTGCCGGTCGCAGCATGATGGCATCTCACACCCAACACACACATCCATGGTCATATTGTGTCGACAGAGTTGTGAATTACCTCCTTCTCAGCCGGCTGATGAAAAGCTATGTGTTTTTCTCTTTGGCTGCGGCTCATCTGACCCTGCCCTCTCACCTCCTCCCCCTCCCTCCCTCTCATCAGTCTTTTGTGTGAGCCCCTCTTCGTGGAATAGCAGTACACGGCTGAGTCGGGAAAATAGGTCACCCACTAGTGCTCCTCTCACCTCCACAGCATTCAAAAAATAATCCTCTAAGGTGTCCTGTGCCTTTTTATAACGTCTAAACCACAGTCTCCAGAATATGGCCAAAACATAGAGGAAACACACACATGCACACACATTCAGCTAAAGAAGAAATCAAGAAAAACTCCAATTGAGGGAATTTGGAGATCTTTTTTTTTGCTAGTGAGGAAAGCATTTCCTGTGGAGATAATTTTAGGAGGCTGATTAGGCATAGACGGTATTGAGCCCAGAGTGAGGAATCTCATCACCACTAATGACATGCCATTCCTGTGCTGAGAGAAGAGCCCAGGCCCTGGGCATGGACTAGCCTCTGTCAGCCACCTCTAGCTACTGTGTTCATTAAGGCCAACAATGTAATTATAATTCAGAGATACTGCGCTGGCTTAATTACAGACTGATTATTAGGCTGATATTTGTTGGAATAATCAGACCCTAAAGAAGTGGATTTATATTTGCATGGCATTTAGGTCTTATTAGTGTATCGTAAACTGACAATTTGGACAGATTTATGAATGCTAGGAATACTTTTAAAGCTTAAATCTCATCGTTGGAGAACTTTGAATGTTTACTTAAGACTAATTACATAACAAGAAAAAAGCACAAGAGACTTGTTCAGTCTTCACATAAGCTAACAGATTGAAGTCTCTTCTGAATGACAAATCATCCAACAGATGTCTCCATCTGATTGTGGGAAATGTTTTTCCACTGTACATCTTCTACCAGAACAGGCCGACAAAAAGATGTGGAATGCTTTGCCTCTTGCATTACAGTGGATGATTCTGATCCCAAAGAAACTCACAGTAATTGGGAGCACTCCCGAACAAAACGCATGGATGTTCCCCAGAGGTAGGGCTGTTATGCCCATGTCTATGCAGCTCTGAAGTGGCTGTAATCTTTCATCCAAAGCATGTGACATGAACACCCCCCAGAGCCAAATGCTTTCACTAATATAATCAGGGACTTGGTGAATTGTGAAAGTCAGTTTACTCACTGTTTTATAGATGAATATGAATTTGCACCTTCTCAGTTGGACAGACATTTTCTTTTAAAGAAAAGGCATTTAGAGGATATTGGTTTAAAGTACATTTTTGATAGTAAATACTCAAATACGATAACTCTAATGTAAGTTATGTTTATATAGTTTAAATCATAAAACTATAAATATATTGATATTTTCCTCATGATGATCATGACAAATACGTTGAAGTTGCACTTTTGTCAGTTATTTTTATTTTAATCTAATATTTGGTGAGTTGCTCATGGCTATCTTTTCTTTTTCTGTGTGTGGATCAGTGGGTCTGCAGGGTTTTGAATATCACAGTGGGTTCAGTAAGAGTCTGCTGATAGATGTCGCCCTGACATGAGCCCTCGTCTCTGACAGCTATAGTTTTATCCCGTAGCTCAGTGCTGGTATCAACATTCTCCTGTAGCTCTGGGGCGCACTCATCCATGTGCAGGAAGTGATGTATGTGTGTATGTGTGTGTATGTGCCTGCAGGCTTCCCAGCGACAGCATACGGACCGGTGGCGGCAGCGGCGGTAGCAGCAGCGCGTGGCTCAGGTAGGGGGGCCCGTGGAAGAGGCGGCTACTTGGCGTACCCACAGAGCACAGGGCCAGGTAAACGCTCTGTCCATGTTCTGTGTGGCTGCTGCTCTCTCCAACTTCTCCTGCTCTGCTTCTCCCCATAGACATAGTCCCCCGAGTCCACATGCACACACTCGGCAACAGTTTAGACTGACTGCATTATACACACATTCAGTAGAGATTGTATCCAAGATCTCTGTATATACATGGTGGTTACACTGTAAAAACTGTTACTTTGATTTGACTCAAAAAAAAATGGAGGCAACAACCATTATTTGTTCTTTTTCTCAATAATATAGAGTAATTGTAAGACTAAAAGTTGAGTATAGCATACATTAAAAAGCCAAGGAAATGAGTTCAACCAACATATGAATTACATCAGACTTGATTAAACTGAATAAAATTTAAGAGAATTGCAGTGAAAATAGAGTTGAATCAACTCTAATAGTCAATTTTTCACATTTTTACCAACTCTTCTTTTTGTGTGTATTGCATCAAATTTACATTGAATAATTAGTTAGCATTAACATAATTCACATTTTAACAAATAAAATGAAACTGAAAAACAAATATCATAATGTTAACATTCAGTCATTTATGTTTAATAACCAAATGCATTAACTAATTCTTGTTAGTATCACTAACACATTATTGTTTAAACTTAAACATGTGAACATAACTTCTGAGACATTAGAAGAAAAAGATCATCATTCCCTCCACAAAACAATTACTATTAGACCCTGCAATGTGTTTAATACCAAAATACCTAACCTCCATATAACTTCTGTTAAGCCATTTAGTTAGAAAATACAGCTTACTTAAAAACCTTTGCAGCTCCGACACAACACTCATTCTGGAACATACTTAGCTAAGCTTTACATACAGACACACCACAGCACTGACACATTACTACTGTAGTGTCCCAAGAAAGAAAATCAGTCAGAAAATCAGTTTCCAAAATGACAAACCTCTGAAAAGAGTGTAGCTCAGTGTCTCATTCAGAAACACAGTCCATTAAACCATGATCTTCATGAAATTCCCCACACCATTACAAGAAAAAAACTTTAAGCTCCACACTATACCCCACCTACTGAAACGCACAAACACAAATACTTAAGTAAATAGTAAAAAGAGCTTTGCACAAGCCATGTCAGCCCAACAGCCATGTCTGATTATCTAAGCCATACAATCTAAGCTGAACATATAAGCCAACAATATACAAAAGCAGCTAAAGTGTGTTTCCCCAATAACCTTTTTCTGAAAATTTCAGTTTTCACACATGGACACAGTCATTGCAACTGACTTTAACCAATAATAAAATAATACAGGCCTGAGTCGAGGCTTGGGATCAAATGGCTGCTTCACCCGCTTGTGCGAGCAACAAAAATAAAACACACATGAAATGTTAGTATGTACTCACAAGTCCATGGGATGTTACCTGAAGCATGAGCAAGGGAAAGCTGGAGAACAGACGAGGAGTGGTGGGGAAAGGCTGTGAGTAGATTTCAGGCTGGACGCTGCAACAGTCCAACACGGTCCTCTGACTGGTGGCACAGTTCAGACATCTAACTTACTCCTCCAAGGAGAGTTTCCTGGTCCTCTCTGTCTAATGAATGCCCGTCACCTCAGTCAATTTTATCAAATCAAAAGCTTGCATACTACTGTATATTATACCGAGGTAGTTTTAGGTCTTGGCTAACAACACCAAACACACTAATACACTGTAAAGTGGGCTGCTACCACAGTGAAAGCTATGCTAATGTCACTAGCATGCTAACGCGCTAATAGCACAACAACTTTTACAAACTGCATCGAATTGGTACAGTATTAAAAATATACACACATGTATTTACCCTCTGCAGGTTGCAATAAGTCTTCAACTAGGAGGTATTACTCTCCATTAACTGAAGTCTGCCAATATCAACTGTGTTCACATGGCTACGTCTGCTTTGTGTCTGATTAGTCAGCAGCACACCCTGTGGTGTTATCTGTACAACTTGTCTTAAACTTGGATTAAAACACTGCAAAAGAGTACCTGCGTGTCTTAAGTAGAGTATAATTCCCGGGAGACTGCATGCAAAACTGACCCCAAGAATCAGCACTGCCAGCTGAACAAGCTCAAACTGGTTCTGTCTGCAGTCGTCATAGGAACTTTTGATTTAAGCACTTTCATGGAGCTCTGTGAACTCAATTTATTACAATGTTTTAGAAAACAAAATTTCATTACAGGACATAATTGTTGAAACCTTGTCAACTTTAAATTATGTGCAATTTATATAAACAAATAAAAGGATAATTAGTTTATTTGATGATATCTACATTTTAAATGTGTGAACTGTACCAGTGAAGGGTGTTTTACAGTGTATGCAATTGTAAATTTCTTAAAGGCATAATCTGCACTTTCTGTTTCAACCATAAGTAAGAAAATGTATCAACATATCCCAGCCCTTCTGGATCCCCAAAACATTTCCAGACAAGAGTCCCAGGTCTTTCAAGGGGCTAATTAAAAGGGGCTCATGGGATCCAAGCAAAATTAGATAAATTATCATTTGAATTCGACTCATTCTCTTCATTATAATGTAGCCCAATTTACTCTTTAGACAGCAAAAATCCTCCCACATAGAAGTTCCTGGAACAAAACCTTAATCAAATGGGGATCTGTGGTCTAAAACATCTGTACTTGAAGCTTTTGAGTTCTCTTGACATTAAAAAGATATTGTTACACATAGGATGTCTTTTAGATTATGAACATGAGGCAAAAATCTAAAAGTAGGTTATAGCAATTCAAGTTTTTCCTTTTTATCTCCTTGCATCGAACATTTCGGAAAATAGTACGAGTTCAAAACAATGTGGATAGATTATATTTGGAAACTAGGCAATGCATTTACACTCTGTCTAAATATCTGACTGCCAGAAGAACATATTCTTTGCCAGATAAGAAATTTGTCTTCTTTGGTTGATATGATTTGTTATGATCACCACCCATAGTTAAATAACCTAGTTATAGTAAAATGTCAGGTTGTTCAGTGTTTAAGTACAAAGGTGGATTGTCCCTTAAAATAGCAGTGAGTTGAAAGCAAGTAAATATAAGTAGCAGTAATAGTCAACCCATTTACACAAGTCAGTCATGTTTTCTTCTTTTCTACCACTCTTCTTTACTCTTCCATGTACTTTTCTATCTCCCTGTTATGACCTGATCGTTGTTGAGTCAAAGCACCCTGAGCCTTGGACACCTTACTAATGATCATTTGCCATGTCATTGCTACACCAATTAAAGCTGATTCTTCTGTTGCACTTGTATGCTACAGTACAGTCTATGAGTAAATACAAATGTTTTATAATTCAAACAGAAAGATCCGTCAGTGCCTCTGTGTTAGTACACACTCTCCATTAAAGCATAATTACAGTACACACCTTATTCACATACAGGCGAATATCTGCCAAGAGATTTGTTCCGAAAACAGGATGCAAGTCTTAAACACAGCATCGATTGACTTGTTGGCTTCATTTAGACATCCTGCCTTTTCCACCCTTACAACTGTAGATCATTCAATAGCTATCAATAATAGCTCCCCTGACTGAACACACAGCCTCCAAGGCTGTAGTGAAGAGTGTCTTCCTAATCAGACATACTATTAGAAGCTTGTTGGTGAAAATCTGTTTTAATTGTAACTCAGATGTTGTCTGGTTTGTGCAGTCACTCACGGATATAGAGTCAGTAGACAATTACTGTTTGATGTTGTGTGCTGTGCTGTGATACCTGAAGATGCACATGAACAGACAGCTACAGTACAAGTGGCTGTAGTGTATGCATACTACCTACATGTGCACACATACATACAGACAATCATATTCACCCACATGTCCTCATTTGCACTTAATTCAAATCAACAGAGGGAACACTGGAAGCCAATCAGATGGTCTTTCTTTCACATTGGGCTATTTGATTTTGCATTTTCAAAACAAACAATTTGCCCAACAATTGCAATGAACATCACTAAGAAGCAGGAATGTTGATTTGGGGTTAGCAGCAGCCTGGAAGCAAGAGACGTGATGGCAACCATTATGTACAGTTTAATTCTGACAGCTGCAAATGGAAGGGAGACAAGCAAATGACTATGAACCGGGGAGGAGGGGGGTGGAGGGTTAGAGTGGTAAACAGTGACATCATGGGCCTGTTTTAGAGTACTTAAACAGCCATGAGGCAGTTTTAAGGAGAATATCACTCAGTGAAATCTCCATGCTTCCTCACTAAATGGCAGAATCTGTCTGCAAATCAAGAATATTATCACAATAATGGCAAGAAAATCTGTAATATGAATGTGATTTGACTGAAATTTGTAGGTTGTTACCTAAATCAGCTGTATCCTGTTTTACTGTTACCATTTATCAACTGTTCTATTCTCCAGAGAAAAGCTTCACCAATGCATCTTGATGATACAACAAGTGCAGTCCTTCGTTCTGTGGTTTGTGGCTTTTTGACCAAGTGAAAAAATTATTTACTGATGATTTATTAAGGGTTTGAGATTATGTTAATAACATACTACATGGATTAATACATTCAGTGGTCTCTTCTCTCTATACGGACACAGACAGAACAGAGGACACAGATTGTTTAGGCTTGACCTTCCTCTCTGTGTAATGTCTGGGGATGTTGCTGCATCTCCGTCCCATCTTACAATTTAATTTGCAGCACGCTCAGCCCAAAATCAAGTCAGGAATAACAATTCTAGTGGTTTCATTTTTTGCTAAATTCTCTAATTTTTAGTGCAGATGAGGGTTTTTTTTGTAAAAAAAAAAAAAAAAAAAAAAGTAGTAAGGGTGTATGAAGTAAGGGTGGATTCTTTGTGCTTTGACTCCACCTACAGTTCCCATAGAGCACCACATATTATATACTTACCCAGCAGGAGGGATACAGGGGTGGTGGAGTGTCACCTAAATTGACCCTCAAAACAACAGAAGATCAATTTCTTAAACATCCCTAGATATAGCCCCAGTAAAATTATATTTTGACATTTGAACCACCTTTATTATTTAGATTTATGCTTCTTTAAAGAGGAACCTTTTGTGTAGACATTGCCTTTGTGTGGGCTGTGATGCTTGTTTATCAGCGATACACACAGAGAGTGTCGTGAGAATGTGGGAGACATTTTCCATCCCTGCCAGAGGGCACTTTCACCCTACTCCCAGAGCTCAAAAAACAAAATGACAGCATGCTGACTTCCCTCTCTATGACGGACCACTGCTGATGACAAGGTGTATTTTGGACTTTTCACTGTGGCCTGCCACTTGCAGCAAACTATACCCTAGACGCAGTCGTAGTTCTGTACCATAACAAGAAAAGTTACTGAAGGAGTAAACTCTGCACCGTCTTTCAAACTTTGCTAAGATACTGTAAATGCTACATATATGTTAACATTTTCCTTAAACTACTAGAAAAGATCTTAATGCTTATTTTTACATTTTCAAAACTTGAAAACTGCATCTTTTGCAGTCTAGTACAGTATTTATCTAGTACATTTACTTAAATACTACACAAGAGCTCATCATACTTTTCTTACTAACAAATACAATAGTTTCCTTACTGTAAAAGGCTGCAGGTTATAGTTTTGACAGCTTGTATCCATAGACAAGTTTCCCATTTTAAGGCAGGAAAAAGTGAGTTGTGGTTACTTCTAGGACAGGCTAGGCAACATGTTTTATTTAGTAAAAGTTGAATCCAAGGTGGTGTCAGTCCAGATACTATTTGAAGAGGTGGGTCTTCAGTCTGTATTTGAAGATGGCAAGGTATTTTGCTGCCCTGATCTCTACCAGGAGCATGTTGCACAGCTAAAGAGCAAGAACAAGGGCTTGTCTTGACACATGTTTGTGAGGACATTTGAGAGACTATGGCTCCAGGCGAGAAGCAGATCAGAGAGATGTGGCTACTGCACAGAGTTGATCGTCGCCTGGAGGTAGAGAGGTGCTGGCCCATACTTGGCTTTATAAGCTAGTACCACAGATTTGAACCTTTTTAACTATTACTACTACAGGGTACCGCTGGAGGATACAAAGGGAAGTCACATTATATCAGCTGGAGGGGCTGAACATCTGCATAGTAAAGCAGCAAGGAGGAAATTGCTAATTTGGAGATGACTAATGCATGCACCATTACATGGGCTGCATTTTGGACAGGTATAATCCACCTCTGCTGTTGATATGAAGGATGTACCTGCATAAATGAACCACAGTTGCCACTTTAAGTGAGATTGACAGGTAGTTGATACATTAACTGAATGCTAATATTAGACATTTATGTAAACAACAATTTGCTTTTTGATATGCATACTGGAAAGACTTTATATGAATGTCCAGCTAATGAAACAGAAGGTCACTAATGTGCTCATTCTTTAAAAGAAGGCAAGCTATCATTCAGTTTTCTTTATTTTAAAGTAGATTTTCCTGAAATCTCCTGTGCTATAGGATTGTCAGATAAAAACAGAGAAAAATGCAAGTGATGCAGATGGTTCTGACAGTCCGGGGAACTTCACAGGCCCCAGTCTACTCTGGTTGAGTGTTTTCCTGAGTCCCTCTGAGCTTTCTGGGAAGCTCAAATGTCAGTCTCAGATCTTGGCTCTACCTGCAGTGTACACAAAGCCCCATTCAGTTGCTTTTAGATGTCTGGGTACTTGCTATGTACAGTATGTCTGACTTGACTCAGGTGTTCAAAACTGAAATAGAGTTGGCTGTGGTCAGTGTTGTGCAGAAATTGGACTGCAGTATAAATTGCAGAGGTGTCTCTGCCAGTTATATTGGGAATCAGGATGGTCTTCACATGTTTTAGAACTCATTCCTCCCCTCAGTTGGTTGTTCCTCTTCTTTATTCTTTTCTCTCTTTTACTCATCTCGCTTCTTCTCCCACCTCTTTTTTTCTTCACCAATGAAAAGAAGGAAACTCATGTGACAGACATTTCTAAATTAAGATCATTATCAATTTCCTCCCAACAAGCTCTGTGATCATCAGCAGTGCCTGAGAGGAGACCAGGATTGGCTGTGTGCACTGGTCTTAATCAATCTGGCTCTTAGTGAGGTCCATTTGTCCCAGATGCTAATCTGCAGAGCTCAGCTCTGAGGCCAGAGGCGCTTTACATGTATTTGGTGCAAAATAACATGAGCAGCCACGCCAAGCCCATCCTGCTTGGGTTTTTGTTCAAGGCCCAGGGAAAGATGTGACACATCGGGGAGGGCAAAGTGTCCCTTTGCGCCTCCACCACGAAGCGGTGGCTCTCACAGCTGTGGATAGCAGATGCTCTGAGGTTACAGGCACAGGCCTTTAGGGACATCACCACTCTGCCCTCCAGGGGCTGCATACATAACACACTCTCCAAAGAAAACTTACTGAAGGCTTAATGGGAGTATTTTGTCATCAGTCCTGTACATTTAGTTTTAAAGTACAGTATGTGTTGTAACCCTCCTAATCAGTACAGTTTTTTTCTGCTTCATTATTCATGACATTATTACATACATTAATTTTGTGACTTTTTTTCAGTTATTTGTAATTACATACAGAAAAGTCAATTGCATAGTTTTCTGCATACCTGCTTCAATACACATGATAACATTATATCTAATTTTATGAGATAAATGCCTCCAAATTAAGATGCAAGAAGATTTGGCCTTCTATTAACATACCAAATCTGAGTGAGCATTGCTGTAAAACACAAATCCTCATCCAGTTAATTCATATTTTCCTTCCCTCTGTATCTAAAAGACCATTAGATGTAGCCAGTATCACCCTCAGATTTCACTCATAGTGAGTCTCAGATTTCTTCAGACCACATAAGCCTGACCAGACATGTTTAAAAAAATGTGTTCAACCAAAAGGCCAGGGCTGTCAGCTCTGAGCCTGCTCACGATAAGATAATCTGTGCCGACTGTAGATAACTGGGTGCCCTTTCTCACTCAGTCCCAACTAGACCAGATCCCACACAGGTTAAAATCTGCATTAAAATGTAAATTAGCACTGATTTACTACACTGTTGCACATTGTTTTGCCCATGATTCAGTGTTCATATTCCCTCTTCCTCTGTAACTTTCCACAATCATTCCCCAACCAAGGCTGAAGGTAAATATAAATCAGTAGCTCTGTTGAGTTTGTCCATTACTGCAAAGAACAGCAAGAAAAGGGAAAAGCAGGCATGAAATGAAAAGTTAAAAAAAAACAGAGGCCTGAGTATGGGTGAGTAAATGCAAGAAGAAATCATCTGTTAAAATTAATTAGCCAAGCTTCTCTGAACACAAAATGACAAGACATTAAATATGTATTATTTATGAAATGTCTGTGCTCTCTGAAAAGGGTGTCTAGTGCTGTTAATTACTCAGCCATTCATTCAGAAAAGATTATTTCAAATGGAAAGTGAAAGCAAGGCTAGACAGCAAAAGAGCTGTTAGTTTCTTTCACGCTATTTTTAAATGACATTGGTGAAAATGGAAAAGCTAATTATGGTAGCTCTAAAATTCAAAGCTAATTTGAGAAGCAGCATGTCAGGTTTATTGACATCTTCTGTAGAGTGATGTGGTTTGATGGCCACCAAGGAATCTCTCTGGCACCACGAGGGAGAGGGAGGAGCGACTGCATGAAATATTATTCCTTGCAGAGATGAAAATACCTTTTGGTAATAGATTTTTATATTCCCCCAATTCCCAGTATTCCCTGTTTGTTGACTGTAGAAATAACAGGTCTATTTATGTACTGTATATTCAAAGAGTTGACTTATAGGCAATGAGATGATCAGAATTCAAAATAAAGGCCTTTTTAACTGATGTGTCTGCAAACATTACTGATTTTAGCAAAGCTTCAACAGCGTAAAAATGTATTACAAATACAGGTTTTGTTGTTTAGAGTACGTCCCCACATTCAATTTATCAATTTAAGGGTAATTGTTTTTGTTGAGTTTTGTTAGCATTTGGATAACAGATTGTGCCTTTAAAAGGGTGTATGTGTTAGTTAATATGTTGGGCTTCTGTGGGATTTAAAATAAGGATAATCACAAACTTGGACGCAGAACACTGGCAAACTTATGAAAATATTTTTCACATCCTGAAGTCCAACAGGCCCAGGGAGCATGACGCTATATTTTATCATCAGCGTGATTAGTTTTATTTTCCAACTAGTGAGAAAAAGAGCAGCAGTACTTTCAAGGTTTGTGATTCCTCCTTAAAGGCAGTCACCTGGCAAAGTGGGAACGAGAGCAGGGCATTTATCCACTTAAAGAGAGCCACCCCGATGATGTCAGTAACAGATGACTGCAAGACACTCCCCTCTCCATCGCCTCACAGCCAGCTTTGGTCACTGAGGGCAGAAGGGAAAGAGGGTGAGGGTAGGGGAGATAATTACCAGTATAAATGAAGCCCTGCGAACGATTCGCACTGCTGGGTCCCCTGATCTAGTCTCCAAGGCAACCTCAGCACGCTCATTTGTTTTGTAGATGAGTAATTACATCCAATTAGTGGCCAGTGGAAAAAAAAGAAGTCCAAGAAAGGCCCATTGTTCTGGATAGATTGTGTGAATATTAATAGTGGGAAGGTCTGAGGCACAGTGATATGATCGGTGATACTAATGCAGCTGTGGGCACACTCTGCCCAGTCTCATCCTGCATAACAGATCAGATAGCCACTGATGAAAATATATGGCTTGGAAAATGTGTGCCTGGGTGTTTGTGCACGAGTGTCTGAGTCGTCCTCTTGTCCAGCTGCCTCAATCCAGCTAGCAAAGCCGGTTTCTTACCTGAGCCTGCCACACCTGTCTGTCTGACATTTCATTACCTGGCTAAATGTTATATACAATCTAGATCTTTTGACTTCACCTCATTACAGGAAATACTTACTGTACAGTGTATGCAGAACGTTTTTTACTGTATGTCACCACTCAGTAACACCTAGTGCTGCCCAATATGTAGTAGTTGTTAGATTGAATGGGAAAATTACATAAATTTGGTGTTTATTGTCCTTGGGAATTCGTTATTGGTTTGAATGACACTTAATGAGGTTTGTTCCTTGCATAAAGCTGGGCAGACACTGTACAGATTACAAACACAGCTAATTTTTCAATCAGGCTAAATTTATCATCAGAAATTTCTGTCTGCTGTCTTGTAGTTTGAGCAGTTCCACAGTCCGATTCCCCATCGCTGCTGTCAAAATATCCCTTACAAACTGTAGTTAGCTTGTTTTAATATTAATGGAGGAGTATTTTACGTCCTATGGCTAAAACTGTAGTCTGCTGGGATATAAAACTAAACTTCGCTGTAGACCTGACGGACCATTTTGTCTGCATCTTCCAGCAATCTGCAACAAAGTAATGTTGCCTTGAAGACGTGGTCGTCTTGTTTTCATAAACTTTATTAAAATTGTCAATGGACAAAATCGATCGGGGGTTCTGGCAGAGCACGAAGGCCAATTAAAACTGGTAATGTGAGTTAAAACAGCGTACAAGATTAAAGAAAACACAGTGTCCGTCCAGCTTAATCTGGTTCAGTTACCAGATTTAGAACCTGATCTCAAATGGAAATAACTTCCCTGTCCAATTCTGACAGTATAGTTATCTGTTGCTTACAAT
Source organism: Macquaria australasica (assembly GCA_005408345.1). Taxonomy (NCBI): domain Eukaryota; kingdom Metazoa; phylum Chordata; class Actinopteri; order Centrarchiformes; family Percichthyidae; genus Macquaria; species Macquaria australasica. The sequence continues at coordinate 5,011,036 of SEMN01000001.1, read as the reverse complement.
TTTTTGATTTACTACCAGTAATACACATATTTTAATGTGGGATTATTATGTCACCAGTCTGCATCATGCAAATCAGAAACATCTTCTCCTTTCATAAGTAAAAAATTCCTTTATGTCCAGTTTGCTATATTCATATAATCTAACCCCATCAAAGATGTTGCAACTTTTACCAAGATGACGTTTGATCTGTTGTTACAACATGGTTCATGGTCAATTGTTTATTATATGAAAGCGAATTTTGCAAATATGGTCACTAATGAAGCATAGTGAAAGTTATAAAACTGATGAAATAGAAAGTAATGCCTGTTTAGTTCCTGTCTCTACACTGTTCTAAACTGGTGACATATTTGGGATGGCTCCTTTATGAATTCTCAATAACATGGTTTGAGCTATTGTCAAATGTTTTTCCCCCATTATAATTATTCCATTGATCCAGTTTTCCTCATTAGCAAGGCCAATCAATTTTCAGTGACATTTGTCTAAGTGAAGTAAATGGAATGATTGGTTCTTGAGCTTTGTTCAATGTGTCAGGCATTATGTGACGTACGTGGGAAGCCTGCCGTATTTGGAGCCTATAATTTGATGAGTGGGCAGACAGCCCACAAGTGGTGAGATCAGAGTGCTAAAAAGCATTGGCGGAGAGAAACATGGCTGGTGCTTACATTCCATTTGGCAGAAGTGGACTGTCTCACTCTGAATGGTAGAGGTGAAGTGGCTTTGAATGGCTATTCGCTCCAGGACCCAAATAAAAAAAAAAAACACACAGCAGGGGAAACCCAGCATGGAAAAGCTGGTGTCACCAATCTCGGTCCCTCCTGAGTAGATTAGCTCTGTTATCAAAGAGGTGTGAGAAGGAGCAGTTCCTTTTAATTGCACTCTTTATATGAGCACCTTGTCACAGATTAAGAGGACAAGCAATAAATGTCAGCACGACTTATTGCTGAAAGACATTTTCTAAACTGTTGATAATCCACCATCTGTGTCAAAGAGAGAATCATTCGTAGAGGCCAATCTGAGACGTGCTTAGAGTGCTTAGTGCACTTCAGAATGCCTATCATCAATAAACACCAATGTCTCTGTATCTCATTCACATAAAAACCTTATCATCTGTTGCTATTGGTAAAAAAAAAAAGAAAAAAGAAGCTTTAAATTAATTATTGATTGGTGCACTTCTGTTTCTTTTCATTTAAATGACAAAAGCTTCCTTCAGGTTCTTCGACGAAGAATTGTCGGTTTGAAATGAGAAATGTATTGACCTGTGTTTTAATGATTCTACGGTTTTATCTCACTCCTTAATGATTGCAAGAAAACATGGAGGACACAGGTCAATTATGCAATAGCCAAAATATCAAAGCTGTGGCCTTGCTGTATTTTGTATTTATTGTTATTGGTCCATTTGAATCAATTTAAGGCATTAGATTACATGAGGAGGTTTAAATTGTATCCTTTCAGGGAGAGATAGTGTGTATCCATGATTGTACAGCTAATGTATAAGATACAGCTGAGCGTATTAAACACGGACCATATGCCAAGGGGGCCTGGCCACATGGCAGGAGCTGCTGGGGGGGAGGGCAGGGAGGGCCAATTAAAGCAGACAAAATGCAAGGATGTAACCTAAAAATGGTGTAACGCACCGCCAAGCTATGCTCAACAATCTGGACATTGACTTTGACAATGAAAAAGTTGATTTCCACAATGATGGAGTCCCCTCCCCTCCCCCTCCCCACCCTATACTGTATCTCCCAGGCCTCCCCGATTATGGGTTTTACTCTGCGCCCAGTGACCAGAGGGGGGGGCCCTGCTCCTTTGCTGACTATGGCTCCCTGGGGCCCCAAGCGGCTCAGATGCTGCACAGTGAGCATGCCACCTCCGCCTGCAACTCCCCCCTCCAGCACCTACACAGCCCGGATCAATTTAAGAACCCAGGTTTGTATATGCGCATCTATCTCATCCACTTTTTGGACTTTTCAGTTTGATTCATGACATTATTCCATGCAGATGATCTAATCTTTTTTTTTTTTTTTTTTACATTTTATTTTGCTTTTGTTAAAGAAAGAAACAACCCCTTCAGAAAAACTCTAAAAAAAAAAATTTAAAAAGTCTTGCTGACAAAATAGCATTGCATGTTTCTCCTCCTTTTTTTCAATTTATAATGTAGATTTTTCTGTTTCTTTGTGAAGTTGTGTTCCAGCCCCTGCTTGCACATAAGGGGCCGACACATACAGAATGTAATCCTTCATTTGCATGTGAACAAAATAACTACTGATGATGTCTGAGAGTACACTGGCCTCTCTAACAGAGCTCAAGTTTATGTGAATTTTGAACAGCAAAAGAACAAGTTAATGTGTGGGAGTGAGTGTCATTTTTTAGTCGAGCCCTTTAAGTATTTTAAGTGTAAGAATGATTGCTCATGTTATTAGTGTGTGAAAGTAGGAAATCAGAAGAAATGCTGTACGGTGTTAGACACTTAAAAGATAACATTTTTGCATAATACAGCCATTACTCTAAAACACAAGCACATTTTCATCTTATGTGTGCTTTTTCTGATGTTCTCTTATCTACCTTATGTAATCAGAGCTTTCAAAAGCCAGGGAGGAGATTCCACTGACAAATAAAATGTACTGCACGTTGACATTTCACTACCTGCATGCAAAAGATTTTTCTAAATTCATGCTATTTCTTTGAGAGCAGACAGTAGTCTTCAGAATTAACAACCTTTTTTTGAATACTACAGTGTTTATATGTTTATGTAGTTTTTTTATTCTGATAGTAATATCTTCATTATCATGTTTGCACTGACATGACGTACCACCAATGTTTATTTCATGTAAAGTAGTTGTAAGTAAAGGAGATCTAGTTTAGTGGCGTGCCTCCGTGCGATGTGGGAGATGTGCCAGTGACAGTGTTGACCTACACACAGCGGTTAGGTTCCCGGCCTCTGGAGACTCACGTGCCCCTGCTGGGCTTGAATCCTGCCGTAGCTTTTAGTCTTGTGCCTTCGCTGCTGTGTCTCCACCTCCACTTCACAATGATAGCAGCAAAACAATGTTGAAAACAAAAGGGGTTGTCCTCTCACCCTTTTGGACCAATAAAGTAAGTGTGTAAGTGTGGGGCCAACTCTCCCCCTAATGGTTAAAGTATTGGCCAGCTGCCCCAGGCAGATGTTGGCATTTCCTACAGACTGTCTGTATGAACTCAGCAAATAGCAAAAGAACAGAGACAGGTTGCATAGAAACAACTACACAGATGTGATTTTCTGGAGTTCTAAAGGGTTTTCTGTTAGCCTGCTGTTTTAGTATCTTTGTCGAAACACTTTACTGCAGGTGTGGTAGCACTACAGACATAGTTCACCATACTCATTACTTCCTATAGATCTGTTAAGCAGTGTGAAGTGTTTTATTCCAAACACAGCTGCATGGCAGGGGGAAGATTACTACTACTTTACATCAGTGCAAATACACACACCAATGCCATTGTCTTTGTTGGTTTTGAGGTCTGGTTATATGCATTTATTGTACATTATAGTTGACATAAGAGTAGAAAGGGTTTGTGTCAAAAGTCACCTCAGATTTTTTAGCAGCAGCAGCTACTGTAAGTCACTGTGCTGGACTCTGTTGATGCGTGGTTGTTTTTTGTTTGAGTTTTGCTTGGTTAGTAAAGCACAGGTTTGTCTCGCCCAAGAGGACACGTTCAAATCCTGAGTGAGTCAACATAGATTGATTACATTACACTGTAACACACTTTATGTGCTGGTTGTCTGTGAAATAGACTTTGTATTTGTAGCCAACCTTGACCCTAGTGATATGAAAATCAGACGGCACATTACGCGAAGCAGAAGCCCAATGGTGCTGTTTATTTGGATGTTTGTTTTAAGTAGATACGAGCAGAAATTGATGGTTTTCAGGAAATATAATTGATTTTTGTGTACATTAGGTGCCTTATGATGATTACCAGCCGTAGGTCATAGATTACCCATATTTCATTTATCATGTCATTACTGTTCAAATGCTATGGTGAGCAGCCCTGCTCCTCAAAGTGCTCAGCCCACAGGTGGAGATTGTGCCACACAGATTCCTAGGCTGAAAGGGAGAATAGGATAGTTATGCAGTTTGATGGAGGCAACATAGCACACAGTGTTCTGTATAGAGTTATACTTTAGACATTCATTAATTCAGATCTTCCCATTTTTCTTTCAACGTACTTCACACACAGAGTAATCACAGTCTCTCAGTCTTTTTCAGTTCTCCTTTCAGTTAAATGTATCTATGCCACAAGTACCAAAAACTGAAGCATAAGAAAGATTATCTATCATTCCTTATTTAAAAAAAATCCAAATGAATAGTAACACACTAGTATGTGTTACAGTGGACCCTATTCTGAACAATCTGACCCGCATTGCACTTTTTTTGGGATTGTTTTGCTCCCAAAGCTAAATGCAGAACCACTGCAGCCCCTACATTTAAATGGAAAAAATGAACTTCACAAGGAGAGGGGTGAGCCACACTCTAATAAAAATCAGCAGTCATAGGAGATGAGGATTGCCATTTCAACTGAAAAAATCCTTAATTATATAATAAGCCAGCCTACTGGGGACTGTGCAGGCAAGATAAGAGCACTAGCTGCTCACTGTTTAAAGTCCTTGCAGTCAAACAGCAGTGTCAACTCCACTAGATGTGTGTTTAGTGAGATGGCTTCATTTTTCTGGAGTGCTATACCCGGATATCTAGAGTATGTTTTCAGGTGCTTCTAATGGACCAAACCTGTCTAATATAGCTTTGATAGTGATATGTTAAACGTGGTGACAATGATACAGTTTGTGTACTGCGTTCGTGTCTGCATCAACCCATTGGATGTACTGCAGTTACACTCTATATTTCTTTACATAAACTACAAAGACTTCCTCTCAGGCATCATAGGGTTCATGAGCTCATATATACAGATCGAGATCGAGCATTTTCTATGGCCGGACGATTTTTCTTCTTAATGCAGCTGTACAGTTATTTTTTTTCCACAGTCTGTCTTTGAATAAGGGTGAGACGGAGGGTTATGTGAAGCTGACAGCAGAGGAGATTGCTGTTAAGAGATCACTGCATTTTTCTTTCTCCCCGACTATTTTTTTTCCCCTGTATTGCCAGTGTTATTGGCTTTTAGTAGGCATCAGGATTTCCAAAAGACATTTTATTAGTCTGAGTTTCTCTTACTCACAGGGCAAAGGTGGTAAGTCATGTACAGTATTTCTTTTTTATCCCCCCTGAGTTTGGACCTGCAGATGAACTCAGGTTAAGCTTTTATATTTCCCCCTTATGCCTCCTTCTCTTGTTTCACATACCTATTTTGTTTTATGTCTGGAGTTACTCCAGCAGACTGAAAAGCTGAAAGTATAGACAATATTTCTTAGTAGGTTCTTGTCTGTATCTATGAGTCATTAGGTTGTCTGGGTTCAAAATGCTCAGGTGAAGTCTAAAACCCTTATTATGTTAATCCTGTTACTCTTTTTATGCAACAGCTAATGTTGTTTTACCAAGTACTCCTTCACATTATGCATGGCAACATTTACACTGCAACCTTACTAGTTTATTAGCATGGTGGAAGTATTTCTAGCAGCGTGCTTGTTTTGTGTTGTGCATGATTATACAAAGTGAATGTTACTCCTACTGTATGCATAATACACACAGCATGTAGATTATATTTAGAATATCATACTGGATTCACCCTTAATTTTGGTTGTTTAAAATCATGTTAAATCTAAATCCTGCACCATTTTGTCAGTTGATGTCTAATGAAATTGAATATGTAGTTTTACAAGCAGTTAAGTGTCTGTAACCTGTAATGTGAACCGTAAGCAAGTCCTTCGAGACAAACGTATGAATCCAGTAATGTGTTCTTTTGATTTAAATGTGTCCCCTTTAAGTCATAACAAGTAAAAAATAGTACTGGCGGTTGTCGGGTGTTTCTAAGCTGCCCTGCTCCCTGCTGTGTTTGTATGCAGGCGCCAACCCGTCAAGGCCCGGAGGTTTCCCTGGTGCTAACAGTCCAGGGCCTGTGGCTGACCTGTACGGACCTAGCAGCCAGGATTCGGCTGTGGGCAACTACATCAGTGCTGCTAGCCCTCAGCCTGGCTCTGGGTTTGGCCCCAGCATCACAGTGAGTACTCAAACGCAGACCGTCTGACGGCACCTTGAGCTCAGTTGCCTCTTCTGTGTCGGAATACCGCTGTGCTCACACTTACCCACTACTGCCACACTACTGCACATACACTTACCTGCACTATATATGCTCTCATATACCCATACATGTTTATACTACTGTCCATACTGTATATATCAGATCTATAGTGTATACCTCCACCTGTTTATTCTGTATATAATGTCTTACTATTAGCATTACTTCTACTTACACCTGCACTAAATATATTATACTAGTGTAACTGCTGCACATGTTCACATTGTAGCATATTTATATCTACCCTTTACTGTTTACTTATATATTACCTCTATACATATGTACATGCTCTGCACTTTACTGCTTTTTGCACTCCTGGTTTGATGCTAAACTGCATTTCTCAGTACTCGTACTCTGTGCAATCACAGTAAAGTTGAAATCTAATCTAATACCACCACTAAAATTAGTCACTAAGCCAATGCACACTGCCTGTGATTGTGACGTTCTGTAAAACAATTCAACACTAGAGTTTCTATCACAAAGAGTAGAGCTTACTAATTATAGGACATTATGCTCTTCCGCTGATTTGATCAAAATGTCCACCACCTGCCCCTTAGCAAACATCCTAAATCCAGATAAGTTCAAAGCAGCCAAACAGTACAGTGTAAGAGTTTGGATTATTTCTTAGCAGAGAGGTCTCTACTGTCATTGAGGTCAGAGGTCACATAATCATTTTGTACATCAGGGTAAACCCCGTCTTAGCTCTGAAAGTTATCTGTGTCAAATGCAAATGTTTATTCCCCTTAGCTGTTGCCCAAATCACCTCACTTCAGACTCTGTGTCACCTTCCCAGAACAAATTTCCTTTATTTTTAGAAACCCATCTGTCCCAGAGCTTCAGTTTGCTCCGTCACTAGGACAATGCTTCCAAGCAGGTTTTGTCTCTCCCAGTGTCCTTGTCCAGGTGTAGTTGCTCAGCCCGGTGTTGTTGCACTTTTCCTCTTGCTGATCAGTTAGCTGTTGGTTGCCATATCAACTCATAAGTGTAAGACTAGCAGGGCTATTAGAGGTGACAGTAACAAAGAGGTGTCCTCACTCTGACTGTGTCTCACTATGTCTACTGCCTGTGCATGTGCTCAGATGTTTCTCTTGGCCTGTGTGTCAGTTTAGGTGATGTGCAGCAACCTGTTATAATAATCCTGCCTCTTGCTTTCACTGTAATCAAAAAGAAGCCACTACAAAAATGCTCAGAAGGACTCAACCTGAGTGTTCTTGTCAATGAAGACATAGCCTTGCAAGACAGTGGCGCTTAATAAAAATTAGGGAATATAATTTACAAAATAGATTTCTCTTTTATTATAACCTCAAGTCTTGGAGGGAGCTTCTTAAGCCAATAAAAACTTCAACTTCAACCAAGCTGAAATAATGACGCTACCTTATTCAGCATGTATAAGCAGTATATAAACATTTAATAAATGGTTTATAACACATTATAATGTAGTTGTACGCAGCAGTAGGAACATTTGGGACAAGTGTTTATTAATGATTAATTATAACTTCTCCTCTGAAGACATGTTTCATCATGTCTCAGTGTCACCTTCAGTGACTTGGTGCATTCAGGGACTGAAACTAGCGTATGGATTCGCTCGCCAAGAGCAAGTTAACCAAGAGATTCTATCTTATGTTTAGGGCCTTGTTGTCAACAAAGGGACAAGGTTCAAACTCCCCAAAAGACGACTCAATCAGCCATTTGTTTACTCTGCGTGTGTGTTGGTCTACCTTGGACCTCGCTGAATAATGAATCTAAAATGTCGCCATCTGAATTTTATGGCCCCTAGCAAGGTGCAGCAGGGCTAAGCTCTTCGACTCACTGGCAGGCTTGTTGGGGCATGTTTGTACTGTTTTACATGACTGAACTGAGTGACACAGTATAGGTTATATGAAAATAACACCTGCTTTCTGAAAGAAGCTAATTAACGCATGGCTTAACTGAGGTGGAATAACAACAAGCCCATTAGTACTGCAAGCGAGCACTGCAAGACTACAGGGTGAAGACGCTCTTTTCAAACTTTATAGTCCACATCATTAATTTGAATTTCCTACTACAGCAACCAGAAAGTACGAGACAGATTAATTTGGGGTGTTTGTGGTGTTCTTGTAGTTATTTGTTGTATTTTTTAAGTTGAGTTTAAGGCAAGTTTATCATTTTGTCTGGCCACGGTATGATTTACTTTGTGCTTTGGAATCACATATTGTGGTTGTGTTTTGTGAGAAATAGTGCAGGAGATTCATCACTTTGTGCGATACATTAAACCAGAGGGAGTAAGGAAGTGTAACGGCTTAGCAAGGGTGAAGTGAATGTGAGACTTATATAGCAGTAATGTTGTCGGTATTGGGTAGTGTCACTGGGAGCAAATGTGCAAATGGCTCACGAGAAGGCAAAATAGCACATTTTAATTTAAATAAATATGTGTAATTGATTTATGATATCCAAACAAAAACAGAGCTTAACAGAAAAATACATTTTGTCGGCTTTTTGCTTCCTAAGCAAAGCCTCTCTTATTAATTGTTTTAGGTCCAGTGGCTATCTGCCGTAATCTGTTGGTCTCAGCGTAGGAAGCAAAATATTTGTTATGAAAGACCAGCCTGGCTCATTTTCAAAGCAGATTTAGCAGCAGATAGTTTACAGATGGAAATGAGGCGATTTGTTTCCATTATTTTCCATTTGTTGCAACAGTTTGCAACCATAGGTTTGTGCTAGTGAGTTAGAGAATGTAAAAACAAGTCTTTCTGTGCATCAAATATTATAAATTCTGAATAGAAATGTTTGGCTTTTCATCATATTTACATTAAAACATTTTAAAAGGGCTGATTTATAAAAGAGATCAGTGAAGAATATACTGTATTTTACCCATATATTCCAGGCCAGGCCCCTTGCAGAATGCCAAATTGTGTCTGTGATACTACGTACTAAATCACCACTTCAGAATTGCCCAGTGAATCAAACAGAGTGCAATAAAGCAGAGAGGTGATGCAGCAGCCCTGTGACTCTCTGCTCTCGGCGAGATGATCTCTCTATTCAGAACATTAAAATAGGAAATGATTCAGAACTAAAATGTGCTTTATAATTCTTTTTTTTTGTACTGAGGATACTGTTGAACTGAATCCATGTAAGATCATCATATGTCACAACCTCATGGGTGACTTCAGAGTCACTGACTTGTCCCCCGCTCTTACGCTCCAGTGATTTTATTAATCCCTTTAGCCAATATCAAAACAGCCACTGTGAAGAAGCCGTAATGAACTTAACTGTTTTTTTTATGCAAGACAATTAGAGTGCAATTAGCTGATTGAATTGATAAAGACAGATAATCGCTGTTGAAAGTGCTTCTCTTTTCACTGTTGTATGAATTCAAGGATTTCTCCAGACCTGTCAGAGGCAATATTCACAGTATCCTGATAACTGAGCTACATAATAAAAACCATTCAATACTCAGAAACACAGTGATCTTACTGAGGGGTGTTTACTATCCCATTCTCTGCATGCTTTCAGATTAAATCAGATGTGTATGTTGGCATGAATAGGGATTGTGTGTGTGTATTATTATTATTATTATTATTATTATTATCTCCTTCACATATTTTTCACTCAGGTTATTGTAACCAGAGAACTACATTGACAGAAAATAAAATGATTTGAAGTTACTGTATCTTGTTACACAGTGTGGGATCATTTACTTACATATTTTACCATTAAATGAGTCCTACTTCCTGTAGTAATTTTGCACTGTGTGTAAATCACAGAATATACAAGGAACCTGTATGATATATATGACAATGTAGTCTCCTGCTCTGCTACTGAACATGATCAAACTGAATGAAAAAGTTCACAATCATGCTAGCTGAAAATAGTTGATATGATACTCACCTTTCTTTCCTTGAAATGCATACTGACAAAAGCACTAACTGTACACTTTTAGGGCCCGTTGATTGCGACAGCTTTTACAAATGGATACCATTGAGCAGGTGGCCGGTTGCCATCTCATCAGAGGTATTGCATTTTATTTACTGTGCCTTTCTATCAGTCTCTCTCTCTCTCTTAATATGTGTTCGTCACTTTATTCATTGTTTATTCACCTCCCTCGAAAGGACAGAGCTGGTAGTAAAGTGTGAGTGTGGCGGAAGGTGTGTGTCCTCACACATCAGGAGACCTCCGTTGGCGAGGTGGTCTGTATGATGTCTTAGCAAAAAACGACAGTAGAAAAGATTATCAGTAATTCAAACAAACTCAGTCATGATCAGTTTGTTGGTGTGACTTACTGTAGGAAAAGTTTATACTTAAGTCACACACACACACATACTACCAGTTCTGCAGTTTTTCTTTCTTTTTTCTTATTAACATTTTGAAATGTTTCCATCCTAAAAGAGTCTTACAGATATTTTAAGCCATTTGTCACTTAACTTGTCAACGATACAGTGTGTCACACAATAGTTTATAATGTTTCTGATGTCATTACATGATCTAAGCTCTGGTTGTCCAAGGACAGAACTCGCATCACACTTCTTCACTGCTGTGACTAAAATAAATCTCAAATCCAGACCTTTTTACTAACAAGTCAGTGCCCTTGAATCATAATATTTCCCAAGCAGTAAATGTCTATGAGGAACCGAATATTTCAGTTTCATCATGTTTAATTGTAACTGTAATTCATCTTTATTGCTAACATTGTACCTCATGTGTCCAGTAGAACCACACCACCAAATGTCTTGAGCTTTTTGTCTGCTTCCAGCTGTGTTTCGTAGATGTGTGTGATGTGTGTTGAACTCATATGTGTATGAAGTGTAGACTTTTTAAAAATGTGAACATACATGCACCAAGTTGTTACACAGGGTGTTCTTTACTGTAATTCTGTGTACTATTATGTTATGCCGGCAGCAAGTTTTGACATGCTGCACTTTATGATAATTGCTGTCACATTTGTTGCCTCAGTAGGCAATCCAAAATATCTGATTTGGAAGATTTCTGTCATTAAGTACAGTGTTTATGGTCACGATTCATGCAGATTAAATGAACGGTTTCTAATGCTGTTGCTATCCTTTTTTCTCTCCTTTATCACCCAGCAGAGTATATCTGGTGGCCCAGGAAAGACAGGACGAAGTTTCTAATTGGCTTTGTGTGCAGGTGATGCTATCCAACTTCAAGCACTACAGCGTCACCCAGGCAAAAAGAACGAAAGTTGGAACCATATGAAGAAGAAAAGAAAACGTTAGTCATCTCAGAAAAATAACAACTGCTGTACTATAATCCAAACCTCCTATAACTTTACAACCTGGTTTGGTATGATGTTTCACGTCGATTTCATTCACCTATTTCCTTCCTCTGTTAGCTTTTGTTTTGATTAGTTTTTAGGAAGTCATTTTAGTTTAACCTTTTAATTTTGTGTCATTTGATTTTATCTTCTAGTATATTTGTGTAAATGGCTTTTGTTTGAAGTGCGGGGGTCATAGCCAAGAATATCTGCAAGTCGTGTCTTCATCTTTGTATGGGTTAGTGTAAAGGAGAAATGATTGGATGTTCCATTCAGTCTTTCCGCAAAAAAAAAAAAAAGAAGCTCAGTGTGGAGAGACTCGGAGAAAAAAAAATTCAATTTTAAGGAAAACTTAAAGAGGGTATCTAAGTAATAAATCTTAGTAGCTGTTTTATTTCTTGTGATGTCTCATTGTTAACCATAATTACCTATTTTTGGGCAATACAAAGAGGACTCCAATATTTTTATGGTCCTTTTTTATAAGTGTTGTTTTTGTTGTTTAGAAATATATATATATGCTATAACAAAATTTCATATAACTACATTGTGAATTCAAACTTGAGAAAAAGAAATGTAGCTGTACATATTATTCCAGTCACTGCATATAACCAACTCAGTGAGAGAATAGCATATTTTTGTGATGGTGTGTCAAAAGAAAATGTTATAGCGTGTGAATAGAAGAAAAAGCTGTAAACAGTTATTATTATACTTTTTTCTGCTGGAAGATGGTATAATGACCCCAGAGACAAACAGAACACACTTGCTCTGTAAATACTGAAGCTGAATAATTTTACAAGTGTCATACCAGCAAATTTACAAACGGTGAGTTAAGTCAACACAGTTTTAAGAACTTTAAAAAAGAAAAAAAAGAGCCTGATTGGTATCTTTTGTCTAACTGTTAAGATATCAGTATCATTTCAAAGAGAGAGAGAGAAAAAAAAGATGATTTAATCCAAAGCACACTGTACTTAGATGTGAAGATTAGAACTTGAACCAGGCATTTTACAGTGCTCTGTGCATCCTGACACTTTTATACTCTTGAGAGGAACTTGTTAGTTGTATGTTATTGTTTGTTTCATCCTGCTTGTTCCTGATTAATTTTTGGAACACAATATCTGGGCTCTGTGCTAGAGCCTTTATGTAACGCTTGTTCTCTGAATCAGTTCTTCTTCTTTTTTTTTCTTTTTTCTTTTTTTTTTTGAATGAATTAGGAAAGTAAACATTTTGATACCATACCTCAGCCTTTGTGAGTTCTATTGTGGAATCATTGGCAGGTTTAATTTATTCTAGTGGCAAAAACAAACGAAAACACTGAAAGGTAATAAAGCGAGTAATCATTGCACTGTGAGTAGTAAAGTACAGGCCATTTTCCTATTTGCACATGTATATGTTGGCTTTTTAAAAACGGCCCTGTGCTTTGGGATAGTATGAAGGATTTTTGGGTTAATGTATTCTTGACTAGACAAACGCTTCAATGTTTTGAGGTGAGTTAACAGCTTGGGAAATAGTAACTGATATGTCGCAGTGTACACTTGGATTTCTTTATATATTAGACCCATGTCTCATCTAAAGATATTTATACAGGGTCAGAAGAAGACACTGAATTATTCACTATCTGTCGCTGCACCAGGTTTTACACAGTATGTGTGGTTAATGATTTTACTCATGACAAACATTTAATAATAATATGCTCCAGAGTGCAGTCCGGTTTATAAAATCATTGATGGGATGAATGGTGTGTATTCTGAAATACTTTACCTGCTGCAGGTGTATTTGTTGTTTTCATTTGACCCACTTCTTCTTGTCTCATTTCTTTTTATTTCAAAACAACCAGGTAAAGAAATATGCTGGATACTTATAAAGTAAATGATATGGAGGTGTGATCAAGTAATAATTTAAAGAGTAAAGAGAAAAAAAAAAACCCTTGTAATGTTCAAATGTAAAAGAAAATAAGAAATACAAAACTATAAAAAAAAAGAAAGATGCTTCTTTGCTGATTTCAAGTTTAATCAGAGTTTTATTGATACTTTGTGGTTTATATATTAATAATTGTAATATACTATTAAAATGTACTGTGCATCCATTGCTTTCTCTCTTTCCATTCCCCATCCTCAGAGATCCTACTTCTTTTGTTGATCATTCATGTATTTCATTAGTGTGTAAAGAAATCACAGTTAACTTGTAAACAGAGTGCTGTCTTTGATACCAGTGTAGTGGTCTTTGTTGTTCTCCCTTGCTCTACCTCTCCTTTCTCTCATATTTATCCCTCTCCCTCTCGCGCTCTTTTTCTATCTCCTGTAATTACAAAGTAGATGTTATATAGGACTCATTAATATAATACTTGTAGTGATTAGTGGATTTAGGACCAGTCAAGATAGACCTTTCTCTAAATGATCATGTTATTCTGATATTTGCAGACAATTATTTTGATAGAGGTTTCGCTGTAATTTATTCCCTGTATGTTTTATTTTTGGTTTGGTTTTGCCACTCTCACATGGTTTCAGCTAACCAAAGCTCTCATGGATGAACAATAGAGAAACAGTTGCTGTAAGATGGAATTGTTCACAAGGCATTATTTGGATCCCCACCCTTGAATGTTTCAAAAGGGGTGTGCCATACTACCTTAAATGCTAACGCTAGATATGCAAAACTTTTATTTTTGATTATTTTTTAAGAGGGACACGAGCTATAATCATGGGAAAAGATTTTATGTAAAAAAAAAAAAAATCATATTTTTTTAAGAAACATACCAATGATTACCACAATAGTCATAACATCAGGCATAGTGCTGTTGAAATAACCTGTTATATCTTTTAATGTTTGTACACTTTGAAAATGTCCCAGATGCCTCTGGCACAGTTATTTTTAGATAATACTGTTTTTGATCTCTTATTTCTCTCAAAACTTGTATTAATAATTCAAATAATTTAGATTCTGGGAACTATAGTTTTTGTTTTAATCCGTTATCAATGTTGTTCACACACATTGACAGCACAGAGGCATTACTGTAGAAATAAAAAAAAGACCTACTGCAAAAGACTCCACTGAACAGAAAAGGTGTTAAATGATGAGGTGTGTTTCAAGGCTAATAAATGGTTAAATTCATGTCCTGACGTCGGACCAGCACCCTAAAGCTGTGATTCATTGCTAAGCTAAATCAGAGCAGAAACGATGACATTAAAACTTGAATTTAAAATACCACGTCAAAGCATTGTCCAGTGTTCAGACCTGTTAGATTTACACAGGCAGCTGTGTTTTAAGCAAAAACAAACCTATTATAAAGCCAGTTCAATTTAGGAGCTCAAGCTGTGTGCTCACTCTAACCACAGATCAAGTTACTCTTTGAGTATAATTTCAATTAAACATAATTTAGGTTTTATCAGTTATTTAATTCATTTCACCTCATGGGGTCTTAAAATTGAATACTGTTACATTAATAAATAACATCAGTGTCTATTCATTCTTCTCATCCAGTATAGACTGTCAGATTACATACAGTATGTACAGTAATGGCCGCTGATAGACTAATTATTCCAATGAATCCAGCAAGTATACAGGACAGTGTCTCATTTAAAAATAGACAAATGATCCCAAAAGACAATGTCAACATGTTTAGCAAGTCAAATAATATTACACTTTATTGTAAAATCATACAAGTAATTGGTCCCATTGGACAATACAGGATAAATAAAGTATTTTCCCAAAACTATAGAAAAACAAAGGAAAGCTAAAAAATAATTTATTTAAAAAAGAACATGTTCCAAGTATTAATGCTTATGTTTGCCTCATTTTCAGATTTTAGTGTCGAAAATATCTCAACAGTAGAAAACCAATAAATATAATAGGACTCAATTATTTAAGTGTGCCAACTTCTCTGCGCTAGATAAGTTTTATTCCGACAGGATAAAAGACAGTGTTCCTCCAGTTCATTTGCAGCATTGTCCCTTGAATTTATCTGAATATTTTTATCAAATAATAAACTGTAACTCAAACCACCTACAAGAAGCTCATTAGGAGCTGTAGTTGATTCCAATTTGGCTGCCATTTCATCTGATAAACCAATAACAGTGCAACAAATATGAAATATATTGTTGTGTTTGTTTCACTGTTGCAGCGCCTGGTGGCTCTTACACTATAATTAACTCTTTTTGACTGAAAAAATATAAACTTGAAATGGCTCATTTTCCAACATGAAAATTGACTCTTCTATTGTTTTGTGATCCTGTAGCTTGGACTTTAAGGTAGCATGGCTCTGTTGCTGTAATTTCATTTTATCTTAAACTGACAGCAGTTTACAGCTGATGAATGTTACACATCTTAGTAGACTAGCTTATCCATTTGGGGAGAGGGGAGGGGTCTTGGTTTAAGAAAAGAAAATAATCAAAAAAGAAAAAAAGTCAACCTGGAAGGTGTTGACATTTGTAGTGTACTACCGTATCCATTTAAACTTGAATCTTGAGGCAAGTGCTAGGCAATGGCCAAACAATTGATCCCATCCGCTCTGGGGAAATCCCTCCCTGAAACCGCACGCACTTGTGAGATTTCTGTCGTCTTGGATTCAAATCTGTTTTATGAATATGAACAACTGTCTCCCAAAAGCTGGGACATCAGACAAGGACTGTTTCAGGCTCTGCTCCATTTCCAATTAATTAGACTGACTTTGAAGGCTCATTGAGCGTTCTCGCGCATTTATACCCAAACGAGGCTTATTCATAGTGGTGCTAATGGTTTTAAACCAGACAATGTGCCCCTTATCTCTGAGAGGTACTGGATACTGTCACAGTGACCACAAAGTTAGTCTCCCAAGTCCACAAAGCGGCTCTCACGAACGCCAAACTCTTGTTTCCGGATAGAACAAAGATCGCATGTTCACAAATCTGGACTGAACTCTCCGAGGTGACAGAAATAGCACAAGTTCAACTGTACTGTCCTGTTTCAGGGTGAATTTCTCCTTCAGTCCAAACCATTGCCATCTCACCCACGCTCATTGCTAAATATACACATACAATTGCAATATATATGTGTGTATAGATGAATATATACTTGCAATTTTCACTCATTTGAACTTGTCTGAACAATGTTAGACTGGAGACCTCAGCTGTATACAGAATATCCCTCACGCAGCTACGCCCAGGTTCATATAGTCGTCATTATTAGCTTATGTTCACCAACATGAGAGTTCACCCCTGGCGTGTTGTCGAGTTTGGAGCAGACTGCATGGCCTAGAGGGGAGCCTGGAAGCTCTTCAGACTGCATGGGCGGCAGTGTGAGGCTCTGCTGTGCTTCCATGTTTCTGCAGGCTGAGCACAGAGCTCTCTTCACTGCTGTCTGCCCATTCCTAACACTTGCCCCTTTTTTTTATGTTAACCGACTTTTTATGGCGAGAGACAGACAGACTTGACTGACATCTGAAAGCATCTTTCAGGTTATCATATGGCTTGCTTAAGCCCTGTTGTAAAATATACACACAAAAAAAACTAATAATAATATGGATGGGGGTCTCTCACATATCAAATGTGGAAAGTCTAATTTTATATTTGTATTTTCAAATAATAATATTGACAAAATATGTCTGTGAAAGGTTTCCATCCTCTACTGTGGTCCAGAAATTGATGTGTCTGTCTGGAAAATAAATAAAATAAACTGAATTGTTATATTACTTGTTTTCACTGTTTCATTGTATTTTTTTTTTTTTTTTTTTTTTTTTGTAATATACATGCCAAAGATGGAAAAAGATTTTCTCTGATATAATATTTATCTCAACATTTCAATATCACGTGTAGATATGTAGTGAACCATCACATTAAAGAGACATTCACTTCCCATAGTGTTGAACATCTGCTGGCATCCCATAACTGGATACTGACACAAGACTGTTGTGTGTACTTATTTAAATGTTTTAATTACAAACAACTGGGTTTTTTATTTATTTACTCCACATTCTCACTCGACTACACACTCAGCATATCGGCGCCGGGATCCTTCAAGGTCACTCATAAGTCAGCAGGATTGATAGAGTCTGAGCACTAAGGTGCATTTGGGGTAGCGGTGAACAAACAGGAGCCGGCGTGTAATTCTGCTGCCCCTCAGTGGTCTCTGAGCTGCATCTTCCCCAGCACTGGGAATCCACCAGTGCTTTATTTTTTCAGCAGCTATCACATGAAGAGCATCAATATTAGCTGAGGCTCAGTGTATAAACGCCTGAAGATGCGATGAGTAGATGAGCAAACAGGCTGCTGCATGACAGGCCTCTTGGAGCCGGACAACAGTGGAGAGTATTATAGTTTACCTTTGATGTCTTTGTCACAGTGTGATTAGTTCTGCTTGTACTTGAGATGGAGGATTTAATTTCAGATGCCAGAAACAAACAAAAAAAGTCATTTTCTGAGATGAACAAGAAGAATGAACCACTGAAAAGGTAGAAATAATTTCTGACTTTTTTCCCGTTTTCTAAAGATTAAAATAATGCCTGATAGCATGGTTTCCGACTAGATTGTTCCATTTTTTACTAAAGTGACTCCTCCAGTATGTACTGTATATCTTGTACTGACAACCACAGACATAGCTAAGTATTATAATAATTATGTAATGAGTATCCTGTAGATTCAAAGTATCTTCTTGTATATGTTTACTGTGTTAGATCATGATCGTTAAACATAATGTGACTGTTGCACTGAATTCTGGGATCTGGATTGTTAATGTGGGTGCTTGTCAGGTGAGACCAACAGACCGACAGCTTCATCACTCATTCAGACAAGGTGATCTATAACTCTGACTGAGATCAATACTATTCCCAGCTCTGTTTTTCAGAGCCGAGGCTCTAGAAGTTTAGATCACACTGCAGCCATGTTTGTGTTTGTGTATGTGTAATGAGCGCTATGATAATCCAACTGACAGTCCGGACTATTGTTTCACTTTCACAGAAGCTGCTTTTGATTTTTGGCTTTCTCTGATAGACCAGTGCGGAGCCCGGTCATAAGGTATGTGCATACGTAACATACACACATTTAAAACACACAAACCATCATATATAAACAGACAAAACACAGTCAGATGTTTTTGGGTGCCCAGTAATTCCACATTTTTTGGTTAAATTACAATTTTGAAATTACTGTAAAAATCCTAAGCAATCTAGGTGTAGAATTATAGTAAGCACACTTAGAATAAAACATTTGTAAATTAGAAATATGTTCAAATGGATTGAAAACTGTCTGTGGCTGTGTGATTCTATCATATTACATATTTTGTTATTAACCTACAGCAGATCTGACTGCAGTTTGTCCAGATCCCGGTCACTGTAATTAGCAGACAAATTCATCAAAGAGTTGATGCCCGTGACGTCTGTGTTTTTAACGTACAGGCCTAACTGGTTGACCTTCCCAGTCCACCTGCCTTTAATTAAGTGCTAATTAAAAGTGCCATTATGATCAGAGAGCTCGACACTCATCGGCCCTTAAACACAAGGATTCAGGTCTTTGGTGGAACACTGCAAGACAATCAGCAGTCATTACGGGAGCTAAATGTCAGCTCACAGCAGAGAAAAGGAAGCTATTATTAATGTGTGGAATCAAAGTTTGTTTTAAAGTAAAAAATGTTGGAAGTAATATTTGAGCAGCATGGCGTACACTATGAAAATGTATCACCTATAAATAAACATTTCTCAATTCACTTAAACCTATTTCTTTCTTACATTTCTCTATATTTTTAGAGAACTTAGAATAATTTTACATTTATATTGACATTGAAAAACAAACAAAAAAAATTCAGGGTGTTCACCAACTTTTGACTGGCAGCATACATACAGTGACACACATAAACTTTACCAAATATGTGTGTGTCGAGCAGCATGTCACCGCCTCATCTGATGGCCTCACCTCATACCAGCGGCTCTGTGTAAATTTCCCATGGGCCAGTACTAACGGGCTGTATGTGACAGCTCCTGGCAAAACACAAACAAGCCACAGTGTGCAGGAAATGCCACCGCGAGGATGCAGCATGGCAACAACGCCTAGGCCGCTGTGGAGGTGTAATGAAGGAGTGGTGGTTCAAGAGGCGGTCTGCTGCCACCTCTGTGTGTGTCAGCCTGAAAAGCAGAGGAGAGAGCTGAAGAATACCTGGCTGCCATGCATATTCATGCTGTGATGTGGTGCTGCAGGAGACTCACAACCCCCATCCTCAGCCTGCGGGGACACCTCAGGGCCCCTCAGCATTTATTAACGGTAATTAAGAGCTAGTCTGAGATGCTGGCATGTTTAATTTCCAATTACAGGTAGGTTAGATATAGATGAAAATTTATATAGGACATCAGCCTAAATAGTCAAGCTGTGTGTATACCTTGAAAAGGAAGGTAGGGAAGCTTCCAGGATCCTCACACAAGCCTGGCATTGTAGGAATTCAAGTGCAATAATGAGCAATGTTCAATGGATATGCACTTAATTTTATGTGCATCACTAAATTATCTCCCTGCGCAGCCATGTAATGGTTGCTCCTCTTTTGAAGCGGAAAATTTTTTTGACAGAGCTGTGTAATAGAGTCAGTAGTTGATGGGAAGACTGCTGTGGATGGGGAGATGAGGCACTCAGGTGGCTCTTTTCCTCCCAGACTCCAGGCCTAATGTAGCCTTTGGCATGGAAATTGACGTGACATTGATGGGCACTCTCCCGCCAGCAGAGAGTCATGCGCCTGCACAGCCTTCCAATTCACTAATAATTGCTGATTAAAAACTAGTTAAGAGTCCATGAAAACTCAAATGTGCATTAACCAAATGACCTTCTGGGAATGGCAAAATAGTCCGCAGCCAAGAACGCAGACAGCTTCATATGTGAACCTGGTGCCTGGATTGTTTTTGGGAAATGAGAAACAAACAGGAGTGTGCTGTGTGAGACTATTGAGTTTCTTTCAAGAATGAGTTTTATTGTGTCCTGATCTTCGCATTATTTTTCAGAAATTGTTCTTGACCTCATATAACGACAGAGGAGTCAGTCGATCTGACAGACACTTTATGATAATCCCACACATGGCTGGAGTGACTTTTAAATGAAATCTCAAAAATTATAATCTGTAACATAATCTGATAACTCCAAGTGAGTATTATAATCTGAAAATCTTAAGAATAGGGAATTAAACATTATTTGTACATATTTTTTACATATTGTAGATTAAATGAATTAGCTGTAGATGACATTAATACATTAAAATGAGGTTTTATATGATCATTATCTACATATTTTTGAATTACTTAACCAAATGTATTTTGTAATGCAATTATTTTTCTTTTCAAAACTCCATGGGGTGAGATAACTGTAATCCCATGACTTTGATATGTTTCTTTATTCCCCTATTATAAACCATGCTGAATGTGATTTAATGTGAGGTCTAAAGATTCGCAAATTGTCGTTCCACATGGTGAAGGTTTTGGCAAGACAAGTACTCGTCATTAACATGTAGACTTTACTTTTCCTACTTACATAGTATTTAGTTTATTTTATATGTTGTTGCACACAAGTTTAACATAATGCTCTTCGTGGAAATGGAATTTTAAAAAATGCTTTGCAGAATCATTATCTCCGGCATTTTTTTATGGTTGAATGCAGACAGGTGACTGAGTTTCTTACAGAAGAAAAACATACAATTGCAGTCTTTTTTAAAAATCAAAGTAATTATGGTCTCAATATTTAGACTTGTGAGCATGAAAAGCAGAGGAGGCCATGAGCTAACTGACTCAGAAAATCCACATATTGTGTCCCTCTTTTCTCTCATATTACCCACCAGATGAGGCATTACATGCTTACAAAGGCCATCAGTTTTGGCCCAGATCACAGAGGATGCAGCTGTCTGTTCATTGTTCATCATCATTGTCTTCATGGATCTGATGCTCCAGAATCAATAGCTGCCTTAGAGCAAACTAGTGAGCAACAGACTGTAGAAGCAGGTAAGAGTGTCAATTATTACCGGAGGACAGAGCAAAAATACAAAGTAAATGCCAAAGGGGGTGGGGGGTGGGGGGAGGCATTGGTGTTGATGGGATCATTACCAATGGATTAATGATTACTTGGCTGGGTGCTGCAAATTTCTGGCTTTTAAAGTTCACTTCACAGCCTGTAGTCTGTACTTTGGGAAAAATATACCCAAGGTATATTTGAGATTTCAGTACATTTCCAGTCCTCCCTGTGCTGAGACATCCCAAAATTATTCAGTTAATGAGAGATGAATGTGTACATGGATATACTCTTATCGCCAATAGGTCAAGAGTCCTGCTAAATCTATTATTGTTTTAGTAGAGCAGAGTATGTGTCTAACACATTCTGACATTTCACATCAAAACTTTCCCAGTGTAAAACATCCTCATGCTGATTATTTTTCATCACAATACACTAACCTACTTGTCTAAATGGCACAGACCTCCACTAGAAAGAAAGGCCTGCAGTTAATTAATTAACCCAAAAAAAACAATCCATGCAGACTACAGTATTATTTGCGATGTTGTTTCAGAAGATTAGTTGAAGGGTTTTCATACTGTATTTGTGGGATTTGCGATACATTTAAAAACCAAGTCAGAGAAGTGGCCTCAAAGGGGCGCGAATATTTAGTTTGTCACCTCTGAGTAAGAGCCGTATAAGCGCAGTGTAATCCAGCTGGGACGTGGTATTATCATAAAAGGCATCTGCAAAGTATTGCCGTCATGATACAAACGTTACCATGCTTTTTCAACGCAATGAAAAGCTCAGACAATCAGTTTTGCTGCCTCTAAAGTGCAAACACTAATGAGAGCTAGCATGAGAAGGAACACGAGCATGTCTGTTGGTTAACACCGCTGCACCGAGAGTTTGTATTAGATAAAAGGGAATCTGTGTGAAATCTCAAATTGTTTGATACAAGATCTGCTTGTGAGAAATACACAGAGATTTCAAAGGCAAGCTCAAGGTCATTGTCATGTCTCATCAGGAAAATTTGATAAGCAGCACAGTAATGCCATTATACATCAAATGCATGATGCATACATATAATTTAAGTGATACATAATAATAATAATAATAATAATAATAATAATAATAATAAACAGCAACCACATATTGCATATATTACATTGCACAATTCCCAAAAGATATTTTTATAGCAGGATTACACCTTGTGCAAAGAAACAATTGAATTTACTGTAGTTACAGCTTAATGACAGTATGAAGGTAAGGTGATACACTTTATATTTTTTAAGTAGTTTTCTTTCTCTTTTTTCTTGGTGGAAGAGCAATAGGCAATTCCAAGTCATAACAGCATGCTTTTGCTTTTTTATTTTATTTTTTTTCCTCCCTGTATGTATGTATGTGTGTGTGTGTGTGTGTGTGTGTGTGTGTGTGTGTGTGTGTGTGTGTGTGTGTGTGTGTGTGTGTGTGTGTGTGTGTTTAGACAACACATGCTCTTATCAATCTCTGCACAATAACAGAAAACAATTTGCTAATGTTTTGAAAATAGCTTTCCCTTCCCCTGCTCCAGCATTGAGAGATGTATGCACAATTTCATAAACACAATCAGTGCGCTGAATGGCGGCACTGATATTCAGAGAAAAAAAAAATCTCATTATTGTTCCTGAGCTATGGAAAAGCAGTCAATGGCCCATATCACACAAAATGCCCCCCCTCCCCTCGTCGCCCCCACCCCCCTCCACAGCAGCCCACTAGCGCACAAAGCTTAATTCCACCTAGCAGCAAACAATATGCAGCCGTTTGCTGAGAGAATATTACTGATGACCAAAAAGAAATCATCAGCAGGCCAGCTGCACTCGCCACAGTCTTCAGCCAACACTGGCGGCCCTGCTGTGGAGATCATGTGGATGCACCGCTGGGCACATCTGTTTCGTCATGTACTTGTTTTATATATTTTGATCTGCAGTGCCACCATTATAGCTGGACTGTATCATGTCTTATTTCAATAATCTAAATCTGGATCTCTTTAGTGCCAAGCTGAGGAGATGGGACCCGTGTCACAGTGTCCACCTGCCTGCGTATATATATATATATATATAGATGTCCAGTCGTCCAGTCTCACTCCATCTTCCCCGGGCCTCAGTCATGAACAACTGTCAAGAAGAGTGGCCACTGGGGAGTGCAAGTAAACAGGAAATGAATGATAGGCCCTGTGGGATTACATGCAAAGTGTAAGTAACTGGTGTTTGTGACTAGACAGACTAGAGCTGGAGACATACTGTATGTTTGTGAGACCACTGAGCCTAAATATATGGACAGCTTTAGTGATGGATGATGACAGTCCAGTGCATAATCAGATGATTTCAATGAGCCATAATAAGGGCATATGTATAAAGCCTCCTCAACACTGCAGCTTACAATAAGAGTCTTACAGAGCCCCTTTACATTACAGGCACAATATATCATGTCCTGCCTTATATTTGAGGGGTAGTTGAGAGTTTGTGGTCTGACCAAAGCTACCAGTGTGTCATCATTTCATCATCACAACGCATCACTTTTCCTCCTACACTAGAGTTCAGAAAGTCACCGACATGATCACATTTTGCTCTGTAACGTTTGTCATCTGTCTGAAAAACAAAACAATTTCCCAAAAAATAGTCACAATGATATGGACTCAACAGAACTGTTGTATAAAAATGCTGATCATAATTATGAAAACAGTCTAGGCATCTAAAAGAGAAATATAGGTTAGCTATTTTTTAGCTCTATGAATGGCAGTGTTGATCTGTCCATCGCTCCACTCTGGTCCAGACTGAAAGAACTCAAAACTATTGGATGGATCGCTATAAAACTTTCTACGGACATTCACGGTCCCCAGAGGATGAATCCTACTGATTTTGGTGATCTCATGACTTTTACTAAACTTGTAGTTCCAAGTAAAATATCTCAACAACCACTGGATGAATTGTCATGACATTTGCTACAGATATTCAAGTTCGCTAGAAGATAAACTCTTCCCATCTAGCGCCACCATCATGTCAAAATTTGCTAAACTAATGACCTTCCCATCAGCCTCAGCTGTAGTTTGTGTGTGGTGCTAATTAGCAAATGTTGGCATGCTAACAGGCTCCACTAAGATAGGTAAATATTACCTGCCAAACATCAGAACGTTAACATTGTTACTGTGTTGCCATGCAAAGCACCTCTATGCCACTGTAAGTACAGCCTCACAGAGCTCCTAGCGTGGCTGTAGACTCTTACTCTTGTTCAAAATAGGTTCAGAAAGTCCTCCAAGTATCTAATTTTCTACCTGGAGCATGTAATCATGCTCCAAGCGACACCCTAGTTGGTATCATCCTCTGAAATCAGTGCAGAGGTCGGCCAGTAGGACGTGTCTTTTTCGTGCACATGAAACTCACTGCTGGGAAATTGTCTATTACCCTTTATTCCAAAAATAATATTCTATATGTGTCGACGTAGCTTCCCCTATACCTTATTAAAATGCATGGGGTCAGCTGTAGCTCTGGCAGAAGAGAGGGTGGGCCATTAACATAAGGTTGGTGGTTTGATTCAAATCATTTGCGTGATGTAGCTCTCAGCTCCATGATGGACAGCCTGAAAGCATACCAAAATAAAAAGTGTGTTTCTGAAATATAAATGTATATAGAGTGAGCTATTAACACAGAAATATGAGCCATGCACTTTACTTTACTCTGCCCTTGGTACATTGTGATTTCACAACCTGCTGTCCCATTCCTAGTAAAGCATTTTGAGCCCTTGTACCATCCTGCACTCGCACATTCTCGCTGAGCACACGGCTGATGTTAATTCAAGTCTGTGAGGATTCAGTGTTTTAAGGCTCCGGGGGAACATTGGGACTGAGCCTGCAGTATTTGTTCTTTGAACCGTGATGTACATCAGATCAGTTGCAAACTCTGGCAAGTGCTTCAGTCTGACATTTGATGATGTAAGGTTTATGGTGATCATCACAGATCACTAAATGTCAGGGACTGTCTGCTCAGAGCTGATATATTCATCCCAGAAAGCAGGAGATGCACTCGGGTGATACACTGCTCCTGGTTTCTGTCCCTGTCGAGGACGAACAGCATGTAGGGACTCATCAAAATGTGCGAGGGCTTTCTATAGAAAAACTGTTCTATAAAACAGTGACCTGTACACCTGAGAAATGTCATACATCACGTTTCTTCAGTTGTGTCTTACAAAACCAAAGCAAAAGCAACAGAGGAGTAGGGCCACAGACTATTGAACAATGTTGCACGAATATGAGGCCTGATTAATAGACGCATGACTACACGCGGCCTTAAAGAAACTGGCTGCTCAGTGTCACATCTGACATACTGTGCCATAGAGCAGATCAATGTTAAAAGCCCCATTCAAGCAGAATGCAAATGTGTTTTCATCCTGTGGGTCAAAATAAAGTTAGAATTGATAGACTTTATTTGATGTGGTCTTTTAATTTTTACTATTGTTTAGTATGTTGTGGGATTTTGTTTTCTTTTACCTTTAACATTTCTTGCACTTGATTACTTTTAAATAAAACATTTCTTGTGCATTGTTGAGCCTCAGTTTTGGAGAATCTTCTTTACCGTTTTCTTCATGATGGTACCATAACTACCAGTGGTGAAAAGCAACTAAGTACATTTACTCAACTAACGTACTTAAGTACAATTTTGAGGTACTTCCATTTGATGCTACTTTATACTTCTACTCCATTTATTTTGACAGCTATAGTTACTGGTTACTTTCCAGATTAAGATTTTACATAAACAGCACGATAAGCTTAGAAAATACAATGCAATGTTAGTAAAACACTGGTTTGTGTAAAACCAGTGTTTTACTGTGTAGTGGGGCCCCTTGTCAAGTTTCAGCTGTCTATGAGCTGTTAGCAGTTATTTCCCCTCTTAACTTCTCAAATGGTTTCACATTTAAATAACCGTTTGAGGTTCAAAGAGGTAAAATTATTATATTTTCATTAAAAAATACAAAGATTAGAGGAAAGTGAAAAAAAAAAAAGGGGATGCAAACTTATGTAGCAGAACGTCATCTTATGACCCTCCAGATTTATCTTGTGACCCTATGGAGGAGCCTCGACCCCTAGGTTGGGAACCACTGGACTAAACTACTAAACTGTATGTAAAGTAGTTAAAACTCCACCTTGATCAGCTACAACAATAAAATGCTGCCTACTCATTGATGCATCAGTAATAACAATGTAATAATGCCATGTATAATATAACACTTAGAGGGGTCATTTTTTTTGCACATACTTTTACTTTTGATACTTTGACTACATGTTGTTGGTAATACTTCTGTATCTGGTTTTGAACAGGACTTTTACTTATGACAGTATTTTTACATTGTGGTTTTAGTACTTTTAGTTAAGTAAAGGATGTGAATACTTCTTCCACCACTGATGACTAGTGCCACATCAGTAAATGTCACGGTAATGGATCTGTGTCATAGATGGAGATTCATTTACAGACCTCCTAGCAACATAAATAGTATTTGTGCTGAACTGAGACATAAGAAAGATCCATTTTTAAGGTTCACAGGATGTCATTTTCACTGACGGTGGAAACAAAGTTGCTTGATGCTTGTATTGAAATGAGTCTGTCAAAGCTAAATTGATTAAATAGTGGAATAAGGAAATTACAAATGGTATATAGTAATTAAAAAAGTTGTTCTTCAGTGGTACACTTTAGACTTCATATATATATTGTGTTCATGTTTTTCAGATGCCTGATCCACATCTTGCAGCAGCAACAGGAGACCCATTCAGCAGATGCAGGTCAACATGTTGGTGGAATACATACTGTATGTATTTTAATGACAGGTAAGGAAGATTTGGTAGATTTTAAACCTCTTTCCTCTGTAAGGACATTGTTTTCTTTGCTTGTCACCTTTTTCTTTTTCTTTGTCAAAAGGGTCACCCTGTGCTCATCCTTTTCACAGCAGTCCTGGTGTGAGAAGAAGTTCAGCGTCTTGTTCAGAGACACCTCAGCAGAGATGAATTGTTGAAACAAAGATCAAACCTTTTAGTGACCTTCCAGCACATCGGACAATCTCTCTGAGCACCGGTGCACTAACCATCAAGCCCCATGTGGCCTCCATGAAGTACAGAGTAATCAAAAAATTGAGGGGGCGACGGTAAACACTGGTTCAATTCCATGGACAGAGTGGGAAAAAAAATGTGTGTCTATGTGTGTGTGTTTGTGGTGAAATGACGCCACCTGCAGTGTCAACAGCTCTCAGAGCGATCCGAGCAATCAAACAAGTCCAAGACTTACACAGGTGGCAAAAAAAATGTCTGAACATTCCTTTATACTTTTCATGCAGAGTGAATAAATGTGATTTTCAGTGCATCATGTGATATGAGCGTGAGCATTTAGAATTTTGCTGTGTATCAATATCAGCTGTTTTACATGTCCAGATACTTTTATTTTAGAAAGCTAGAATTAAAGTGAATGAAGCAGGCGATGATGTTTATATTATTTATGGGAATAAATAGTCTAGAAATAAAATAAATATTAAACTAATCAGATTATATTCAGATATATATTACAAATGCATTAAAAATATCTAAGTTACAAGGCAAAGTTAAGGTTGAAGGTAAAACAAAATATGTTGATTTATACTGCAATTTATTTATGAATACTACAGAAAGATCTTATCATAAAAAATCTGTCAAACTCTAGAATTTGTACCTCTTTAAAGACTTGGAGCATTTGGGAGAACAGTTTAAATCTGAGTTGAGTTAATCAAAAGATGATTAAAACCAGCATCTCTTTAGTTTTGTAGCGACTCAGTCAATGTGTACTAATGCTTCATCCACAAGGGGGCGCCTTTGAACAACAATTAGCACCTCTGCTCACTGAAGGTACAGCAGCTCTCCAAGGCCTTTTGATCAAGCTGAGCTCATTAAGGGCTGCACACTTCCACCAGTGCTGTCCGTGCTCCAGCAGCCTGTCAGAACACAAAGTGACTGTGAACACATCCGTCACTGAGCAGGAACACTTCCTAACATATGCTGCAAAAGCACAGAGGAGTTCCGAGAAAAACATCTCCGCACATCCAAGAAAACCTCCAATTTGATTTGTAGTTTTTGTTGGTGCTGGTGACCAAAAACATTAGTTAGATCTAACTTTTGAATAAGTTGCAAAACTTTTTTTTAATCTAATAAAAACATCTGATAAATCTGATTTGAGTTTTGCTGTAAATCGGTTATTCTAAATTATCATGAAACAAAGCAAAAAAATCTCAGCACCGCCTAAATGACCTCTATAAAGTCCTCTATGAGACTCAACGGAGTGTCCCTGCTGTTGGTATCACTTGTCAGCATGGTTCATATATTGGACATTTTGTCTCCCGAAACCACATTTACAAAAGGAAGACATTAAAGAAATCAATCTGTAACATGAGCTCCTGGCCCCAGAACTCCAGGGGCCTCTTAAAGCTTCAGACTTATGGTATGTGCTCATTCATTTATAAATCTATTATATTATATTTCAAGAACACTTCTTATCATTTATTTGAAAATCTATTTGGGGTTAAGAATAAGAAGTATTTTCAGCAAGTACTGTAGAATGGCCCATTTCATAGTCTTATTACATTACTGGATTATTATTACTGCTGTATTCATGTGCAAGTGAAGCGAGGTGAAGCTTATTCTAACTACTTTATATGCTGTTGGGCTGTTCAATCTCTAACAGTGCAAAAGCCCCAATCTTATAAAGACAATTCTGGCTGTGATTGGGTCCTGAAGACTTTATTTTCCTATGAAACCTGATTTCAGAGTCCTTGAAACTGATTTGCATTGAACACCGGCTGGAATATTCTTACTGCTTTGGTGGAGTCTTTCACATTTTGAGAAAATTAGAGATTAGGACTCAATTAAAGACTAAAATGACTTCACAAGAAGCAGATTTCTGCAGGGAACAAGTGCATCATAAATTAAAAGGTGATCATACTGTATGCTTTGTATGAAAAATCTTAATTAGTAAAGTAACTAGTAGCCTAACTAAAGCTCTTTAATAAATGTAGTGGAGTACAATATTTCCTTCTGAAGTCTAGAAGTATTAAGTAGCACAAAATAGGAAAACTCAAATACCTTAAAATTGTGCTTAAGTACAGTACTTGAGTAAATGCACTTTGTTACATTCCATCACTGCTAATGATAAATGCCTTGAGGTGGTCCTGCTATATTACCTGATCCTGAGGCCTCGTCTTGAAGAGAGTTTAACATTTGGAACTTATTTGTGGCAGTGCACACGTGATAAAGATGATTCATCCTGGTAAACAAGCCAATATACTGTCAGTTTGCAATATGTGAACAGTTCACATGTGACAGCTTTTCAATACCGACCAACATCAGACACAACACCACACACAAAACACCAAATTCTTCATGAAAATTTGACATTTTAATGGAAACTAAAATTGTGAACACTGGAGGGTTTTTTTTTTATTGACTATTACATTGTTTGGAATTTGAGGGTTATTTTCATGCTTTAAAAAAAGAACATTGTAATGTGACACTTTTGTTAAATTCAAAAATTAAATTAAATAAATCAGACTGCTCACTTAAAAGTCAACCTGTAAGACATTTGAGAAAGAAATACTATTGCCTCATATTTTTTTTAGGGGGGGGGGGGCAGAGATGTAAAAGGAGGAGCAGACCCCAAAAAAAGAAAAAAAACAAAATGCATCAACAAGCACAACAGCCATATGAGATGACACGGAGAAACATAAAAGATGACTCAGCACAACATATCACCTCTTCTCATGACTGAATCCTGTAAAGACACATTGCCCTTGTTTACTCCCCTCCCCCCCTCCATGTGCAGAATCAAACACTGTACCTCTCGCGTGTCATTGAATGAAACAAAAAATTAAAAAAGCCCCCTAAATTAAAACATTTCCACAAGAGGCAATGACAGTTAAAAGGAGGGACAGTTTTTAAGTCGAGCACAAACACCAAGTCCAGCATTTCCCATTACAGATGATTGATTACTGGTTGAAGAAGCAGCACTTTCGGTATTTGTTTTATCTTTTACATTTTTTTTTTTTTAGATTTCTCCTCTCACACCGTATAACACGCTCATAGTGACATTCAGCTGCTACAGTAGTGACTTCTCTTTACAAAAATAAACAAAACAAAAAAAAACACTCCTCCAAGCCCAGCACAGTGTCTGATGGCTGGTTATGACATCATCAACACCACCCCTACCCCACCCCCTTCCCCCGTCTGTGCGTATGCCATTCAGTAGCTGAATATCTGAGTAGTGTACCTTTGGCGAAAGCAGATTCAGAGTCGTTGAACCGCACATTAATAATAACCCCCCCACCCCACCCCACCCCCATGACATGATCAACATCACTACAAATAAAAAATATATTAAAGAGGAACTCTGGGATGCAGCGTGTCAATGCTCATCACTCCATCACAACCATTTCAAGAAATGAATTAAACGTAATTTGTATAAAATCTGCTGGAAAAGAGCAACTTCAAATATATTAACATTGGTGCTATTGGGGGGGGGGGGGACACAGGTCTACATCAGCCTTAATCAGTAACTAAATCATCTAAAACTCCATAAAATTACACATCTTGATTTTCTGTATCATTTATTCATTTTAGTCTCATCCTACTTGTGCAACTATGGATAAACTGGGTTATAACTCAAGAAATAACTTTTTTTTTTTTTTTAAATACATGTTAAAACATTTAACTTGTTAAATCAGTTCAAATCCATTATGTGCTACTTCAGACATTAACTTGACCATGGACTGGCATGAGTATGCACCAGCAAGCGTCTGTCAGCCGTCCCATTCAATCTGATTTTGGCTTCAGGTCACATAATTCTGAACACAAGCCGTGAACATTTCAAAACCTACAAAACACATGGAAATGCTCATTGCCTTCAGCTGCGCTCCATGTCGCTTAAAAAGAAGAAAGTAGGATTAGCTGTGAGAAAACTTAAACAGCGTTGCAAATGTTACAAAAAAAAACAAAAAAAAAAATGGCACGGATATATGCTGGAAGCAGATTTTAAACAATCAAAATTGCTGTAAAAGTTTTTTTTTTTTTTTTCCCCCCACACAGGCACCTGAACATGAAACAACAGGGGAGGGGGGGAGGTTTGAAATATAAGAGGGACTTGCATATAATAGGAAGAACTCGCTACGCACACGCCCACAAAACGAGGCCAAACTCACTGGCCACTCACAACCTGGAAGCCTGCATCAGCATCCTTGAGGTGATTGCACATCCTGAGGGGGTGGAAACAGAAGCTCCACATGATCAGGCTTTTCTTTCTCAACACGACAGTCAGTCACTTAACACCCCACCCGCCCCCCGATTAGCCATCTACTCAGCTTCAAGAACCTGTTTTTGGTTTGCAGGCTACAATGCCAAACAATAGTTCCATCTTTATAAATGCATATTCAACATAGCCTTTTTGCTGTATTAAGTGCTTGAAAAGGAGGAGCCTCGGGGTGGAAGGATGGCAGATTTTCTGATTTCCCTGTACAGGACCAACCTCTTAAAATAAACAAGAAAAGAATATATTTAAAAAAGGTCATAAGACTACAGTAACGTCACACTACTCACCCTGTTTTACATTTAGAAGCCTATAGATGCACCACTGATAATGCTTTGAACAATTTGGCATTTACCATATGGGAACCTGATTATGTCACTCTGTCGATGGATTACGGGCAATCGGAAGAAATTAAATTGCGAGTTTTGTGCAACTTTATGACAGATTAAATGTCAATTTCCACAAGCACAGAAAAACATAAGTAAATGCTAACGTGCAATATCTCCTCGAATACCTCTGCTTTCTCATCGACCAGCTCCGATACAACTGTTCTTATTCGGAGGGCGGTATCTGATGATAGTCACACTGTACAATGGAAGCCAAAAAGAAAACAAAGCGTTTTAAATACCAGAGAGCTGACTGAGATTGGGCATGGGAGTTAAATGTCAAGACAACTGGCTGTGGTTCCGACTTTCCCTCTCCGCACACAAGTACAAGCTGCGGCGCTGCCTAATCAGGACACAGTGGAAACAAGTGTCCTTGAAAGCTCATACCCAGATTGTAGCTACCCCACAGAAACACTCACTGATGTTCAGCAATAATAAATCAAGAGGCGCTTCACTGTGAACACATGAGGGAGAAAATCAACCATCAAAGATTGCAAGATTACAGTCTAGCACATAGAAAACAGCGCATGGGGCAATGTGCTTTTTTTTTGTTTTTGTTTTTTTTTTAAAGGGGAAATAAACGGGACAACTTCTATTTTTAGAGCCCAAAATGATCAATGACAGCACCTTGCATGCCATGACCGTTTTCCTCACAAGTCATTATTTGGTGTTTTGTCACAACATAATATGAGACTCTATATAATAGGACTCCCAATTCAACATTTCCAATTTGAGAACACTATATGACAGGGGCCATTTGGCAAAAACAATATTCAACATAGTCATGGCTTTATCAACACTACCTGAGTTACATTTAATAATTCTGTATTCATCAACTTATTTTTTTTTCTGAAAAGTAACAGCCCAGAGCCATTCTTTCAAGGAGTATTTCTTGTCAGTACATATAGATCTCTCGTAATTAAAAGATAAAAGCAATTAGTTTACATAAAGTGCTATTAATCCACACATTAACCAAATCATATCTTCTAGAGGAAGGAAATCTGGACAGTTCCTTCGTTATGTTGAATGAACCAATCCTGATTTGGAGATAGTGATGAAAGTGATGTCCCAGCTCGCCAGTTAGCAGTTAGCAAATTTGGGCACCCTAGACTTAATTAGATCTTTCAACGTGAGCTCTTTTGCAAAAATCACTCGAGAATTTGTGCAACAAACTTTGAACACATGAACTGCAGGCCACACCAGCATCTTGGGTGATGATTTTGTAGCTCCATATAACCCATTTTCACACACTGTATGGATCACATGGTGTTATTGCACACTGGTTTGCAAATGTAAAATGTTATCCACAGTAAAACATAATAGTACAACTCATCTTCACATTTCAACACAGTTTTGACAAAGTGGCTAGCCGGGGGAACCTAGATTAGTATTGCAATTGTTGTTGTGTTACTGTTATCTTTGTGTGGCTATGGCGAGTGACCTGTGACTCACTCATTTCCACCAGTAAACATGCAAGAAATACAATGCTGTAAGACAGAAAAGGAAAAGACCAAATGCTGAGTCAGAAAAAACAACAACAATAAATCTAAGTCATAAAATGCAACACGTGTTCCTTTGACAAGAGGAATTGAACAGTTTTTAAAGACAGAAATGCAGGCAAAATAATCTGTATGGACATCCTGAGTCTTGCTGCTGAACAAATAGCACAAAACACAGCAGACCTTATTGGTAGCGATGCCTCTTGCTTAAACAATTTGTCACTCAGTTCATTCCCAAACTCAGATTCACATATTAAAAGGTATGTGAATCTGAATTAATAAAAATAGTCTGCACTGACCTCACTGCAATCCGCATGAAATGTATGAAGATTAAAAAGGTTTTGCCTTTAATGGAGACTTGATTTAAAAAAAAAAAAAAAAAAGTTAAGCACACCTGTAATGAACAATGAAATGAAGGGGCGTAGCTTTCCTTCAAGTTGGGCATTTCTGTACCTGTGCTCTGGGGTCATACCGCAGTACAGATAACACTTATGTTAGGTCAGACAAAACAATATAAAAAGAAAAAGCAAGCATTTCATTTCTGGGCTCTGGTTTAAGACAAGGTTCTCCCTTCCTGGATGGGGCCTCACCTATGAGTTTCCACTTAACTTAAAGTTTAACAGGATTCCAAAGATCTTTATTCCACAACTTCAAGGCATTCTTTGCAAAAGTGTGTTCTCCTTTCTTCCACGATGAATTCAAGCTTGCACACAGATGTGTATGTATAACGTCTAACATATCTACAATGAACTCATTCGAATGCGTGAAGAAAGAAAATGACTGAGGCATCCCATAGTCAGACTGACGGCTGCCGCAGTTCAACAGGATAAAGGCTTAGGGAGGTGCAATGCATGACACCTTCCTTTGTTTAACTCCTGAACATCATCTTAAAGAGTCATGAGACAAACGACAGCTCTAAAGTTGCAAGTGTCCATTGGAGAGGCACCAGTCAACTCCTTTATCGTCCCTCCAGAGTGTGTGTGCGCGTTTGTCTGACGCCCCCAAAGAAGTCTGTTATTCCACCCAAGATTCCAAGGAAAATCTGTCATGCTAAGCTATCAATGTTTTCACAGTTGTCACTTTCTGTCCAACAGGATTTATGATTTCCAAGGTAGATAACTGCAGCACCCAGAAGAGAAGAAGGTAAGTACTGTAGACGATCTACCTCACTGATCAGGTCCATCCTTGGTCTCATTATAAACCACTACTCTTTTTGGATCTACAGCCGACGGGAGGAGAAAGGAGGCAAAGGGTTAGATTATTCTACATATCAGTCTAACTGATGTTAGGAAATTTGCGAATTAATTCCCAAAAGAACACAAGCAACAGATAATCCTGATTTAAATCTAAATTTTGGTGCATTTCATTTAGGCCAACATTTGAGAATTTTGGCTTCTTGTGTTAAATGAAAAGCAGGTTTTGTGGAAAAATATGTTTATACTCAAGTCAAGTATCAAAAAGTACCGTTTTGGTAGTGGCATGGAAACTGAACTATCGGCACCAGTATCAAAAGGTGTCAAACAATACCCAGCCCTGGTAATAATGGTGTATTTCCTTCTAGCTTGTGGCTGGACATCTAGCTAACATAGCCTCAAACATCACTGAACTCATGCCTGTGTTGATATCAACAGACTGTTTGGAATAATTGCTGTATTTCACCTGCCAGCTGGCGTGACTGCAGTACCAGAGGACCATACACCAGCAGTATGTCACACTCAGTAGTTTTAAAAGTCTCTGGTGGTGATTACCTTGGGTTGCTTATGTTTCTGCTGTTTAGAAATAAAACAAATGTGGCCTTTTGTTGGAGGCATTAATGCAAGCCTTTGTGCACATGCTGCCATATGGCCCAACTAGAACAACATTTTATTTGTGCATGTCCTTGATTTATAGCAAGACGTTCGCCAAAAAAGCATCAGGATCTTTCTAAGCAGGTCACCAGTATTTATGGAGATAAAAGTCAGTCAATGGATGTACATGCACAATAATTTGATTGTAGCCACATATAAAGTGATAAACAAAGTCCTTTTGTTTTTCTACATTTACATCCCATTTGGATCAGAAGCAAAACACCAATGTACTTGGTTCTGCACATTTATGAATATAAGTAACTTTGGGCCTGGCCTCCCACCATTATGAATGCTGGAAAGCGTTTCTTTTATACGTTATCACATTTCTAGATGCAATTCTTATGAACTGCCTAAACATTTCTAAAAATAGGTTAGGGAAAAGTGAGACCAACAAGTTTAGTTTACCTTGTTTTTGCAAGTTGAAAATGGATTCCATTTCTGTAGAAGGAAAAACACATTATTTCAGCATCTGCATTAATTGGTCATGAATATTTTCAGAAAATGCAATACTGAGCTCTCTAAAAACATAAGCATCATTTCTTAATTCATTGTCTCAGACATTGGGAACATCAAATCTCTTGAGATTTGACAATGCCTAAAGTTATAATCCTTAAGATTTTCATAAAACAAACATTTTTGATGCTATTGCATTTTTCAATGTATTTACATTCTGTAATTACCTCTCTATATAGATTAGTTTCACTTCACTTTTCACTGGATTCAAACTGCCTTCACATGCATGAGGGATTCACAGGAAACAATGCAGCATGTAATCCAGCGTTTTTTTTGTCTCATCAATATTAGCCTCACTGTTTGCTTTTCATTCTCCCACAGTCAAATCAGAGCTGAATTATGTTACTGCTAATGCAAACCGAACATTTCCTAATGCTTCACATTAAAAGCATTCTGCCAAAACTCAGGGCAGCTTTTACTGTGAAGCGGCCACAAAAGACACAATGTACACAACCTCTGTGTGTCAGAGGTTTTCGATTTTCTACATTTTTTTCGTCAGCGGATATCTTTTGTAATTTTTGCAAGGCAATAATGTAACAAGTGGAAGCAGCCACAGTGAGCCATTAGTTGAAGAGTTGCAGGCGACCAGCTCCTGTTACAGTGCCCTGCAGTCATGTGGAAAACCACTCACGCCTTGCACAGCATGAAATCAGATTGCAGTTGCAATGATTAATGACAGACTTCTTTACTAAATGCGACAATGCAAGTTTGTTCGATGGCACTGTAAACAGTTGCTCTTCTGTTGTATTTCTGACAAAGTAGCTGCTCATACATTGAGTGTTTGCTGTGCTATTAAACCATACTTGCTGTTACCTCCAATAACCACAGGTGTCGCTAAATCTACCAGGAATTAAACCTTAAAGGCCAGTTCAGACCAAAGATTTGCGACGAGACGAAACTTGCAACGTGTCGGTCTGCAACGTTCTGAAACCTGCCAGTTTGCACCAAAGCGACTAGACAAGACGGCTTATCGTTTCCATAGCAACGACTATTTGTACTTCTGTTGTAACTGCCGGCTTTTCAGGCGTTTTTTGCAGCTGACTATAATTTGTAGCGTCTTAAAATATGAATGACGATAGTGATAGTGAGTTACTTGCTAAAGTTGCATTTTTAGTATTGATGAAATGGCGAAAACATTAAAAAAAAAAATGAGGGTCGAGAATTTGGAGCCGTCCATGGGTGCTTCAACGGAATATCCAGGGGGCTTATACAAATTTATGCCGTGAACTTGAGACAGGAGATCTCCCCTCTTTTGTCAGTTTCTCCCGTCTATTCCCAGAGTTCCCAGT
This sequence comes from Macquaria australasica, assembly GCA_005408345.1. Taxonomy (NCBI): domain Eukaryota; kingdom Metazoa; phylum Chordata; class Actinopteri; order Centrarchiformes; family Percichthyidae; genus Macquaria; species Macquaria australasica. The sequence goes on along the minus strand of SEMN01000001.1, from coordinate 4,973,772 downwards.
TCTGTCGTTTAGAGGAGTTGGTGTCACCTCTAATCAGCAGAGAAAACAATAACTATCGAGACAGCATTTCACCCGGGGAACGGCTGATGATAACGCTGCGCTTCTTGGCGACAGGTGAGCTACAGCCCATAGATAAAAGTTACATGACTGACTGTTTTACAAGAGAAAAGAGGGCAGATTCAACAATTAAAATTATCCTCCTGACTCTGCCATAATAACTGTAGGCTACTCTATTTTTCTTACTTACATTAGTACATTATTTCATTACTGTATTAATAATTAGTGTAATAAATTAAGTAGGCTATACTTAATTGATGAGAAAGCTATAACAACCTGAGTGTTTGTAATTGCTGATTGGCAGGTGACGTGCCTTACGTTCTAAAACCAACTGCTGGCGATTTGACAAGCTGAGTCGCAGGCGACGCCATCAGCCAGCTTGAGTCGATCTGAGACGGGCCAGTTTACACCGCTGCAAGTTTTCCCTGCGACGTTCTAAAACGGTTTCGTCTCGTCGCGAATCTTTGTTCTGAACTGGCCTTAAGGATTACAACTTAAATGGTTACACAAATTAATTTGATAAATAGAGTAGATAATCAAAGTTACCTTTAGTGTGATAAGTGACAGCAGCTTTAACATCAAAGGACCCCCAGCTACACCTTCTGCCAATGTCTTTAGAGTGGACCTGTTCTTTAGATGAGCCAAACAACAAAGTGGTTAGCTGGCCCTGTGCAGGCTTAGCACCGTTGTCTTTACTGGGGGCCAACACAGCAGAACCTGCATCCTTGGCCTCAACATTTGTCTTTTCCTGGCCACATGGCTGCAGCTTGTTCTCCTCCTCGCTCATCACACAAGCAGGAGAACAAGCGTTTGACGCACTGCAAGGGGCACAAGTCCTTTTCTCAGGGTCTTGAGCCAAAGTGCCAGGCTCTAAGAATGATGGGCTAACATCAAAGCAGGGCTTGGCAGCCTGACACTCGCTTTGAGGTGTGACCACAGTAGTTTTGTCCTCTGCAGGCACCTGGCCACTTCCTCCTTCTGGCCCCAAGTTGGGCTCATTGATGAAGGAAAGCCCCCACTGATTCTGGAAGATATCTCCCAAGGCTTTCTGATTTGTCTGAGCAGCCGGTGGGTCAAGGTGACGAGCACTAGGGAGCACAGGTTGCATATTTAAAGGGTAAATTAAAAGAGCACACTTTCTAAGCTCATATGCTTCTCCATCTACAGGACTAATTGCAGAGCTACAGTTACTTTCCATAGGAGATGCTACATTCTCACCACTTGGGATAGATGGAATACTACTAGCAGCAGGAGCAAAGAAGGTACCCACTGATGGGCAGCCGTTTCCATTTCCAGAAACAGGACCATTAGTAAAGCTAGCTGAGGTGATAGTTTTCATAGCAGACATAGGGACCTGTGACAGTCTAACAGGAGGAGGCAGTGCCTCTCCTCCACCTTGAGCTACTTTGTTGAGGTTTTCTTTTACTTTACTTGCATAACTGATCTTGGGAACAATTTTAGCACTGCTATTGTCCACAGGAAATACTGGAGGGGGCTTGAACAAAGTCCATGAGTCCTCTTTTGAAGGTGAGGAATGCTTGGCTTTGTGCCTTTCCTCAGTCTTTTTACCAAAGGTGCCCACTGTTTTGCCATCAGAGTTTTTCCTCTGAGATTCGCCCATTGAAGCCTCTGTCGTCGCAACAGCCCGTCTAGCTGCTGACTGAGCCCCATGCTCCTGTGTAGTGTTGCCCTGCTGCATGTCTCTCTCCTTTTCTCTTATCACATTATCAGTGTTCTTGGCGTTGTTACATCTGGCCTTGCGTTTCTTCGGAGTAGTATATCCACCTTCGGAGCCGCTGCCATCATTGTCTTTGCTAGAATAGCCATTTGTAATTAAGCCACAGTTTACGACGCCATTTTGAAGCAACACAGAGTCTTTCTTATCCAAAGGTTGGCCCTCGTGATGATTCAAATCCAGGGCCTTTTCCTTGTCATTTTTAAGGTCCATATTCTTCCTATGGTCCAGTCCTTTGCTGCTCACTTTTGGAACAGTCGTGTACAGCTTTTGTGTTGACTTCTGCTTCACATTTGTGTTACTTGTGTGTCTGTTACCATTGCTGTTGGGGGAATGCGACATACAAAGAGTATCAGACAGATGTGGATTCTTCTCCCCCTCCTCCTCACTGGTGTTTACTTTTTTATTGCCTGAAAGGGGAAACAAAATCAGTTTATACTGAAGCGACAGAACACATCAACCATTCTTTCCACTACCTTGCAGAAAACGGCACTATGTACAAAAAACGCTGTGTCAATTCAGTTGACCTTTCCCCACTTACATAAATAAAAATGTATGCAAAACTATACCTAAACCATTTTTGGATACCCTACTATACCACATTTTTGGTACAGTATTTGCAATGCAGTGATGAGCAAAACCTGAAAAAGTATGATGTATATACACCATCATGCTAGTATGAAGCTCATATTCAAAATGAATCCAAGTATGAATTATCCACATTTCATTCGCATTTGGTAGGCTATTAAAAAAGTGTCTGCTATCCACACAGATTTAAACTGGTGTTTTCTATACAAACCACAAATACGTACAAGTCTAATAATAATCGATTTATTATGTTCATAGCTAACTTTTCTTCTTTCCTGATCAATTATCACAGCAGTCAATGTTGTTAAGAAAGCTATCAAATGAAACAATAGGTTAGTCCAGCAACTCCAACGTGAGCTGAGTGTTCACGGTATTTATCAAGATATGCACATAGATTATATTTCACAACTGTCAGCTGGACTGGACTGTTCGCCGATTACCTTTCTAAATAATATCTGATGCCACATCGGAGACCAGTTGTTACAAGGTGTTCACAGCATGATTTATGAAATACATTTGGACTGGCAGTGAACCACAATTAGCTCTATGCATTGCACAGAGGCATGGGAACTGCTGTGTCAACGAGGGGCTCCCCATTCAATGGTGCTGCCCCCCATGTCTGCACACACAAGCGTCTCTTATCATACGGAGGCGAGCCAACGTGTTAACATAGCTGCCAGCAAACGTAAGGTCGGTGGTTGCAGCGTCTGCTCAGCTGCAAGCAAAGCACATCTTTATCGAGTTGCTGCGTGGCTTCACGTTGACTGGACAACATGCAACAGGCCCGTCAGGGAGATGGCTAGCGTTGGCCGACGTCAACTAGCCGGCGACCCGTTTGGTATTCACACGCCCCGGCACCAACGGTTGTGGGTTAGTGCCATAAGATAGCGACCCAGGTAGACAAAAGACGACAACGACATGCCAGTGCGGCGAAGTATCGTGGCTAGCCAGGTAACTCTAGCATTAGCTCGCGGTGATGTCCTAACATGGCCGACAGGAAATGGCAGCTGAGAACATTCCAGTGGAGCCGGCTCGTCTTCCCAAACTGGACACAAGCATGCTGCGAAATTAAAAAGGTAACGCTTTGGCTGCTGTTGAAGGCGAACCGCCGTTGCACGCGTAACGACGAATGCGTTCAGAACACGCGGCGACCCAGCGGGGGTTTTCCGAAACGATTTAATCGCATTTGCGAAGAGAAAAGGAAAAAAATAAAAAAATAATGGGTGGTGAAACCGGCGCACAAGGTCAGTCCCCGATGTGTCAAAACCAGCAGCAGCAGCGACGACGACTGTCACGCAACGTCAGCTAGCCAACTAACTAGCTAACTTAATGGCTGGCTTCTGGTCCGGCAGTGGCCAACTGCCGGTCTAATCAGCTACTCGCCAGCGGGAACCCTTCTTAAATTACTCCGGGCAACGACGTGTAGTTTGAATACACAGCCAGCTAGCAGGCACAGCCCTCGGCCACGACGGAGCCAACGTTAGTTAGCGAACGCTAGTCGGCTCGTTGACATTAGCTGAGTAAGGCTAGCGAGCGTTAGCTCACTTTTCCGGATGGCCCAACCTGTTTTCTTCGTCTGCGTTTCCTGATGCTGGCGCTGGAAGTGGCTCTGATCATTTTTTAGACAAGTTGTATGTTGAATAGAGCTTCTGTCCTCCCCGTGGTGGTGATACTGCCTTTCTTGTGCCCGATCTTTGGGCTGTTCCTCCATCGAAGTGGAGATTGTCGGACTTGTTCGACCACTGTGCCGCTCACTGGGTCCAATCACTACCAGAGGAAAACGGAAGCTATTTGAAGCCTCTGTAAACGTCAGCAGTGAACGTCTAAAAATGGCTCTGTTTGGGGTGGTCGCCGCCACTAACCCCTGTCTGCTATTTGGGCTGAGTTATGCAGGGAAATATTTTTGCAGGACTTCTCAGATTTTGGCAGATGTTTAAAGCGTCACTTCACACTAAAATAACGGACAAGTGATATTAAAAAAAAAAAAATAAAATAAAATAAAATCTTTTCAGGATGGGAATAACGGGGTGGGGTTCGTGTATGAACTAAAATCATATGACCGGAGGCGCTGCCACGTCTCCAGCCAGTGGACACTTTGTTGGAGGGTCCCGGGGAGACCAACCCCACCCCACTCCCAAAATGGAAAACCAACTTATTGCAAATTCAATACCTCTTTCTGCAAGCATTCCTAATTAATTTATGATTATTTTACCGCATGTGCAATGAAAAAATAGATTGTTTCTGTTGCTGTTTTCTACACTTGTGCCAAAAGGAGCAAACATTAATACTATAATCAGAATGCATGTGCACAAATGAGTAATGTGCAACATGCATCTTCCACCAGGAATAACTATTATTATTATTGTTGTTGTTATCATTATCATTATTATTATTATTATTTTGCATACTTTAACTTGCATATTTTCCTGTGTTGTGTGATATATTTTATATGCCATGCTCAATTTTATATCCCATCATAAATACCACCTCAGACATAGCCTACCAATAAGATGTAGAAAGCTATCAAAACCTCTTGCTAAAGGACTGCAGTTGAAAATTAGTCAGCTGGTTAACACAGGCACATTTACAGAAATGCTGATTAATGTGCATTGTCCTCATAAATAAATAAATGAAATAATATGGAAATAGCACACCACTTGGAAAGGATTCCATCATCGCCAAAGGATTTTAGCACTTATCCTCAGTAAGTTTGGATGGAGCAGTGGACAGACTAAGACATTATGATATTAAATATCTTGTGTGGAATGGTTATATTGCTTTAGATTTCCAATGTCTGCCCTCCTTCCATCCTTTCAACATTATTTAAAATAATTTGCTCCCTTAACCCCCCCACAATTAAGATGTCTATCAGGACCAGCCTACCATTTTTGTCTTGAGACACTACTAAGTGAGTGAAATCACCCTCTCATTTAATGCATGGATCTGGTTTAGGCTAATTGCTCGTCTTTGACATGTCAGACAAAGAGTAAATGCATACTAAAAGGTTTTTGGGCTGGATTAGAAAAGCTAACTCACACTGAGTGATATTTTGAGCTGACATTTGGCAGACTGTAGCAATTCAAAACCTCACTCAAAAATGTAGAAAAATAAGAGGAATTATTATATTAGACATTACACATTTAAATCTTGTGCATGTAACTTATAATTTGTCAGTTAATAGGCCTATCACACACCAGAAATATAAATACCAAATGAAAATTTAACTTAGTAATTCTACATGTAAAAGTCAATCTCAAACCTCACACTGAGTCTCTGTTCTGTATTTAATCTGGCAAGTGTGGCATAGTGCAACAACGCTCACATGGGACATAAAAGAGCGAACAGCACCCTCTTGCGGCTAGAGATGCAAAGTCTCAAAGATTTTATATATATAGCATTAGATAGATGCGGTGAAAGTTGAGCAATTCATTTTGCAGCCAGAACAAAGGTGTTGTGTATAAATGTAACAAGCTTTCTTGAGTTTCTGTCCCTGTCTCTGGTATGGGCTAAGTTCTAGTTAGCCCATACCAGATTCAAAAATTCATAGTTGTGTGATTGATGTCCGCAAACTAATCAACAGCTCAGTATCAGGGATCCTCTCATCATTCCTTTACTGCTATTTAGAAAAAGAGCCCATCTGTGTTTCACACAGACTCATAGCGCTGATGTATGCAGCCCTGCTCCTCCTATACTGTATATGCATGTGACAGCTATACCTTTTAAATGAAATATTAATATGACAGCTTCATTTTATGACAAGATTTATTTTTAAAATGAGACTAGGTTTCTAGAGATGGACGTAGTCTCAAGGCATGTGCACACAGAAATGCTTATCTAGCAATATGTTAAAAACCCATACAGTGTGAGGTAGTGGACACAGAAAGAGTTCAAGAGACAGTTATTGCTGTGGCATTAAAAGTGAGGACTGAGAATAACCTTGACTGAGGAGGAGCAAAGACAAATCTGGTGAAAACTAGTTTGATGTTGGTTAGATGCTTCTGGCCTTAGAGAAAGCCATAGTCTGAAATCATGATAATTAAGTGTAATCCTTTGGCTTAGTTCCTGGCATGCTGTTACATTTGCAGAGGATAAACACATTTTCTCATATTACGTATCATCAAAATGAACACATCCTTTAAAAACTGTCATCATACATAAAAAGGGTTACACTATGATTCAGTATTTCATATTCAAGCATTTCTTTATTTTATACTGACCAACAAAGAGTTTCAGGGATGTATTTGTTTCTTAAGAAAAAAATACACAGAGACAGTTTATTCTCAGTGTGTAGGCTTCAGGAGAACTTGGTACAAGTTAAGCAATGGTATATATTTTGATAACTGTTCCCATGCAGCCTAATGAGCCATTCCCATTAAGTAAGCCAATCTCCGACAAACTGAATTCAACTTTTTTGTTGATATGATATATTTAATATGAATATTTCTATTCATTTTAATGTGAATGGACACTAATTGTCATTATACACTACTCTCCAGAGCTTGTTAGCATCGAATAATGCCACATTTCCGCTTTTAATTTACATGAACATGTTGCTACTCTTGTTGAAGGATTTAATACTGATAATATAAATCTCTGACTTGAACTGATGACTGAGATGGTTGAGGCGAAAAATAAAATAATAATAATTAAAACATATACTATGTTTGGCTATTTGTGTGCCATGCCGTTATATCAATATACAGTGACGTCTAAAAATCTCTGGACAATGTATCCTTCGCATTAAATACCTTAATTTAAAACACGTTTCAAAAACAGAGTCCTGTCTTTATTATTTTATTATTATATTCCAATTGGAGGGTTCAAAATGTAATTGAACTGATAAATATTATGATCATGATAAAATGGTCATATCATTAAAAAAAGCATTCAATCCCAGATTTCTGCAGCCTACAAAGAAACTAAATAGTTTGATTAATGTATTTCCCAGGTCTGTAAAGCATAGTTAAGTTGAGAAACACAGCAGAGATGCTACTGTTTCAAAGTGTAATTCCTGCTTATGTGTTTTGTCTCTGTGAAACCTGTAGCTCCAGACACTGTTGACCATGACACCAGTAAAATTAGTGCGCAATGAAAAATGTAGGCCTGGTAAGGATGTGCTGCAGTCCAATTAAAGGTGAAGCTACAGTGACTGCACATACAGAAATGTTTCCAAAAAAGTGTGAGTTGATATACTTAAGATGCCGACTGCACACACACACATAGTGACACTGACGTGTAATGCATAAAGCATCGGTGCCAATAAAAAGTGCATTTCTTTGTAAGTATTAAAAATTGAAAGAAACCTTCCATGTCATGTAATTTCCCAATGGCTCTGGACATGCAGTCACAACGCATCTTGCATGGCTCAGCTGAGGACTCTCAGCCTGTAAATGTTTCAGTGAAGAGAGCAGATTTAAAGGTATCCAGTGTCTTTATAGTCTTCAGTTGTTGTGTTGTCACAGTGCAGCTAGAAGGTCTTCATGTCGTAGAACTTTGTAGGTAAGCCAGTAGAGGACGTTAAACATGAGGAAACTCATGGGGAAAAGAGCCCGGGAGATAGTATCGATCCTTTTGGCCTGATCCACAAAGCGCCTGCGTATGTCATAGAAACCTAAACCAGGAGGTAAATCAGCAAAGACCGGTGTTGCATCCATTTCCGGTGCACTTCCTGTTGACAGTGCAAGTCCAAAACTCTGGAAGAGTAAACCCTGTTGTGCCAGCTCCTCCTCCTGGAAGAAAAAGACACAGCACAGAATAACCATCTGCTCTCATTGAGAATCACACAGCTTAACTGATGTCTCTTTTCTCTGTGAGCTGCTGATTGGCTCATGTTAAACTGAACAAGGCGACAGTACATACCCTGGTACAGACGCTGCACTGCTGCGCTGCGTTCCCGTGAGGAGCATTGTTGCCTGACATGTTGTTTCCTTTCACCTTACTGTCCCCACTTGCCTGCTGATGGGGGCAAAAAAGCAAGCACATAAATGTAATCATCAAACAGACTGCATTGATCGAACAGTTTGCAACCACGACACACACTCCGCTGGGCTGCATGTATGTTTTAAGCCTTGTACATTAACAAGCAATCAACATCTGTTTCTTACAAAGTGAATACAAGTCTGACATTAATGTGAAATGAGACAGCTTGAAGATGTAGTCAAAGCAAATTTCAGTGGCATTGCATAATCCCAGCAAATGAAGTACAAAGGATTCAAGCAGATGTTTTGTGTATTGTGTTATAAATATTACAAGGTATTAATGAATCCTGCAGCTGCCGTCACACTGCTTCATTTAAGAAATATTTTATATTTAAAGGTGGTTTGGCCTATTTTGCCTTACCAATTTTCCTTCTTTTCATGCGATCCAAAGTGAGGCAACAATATGTTGAGAAGATTCAGCCAACACTGGAATAAGGTGATGGCTTGAATTAATTACAGGTCAACGCTTTCTGCATTTCCCCAGCTGGAGTGCAACATGCAGCTGAGTTGTGTAGCTCGTGCATAGCTGGGCACAGGGAATAGCGGGTGACAGCCGCCCAAGGGGCTGAGGGGGTGGGTTGCACTCACAGTTCTCTGCCGCTGTTGCTCTTTGAGCTTCCTCCTCAGTCTGAAGAACTCCTTGTGCTGGCGTGAAACAAAATTAACGGCTGCATACTCCAGCAGTGCAGCAAACACGAAGAGAAGACACACCGCCATCCAGATGTCTATGGCTTTCACATAGGACACCTGTGAAACCATGAAAATCAAATCAGTGAAATCAGTCAGTGAACATTAGCGTTCATATCATGCTAAGCAGTGACATGGAAGAAAGATGGAGTTACAAACTCTGTCAGGAGCTACATGTTAGATTACTTTGTGTATCTTCATTGACATTAAACAGTGGTGGAAGAAGTAACCTTGGCAAAACTACACTATACAGATACTACTATACAAGTAAAAGTTTTAGATTCAAAATTCCACTCAAAAGTACAAAAAAGCTACAAAATGTATTTTAAGTATCAAAAGTAAAATACTCATTATGCAGAATTTAATTGATTAGAACGAATAGTTACACACCTGTGGTCAAACACTAAAATGGCTCAGTTTGAAGTTGTTTCCCTGTCCAATCAGAAAGACAGACCTGGGTGCTGCATATTTCTTCAAACTCCTGCCTGAATATACGTTATGAGTTTAATTTCTCAGATTTTATAGGCTTTTTTTTTCTTTCAATTTATGCTTTCTTGAGATTATTACCATCTCTGCTTCCAGTAACAATATACGTGACAATGATGCAGCACTTCTGTTTGTCCCATGTCAGCTTCATATATGGAAGGTTCCTCCTTATGAGTCAACAGGTAGTAATGAAACATTTCAAATTGAGAAACGTTCAATGCACAAATTCAATCTAGTAACAAAGTTTTCCTGAAATCATCCCAGAATTTATAATAAACAATAACTAACTTCCATTTTCTTCTGTAAAGTTTCACAAACCAAACTGTCTGACCTTCGGCAGGGAGGCCCTGGAGCCAGAGCTCTGCGTCGTCATGGTGAGCACTGTAGTGATTCCCAGTCCCACTCTGGCCGGGGCCGCATCCATGTTGATCCAGAACGACACCCAGGACAGGATGACAGTGAGCAGGCTCGGTATGTACATCTGGATCAGGTAGTAGCCCATTTGACGCTCCAGGTAGAATTTGACCTCGATGCAGGTGAATTTACCTAACCACAGGAGGAGATACAGGTACAAACTGACAGTCTTATTAGAAGTTGATTGACAGTATCTATCGAGGATGCTGGTTGGCAGGTCGTCATGTGTCATGTACCTGTGTTGTAGTGCTTGGTGCAGTAGCCGAGGCCTTTCTCCTCTTTCAGCACGAACTGAGGGAGCGTCAGATCATCAGCCACCTGCACCGCTCCCACATCCAGCCATTCAAAAATAAGATCATTCATGGTGTAGCCAACTAGAAGAGAGACAGAGGGAAGGTATACAGTATGCAGTACAATAATCTCTGTGTAATGTTTTCAAGCCTGCCTTGAAAGTTTAACTCACAGCTTTCGAGCTGCATCGTACACGTCTGGCTGTCCATGGGGAAGTTTTTCAGATCCATGGGACAGGAAAGGGTAAGTGTCAGCCTGGAAAACAGAGACAGCAACACCGTAATGGTACGGGAATGGTGTGTAAAATGAAAAGGTGATACCCACACACTCCATCCCAGCTGGATACCCAGCTAGCCCACAGCACTAACCCCACAGCACCAGCCATGTCCTGCAAATGTGTCACTCAAACCCTTTTTGCACACTCACCCTACATTAAGGGTCACATCAAGCAGCTCTGCAACCTCTCTGACATCTGTCCTCCTTTCCATCTGTCTATTCCACTGCGCCCCACACAAACCTCACAGAGGACTTGCAGGTGCTGACTGACAACATGTCAGCCTTTTATGGAGGGCATGACGTTAGGTGGGCAGAGAACATGGCACCACAGTCAGTAAAAATAGGAGAGTGCTTCCTCCCTCACAAGACATAGAGATCAAGATTTTTTTTTTAAAGTGCTTTCCAGTCCTCAATAGAGGATTTGGCAAGGATTTTACTGATGTCTAATGCATTGAGTTTCTGTTGCTGCCACTGCTCTTTTTGTTGAGTCATGATGTCTTTCGTTGCTCATTTTAAGCACCCTCACTTCTCATTTTTCCATCAAGGACAAAGTGAAGCATCTCACACAAATGAGCAGTATTACAGAGAGGAGGAAAGTGAATGCTCCTGGTTCAGTGTTGTCCAGAGTTTTTTCTTTTTCTTTTTACAGATTCTAACTTTAACCCAGTTATTTTCTGGAAAAAAAAAGGTTCAGTAAACATTTAGTTTCCATGTTTAACATAATTGCTATTAGAGCTTTAAACATTGCTTTCCCTTTCTTATATTCTAATAATAACTCCTTACCATTACGCTACAATTCACCACTGCTTTAGTGCCACATTACTGACCTGATTCTGTTTTAGCTTGAAGTTATTAACATGAACTTATTCACAGTGGATGCTGGACAGTACAATGACAACTGAACTGAACTGGAGTGAAACAAACATGTTGGGTCATATACTTTATAAGATTAGACTACAACTCATATAGGCAGAAGTTCATATTCAGCTGGCAACTTGACAAACCATGGGACTAGATGTGTCATGTCTGATAGAGGTACATCCTGGTGCATTACTCAGCCAGATTCACAATTTAAAAAAAGTCACCTGATGCTGTAGAGGACATTTCCATTCTGGAATATCCGAAGCAGTTTGTTGTCTGTTGTAACTTCATGAAAGTTTGCTCCCTTTTCATTTGCAAAGAACAGGTCAGGTTTCCAAATGGAGTCCAACATTGAGGGGTCCAGGTCCAGAGAGTCATCTGGATACTCCTTATATGCCAGTCGAGGGTCGTTCCACTGCTGTCGCAGAAATACATTGAGCCGGTAGTCCTATGGAGTTAAGTCATAAATAGAAACTAAACTACTCATAGTTATTAATGACCGAAACAAAATATATAATTACGAGTGGCCATTGTGGAATTAATGCCATAGTAGAGACTGTATGGGTTTGTCGGACATATTCAATAACACTGGGCTATTTTGCATTATGTCCATGCATCTAACTATGGTGTCATTTTAATAAACTTTGTAAGAGGGCCAAGATTAAGTGAACAGGAATAGGTCACAAGCAGGAAGCGAATTAACCTGCAGCGTCTCTCAGCAGGTGAGGAGCACTGTGCCCACGCAAACTCTAAAAAAAGAAGCACAAATGCTGACAAACAGACTTGAGTGCTCACAACCTGAATGGCAGAAAACTCCACTTACAGTATCATCAATTAAATTTTAATAGCCCTCCCTAAATAAAGGATCGTCCCTTATTTGACAGAGACAGAGATATGAGAAAATCATAGCTGACATTATTTAATGAACTTACAAGATGGTGCTTACAGTCATTAATTAGTCATAATCTAATGGCAGTATGTTTAGGCATCATGGAACTTTGTCCAAACGGCCTCTCCAAACAGAGGGAGAAGAGCCAGGAACGCTTCAGATGATTAAACACCAAAGAGTCTGATGCATCTGATAAATGAGCACCAGCTCTGTCATCCAAATAACATAAGCTGAAATCCCTGCATTGGCAGCAGCAAGTTAAACCAGCTGAGGCTTTTTTAAGCCCAGTTAACATCTCCAAATAAAATCAGTCAGTTCTGATACATGACTCATTGGTCTGCACTCTTTGTTTTCAATGAATAATGTTTACTACGACTAAATATTTAAATTACAATACATTAAGATATTATTAACCCCATGAACTCAAGAGAACACATACATTATCAGTATGTGTGTCTCCCAGCATGTATAATTGGCAAAGTTCTGCATTTTCATGGCTGATGGTAAAACAGATCCTAAACAGTTCTGCCTTAAATTTGGACATTCAAATGCTTTGAAATACAGTGGTGGAAAGTAACATAGTGCATTTCAAGTACTGTACATAAGTACAACTTGTACTTTACTTAAGTAGAGCCAAGTTTTGCTACTTTATACTTATGTACTTTTATTTACATAACATTTTAGGTGTATGACTTTTACTTGTATTTCTACACTGTGGTATTGCTACTTTTAAACAGTAGTTCAATATCTGAGTACTTCTTTCTCCACTGTTGAAACATGAAACTTAAGTTCTGTGACAAGTAGTAGTTATAGGAGTAGGAGGGATTATTTTGAGTGGCACATGTTGAGTATAACAACCTGTAACACAGAGACAATAATATGAAACTGACTGACTATGAAACTGACTACTACGGACACCTGAACAGTTTTTTAGGTGTTATGTTTCCAGACTTTCCTATCAAAAAGACTCAGTGTGTCTTTTTGGAAAGAGACGGATATGATCAGGACAATCGTTGTGCAGAGCATACCATGAGGAAGTCTTACAGGATACTGTTCAAAACTTGACTTTCCTCTGCTACTACCATCCCGTACAGCTTACTAATGGTGCAAGCAGCAGATATGTGAAAGAACAGCAGGTCTACTTCATCTAAAACCTGATAGTGGAAGACCAGTTACACTGATACAGATGCCACGACAGATACAGTTTCAAGATAATTATAATGTACAGTATATTGGCCTGAAGACCAGAATTGTCACTTGTAGTTACATTTGTTGCTGAACTCTTTGTTATGCATTTGATGCAGTGACACCTTAAGGTCACAGTGAAGACAAATAGTCAACAAATGTATGTTATTTTGTTAACATTGTATTTAGATACCCAGCAATCAGATGATAAAAGCAGATGTTGTATCTTCCAGATGACCTAAGTTTTATGTCAGCATTAGACCATCCAAAAAAAAGTGCGACTGCTGAGGGTAATAAAGAAAATTCTCACCATGGTTGTTTCAGTGATGGATCCAAAGCTGTTGATGAAGATGTTGCAGGTGACATTGACGGGAGGACCTGACAGAAGCAGATTGTCATCACACATGATAGTCACACTGGTTTCTTAAATACCACTGATGATGTTTTCTGAGGAGACCGCATGAAGTATTTAAGCCGGTAAAGAGCAGAGCGTTCCCGCAAAATCACATCTGCTTGTTCTCTCCATAATGTGCCACACTGTGTCCCGATAAATAGGCTTATCCAAGATAACCAGCATGAAATTGTGTTGTCATTTCCAGTGCATTCCCATTAGTGTGGCCCATCTGCCGACCACCAAAACTTTAAATATTTCAGTGAGTCATTTCCTGAGAGGCAATAATTTATTGATTCTCCTTTAGGTACATTAGTGTATTTATAATCAGCGGGGATTTACCCACCTTGCACTGACAAGGATGTGGAGCAAGTAGCCATGAAATATATATGAAATGCGACCCCAGAGGCTGTGGGGGAAGTACGTCAGGGAGAATCTGCTGGCTTGACTCACAACGAGAGCTCAAGATTGGACTGAAATAGGCCTGTGGGGTAACATACAAGGGCAACTGCACATTTCTGAGAAAAAAACAATCTGAAGGACAAGTCTGTGTAAAAATATCACAACCTAAGGGCTGTGGGTCAGCATAGAAACAGTAACAACACATGACAAAAAAAGAAAACAGGGCTTCTGTGTGAAAACATCATGGCCTGCAGTATCTCTCACTTCTGACCCATCTGTCAATGATTTGTGCTACTTCACTGCCCAGATTGTTATGCAAATTGAGCAACACACTTTCTCACACCTGTCCTGACGGAGGAGGTCCTCCCACTGCACGCCACAGTATGTTACCTTTGAAGTTTGGTCTGATTCGAGCGTCATAGCCAGATGTGCGTCCCATCAGCTTGTCCAGAAAGTCAGATGGAGAGGGAGGCTTGGTTGCCCTGCTGGGGAGCTTCATCTCCTTACAGAGCACAGACCTGCCAGGTGACAGGACAACTGGATGTACTGATATATATGTTTGTTTGTTTTTTTCTTTTCTTAACTTAATATTTAATACCAATTTTCCTTTAGGAAAAGTTTTATCTAATTTATACTAGAGATGTACACTATTTATCATTTTAGCTGGAAGAGTGTTTCACTGATTGATTGGCATCACATGCATTTTGTAAAAAATTGGCATATACTGTTTTTTGAACAGTATTCAGATTAAATATATTAAACTAGTTTTAAACATCTTTATACGAAGAAGCAGCTCAAATAGTCACATCTTCTGTGAAATTACTTCGGCACACTTCTTGTCACATAAAATCAATCACATGCTTCTTCTCTCTCTCTTTTTTTGTCTGTTCTGTGTAATCCTGCATCTTACAGTAATGAACATTTTCCTTTAATGGAGCTGTTGTCTTTTAATTATAGATTACAAAATATTTCATGCATGATTCTTCTCACTTTAAGAGAACAGTAATGTTGACGTGCCTCTTGGTCAAAGAAGCACAAAGATCATCTAATGTCTTGTGATCAATAGTTACACACCGTCACTGTCAAATCATTTCAAATGCAGTAAACACACTCAAACAAACATGCATTTGCATTAACCACACAGCAATTTACTGATTTCTCCTACAGATAACTTCAGGAAGGTTGATATACTTCAACTTCAAATTGCCTCTTACCTTCCTTGCAGAAAAATGACAGATGAAGCCCACACCATACACAAGATGTGCAATAGCATTCTTAGTTAGTAGAAACAATAGATATAAGACCAATGGAGGAAAGAACTGAAAAAGAAAAAAGAAAAAAGCAGAGAAGCAGGGAATTTGTTGTTGCTCTTCCAGCCAGGCTCTGTCTTCTGGACTCAGCTGAGTATCCCTCCCTCTGCAGGTGTAAAATACAGGAAGCTGCTGCTGTATAATTCAAAATCCTAGAGAAGGGTTGGTTTTTTTTTCCTGCCCGTGTTTGTGTGGATGACTTCAAGCTTTATCTCTATTTTATGGCCACATGCATGTTCAAAGAATTGCTGCAAGAATTTTTAAAGAGACAGGGCCATTTTCAAAGCAGAGTGGCCAACATTGCTCATGACAGCATCAGATTAGCAGAAATATTTGGGATTCAACCACGTTACATTCACAATCACATTTTTTTGCTGAAAAATAAAAGATACAATTGATTAAAATAAATTCAAAGATAAAAATATATATTTTAATAAGATGTCATGTTTTACCATTTATCAAACATGGCTGGGGAATCACACAGCACTCCAAGTGATTAACACCACAAATCCACAAACTTGAAAGAAGCAAATGAATATGAAATATTATTGGATATCAACAGCTCTCTTCCAATGTCATAAATAAAGATGATTGTCTTTAAGTTGAGAACATTCACATACATTTTAATGACACCGATATCCACATTGTTTATTTTGTTTTCATGTTGTGGTGATAAATTGTTCACCATTATATAACTTCCTATATAAAGAGATCTGATCATTTAAATCAAGACTGAAATGTCTGCAATTACAAGAACACAATATGTAATGTAAGCACAAGGAAAATAGGATGAAAGCATTGAATGAATTCAATTAACATGTCTCTTTAAGTGTCAGTACACATCCAGAGGTTGTTTATAGCAGAGCTGTCCAAAGTTTCTGGTCTAATTATTACATCTTCAAATTGCCGGACAAATTCAAATATGAGTGTGGAAGCTTGCGCTTATTCCTCCATACGGAGGGGGAGGCAGACCAGCCATTTACTCATGTAAAATTAATGTCAAAGAAAGCGATGGGATGTTACGGCTGCACGTGTTTAGTTCACACTTGAAAGGCTGCTCTGGAGCCCACAGTGTCAAATAGGATAAGAAATGTGTGAGAATACAAAGCACGAATGCGTCCCTAATAACAAGAAGCTCACGGTAAAAAAAACCCAATGTTTCTGCATGCTTGAACATTTTTACCTCCGGACAAGATAAGTAGGCCAAGCTTCATTTTAATGTTATTTTTGCTGGAGCGCACACGGGCTCTACTTAATTAGATTTTACACATTGTAAAAATGTACTTGTCAGGTGCCATTTATACAAGTCTGTCTGTTCCCATTTAAACTAACAATAAGTGCTTTTAGCTGAGGTTAGACGTTTAACATCGCCTCGCTCAATTTAAAAGTCCAAGCACTATAGTTCACATGTATGACCCAAGTAAACTTGCCAAGCTGTACACATTGATTAAAACGCTTCAGGAAAGATGAGCTCAACCACACAGACTAACAACCTTCACAGCTCCGAATGCAGTTCATCTGCCATCAGTGCCATTATCTAGGAGAAAATAATGGGATCACTCCAATTTAAAAATAGCTTTTATTGCAGCTTTTCTCACGACAAGCTGCTCTGATCACACAGAGGAAAACAATAATCCATGCTCAACATTTTCAGCCTGGTGGGGAAAAGCAGACGGACGTTCACATCTTGACCATGATTTTAAAAAACATGAGCAAACAGTTTGGTGGAAGATGAGACAGTGATTTCTCCTGAATAGAAAACAAAACAAAAACAGGTGACGCAGATACAAATTCCAAATATGAAAATATTTCAGCGACATGACGTGATTTACATAAATTCTCCCAGTTTGTAGGTATGATCAGTTGTGTCTTCAAGAGTGTGGCCATGGCTTTCAAAGTTCAGTCTTAACATCAGGAGTGTCCTCCATCTTAATCCTCATGGATGTTGAACAGCTTGGCCACTTCATTCAGATCAGCATGTTCCTCTCCATCCTTGATAATCTACAAATAACACATATAAACAATTTACAGTAACCAAATCTATATTTAAATCCTTACTATGACACAAAGCATTTTTATTACAAAGTGACGGTGCTTACCTTCCGTGCGATGGGCATCCTGTTGAACACGTTCCACAGGATAATACCCACCACCACTTTGTCTCTCAGGTAGAAGATGACTCCTTTTCCATAGTCGTCTTTGTGCTGCTCCACAGCGGGAGCAGGCGTTGAAGAGGCCACTGGGCTAGTGGCCGTGTCCTCCGTTTCACTCTCTGAGCGGATCCCAGTTCCTGCGGTACATTTAACAGGTAAGACTAAATCTGACCCTTGGTTCTCAAAGATTTTTTAACTACATAGTGTTTGCTCCTACCTGACTTCTCTGTAGCAGCTTTAGGTGTATCCTTGGCTGTGGCTTTGGCAAACACTCCTACTGTTGGTAGGCTGCTGTCAACAATCCCAATCGCCTCGTAGCCTACATCAGGACCCAGGTCACTCCTGTGAGAAAACACATGAGATTGGAAAACATGTTGAGGGTATAGTATGAGTCAAAGCTCTCAGAGCAAGAAGCATTCTCCCTCCATTGATTTCTTTTTCCTGCACTATGACAGGACTTTTCAGTGCTACATATGAAGAATAACTTTATTTCAAACAAATGGCTATTTTACATCCTAAAAATATTGTTTTTGGAGTTAAGCCACTATATATTGACAATGCAGCTAGACATGCTGTCATTTTGTGACTACATTTTCTAAGCAAAAACAAAATCTTCTAAAAGTTTCTGTTGAAAATAGTTTTGCTCAAGTTTATCCTCCAATGTGAAGTACAGCAGCTTCTAGACTTAAACTTTACTGTCAGCTTCCAAAGCACTGTATGTGTTTGTGTACCTCACACCGCTCCTATTCTAGACCCACACAAACACACACATACAAAAACAAACAGGACTGAGAGGGCACTTGTTAAAAAATGTTGCTGTGACCATCAGTGACACCCCCCCACTGCCACCTGATGAGTTTCAAGCTGGCTGATGACCTGAAGTAATGTCACAGCCAACTGACCTTGACAAATGACATGCTGTGGTCATTGTGCCCAGAGAGCCTGTACACTAAATGTGGCATCCTTATTAACCATCCAGACTTTTTGGGGGATCCTTTTCAGTGCTAACATTCCTGTTAAACTCTATAACTTTATAAAGAGGCTTTTAGTATGATACCAGCAGCGACAGACTTACATTCACAGACTTGGTTTTAATTGTGAGTTTTACCATTTAAAATGTTCTTGAAAGAGTTTGTCAAAAAATTCACATATGTATGTTTTATATGCAGTATTTGACCAAAAAGGTCTTTGATTTTAAAATGAAAGTCTTCAATGACGAGTAAAAATGGAATATGAAACAAAGGGTAATTTAGGTATGTTTAGAACAAGTTAAATGTGAAAAAAATTGACTTGACAACCTTTAAATAAACTAACTGACCACTGCTGCTGAATAATGATAAGGTGGTGTGTCCTGTTATTTTACCTTTGCTGTTTAATGCCCAGGAGGCATCACAACAGCCCGATTCTGCTGACACATTACACTGGCATTCATAGGACTATCAACATATCATCTGACTACATCTGCTGGTTCATAAACCCTGATAGTTTGACTAATGTCCTTGTGTGTTTTTTGTTTTTGGGACTGCAATGAACCCATGTTGTCAGCAGTGTGTCATATTTCAGCAGCTGCTGAAAGCATGCAGTCACAGCATTCCTCTGTGCAGCAATTTTTGGCTCTCCCTGAATATCTGCTAGAGTCCCCTTGTGATCATATCAGTAAGGTTTTTAACAGAGTTAGTAAATTTATGATGGGCTTAAAAATGTCTGGCTGGGTAACGCAGCTCTCTGGTGGAAACTCTTTTTCCTAATGTCCTCTAAAGGCAATTTAAATATTTCAGAACTTTATGGTATTCAGGACTTCGAAGCAATCATGCATGTTCATCTGATTTCTGAAGAGATTAAACCTGAGTCATTTGCAGGATTGTACATGCTGCCCCAGTGCCCACTTAGATAAATGTATTCAATGAACGTGGACCTGTGCAATCAACAATTCAGACTGGATCTCGCTTTCTCAAATATTTTCCTTCATTTCCACTTCAAGCTGGTTTCATAGCTTGCAGCCACAGCGCTCATTTGGTTTGAATTTGTGACCCATGAAAACCTTGAATTAGCATCACCAGCAGGAGATAGGGAGTACTCTAATACCCACCAGAACATAGACTGATGCCAGTAGGGTTTGTTGGCTCCTGTCATGTTCTCTCCTGCTAGTCTTCCACTCACAACGGCGTGATCGTGGTGCTCCACTCGTCTGCGGCCCAGTCTGATGTCATAGAAACACGCAGCATCTCCTGCCTAAATGGAGACAGAAGGGACTGAGGATATGCGCCATAAGATCTGAATTTCTAACTATATTAAAACTGTATTACATTTCTACAGAGGTGCACCGTTTCTGGGCCATTACCTGAGTTTGCCTGAGGAGGGCACTATAATACAAGAGAGGACTGAAAAGGTCCACGGCATACATTTATGAAACCTTGCATGTGACTCTCCTTAACCCACCGAGTAACACATTAAACCTCAAAAATCCAGCACTGTGGATTTAGTTTTTCTTTGATTTATTTAAATTCAGTCAGTTTTAGTACTTTTTACCAACTCTCATCATAAGCGGGTGATAAAAAGAGTTGTTTAAATAAATACGTTTGTCCAATTGGAAAAACAAGGATGAGTCGTATCACTAAACGACCACTAACTCCATGAAAGTGAATCCACTTATCACGATCTCAAGATATATTTTTAAAAAAATAGATATAGTTCAAATTGGCACACGGGGTTTAACATAAACAGCAAAGTTGCTATCACAACTAGTGAACAGTTTCACTAAGTATACATGATCATGATGTTGCTGACTGTCGTTATTGGAATGCTTCAGCTACCTTATGAACATTAACTTACCACCCAAATATTGGATCTAGCTTGCAGCTCTGCGTTGACCCGATAGCCACCAAAGTCAGCGTCCACCTCCAGACCTGCTGACTTGGCAAGGTCAACACCGGGCTCCAGGCCGACAGCTGCAACAATGTGATCGGTTTTCACCTACAAGGCAAAGCACAAGGTAATCAGTAACTAGTAAGTAATTTCCTGAATTACACTGAACTTGTGCAAAAAGTCTGAACCTACCAATCGGCCATCCTTCAGTTGGATTTCTAACTTATCATCTTTGCAGGTCACAGACTTCACCAAAGCTTCTGAGATGACTTTTACGCCCTCTAGAAGACCAAAGGGAAAATATTTCATTAAGAAAATTAGGAGATAAAAAAATGAAACTGTCTTTTTCTTAGGGTGTGCAACTAGATATGAAAGTTCAGACATGGTAGAGTACAAACTGGAAATTAACCTCTCTTGACTTTTTCTGTTGTCCAGTTGCTCAGATACTCAGGCAACACTTTTCCCATGTTGCCCTTCTCAGGGTACATCTGTATCACTTCCAGGTCAGACTCATTTGCTGGAAGACAAAAAAAAAAGGAGAAAGAGGATGAGCTATCCAACAACAGAGCAACAAACTAATTCTGTTAAACATCAGTATTTATATCTTTTCTGTCATCTTCTCATCTTGTCTTACATCTCCTGCCGAGGGCACAGGCCAGCTCGCTGCCCAAGAAGCCGCCTCCAATGATTGTGATGGACTTGATGCTTCTGGCGACCTTATCTAATGATTTGAAGTCCTCGATCTGTGGTGGAGAACAAAATGTTGATCAGATTTACTCCTTTTTGTTGGGGTAGGTATATGTCACACAGTTACTCTAAACACATTAACGTGGCCTTATATGAGTGTGTTAACATGTCTGTGCACCTATGAAGGGACTGTAATGATTCTTATTGCAAGAAAACGTCTTTAAAATGTAACATCATAAGAAACAGTGGACAAACAAAAGTAAAAGTTGCCCCTTAAAACCACTGGAGTTTCTGAGCAATGTATTTTGATTTCCTGCTGTTTTTGTCACATAAATTATTTTATATCTCATTAAATATATATATATCTGATATTAGGTTTTAGAATGAAGGTATACTTATACTGTATTATTTTCGAGACAAAACTAAGTATATAGTATTTTGCTCACTTCCAGAGTGGTGGACACTACATTCAGAGAGTATTTCTTGATATCCAACACTTTCAAATAACTTATTCAGAGTCGTAAATATTGCCATCATGTCATACCTTTACTATTACTACTGCAGCCGAAGTATGACACTTTTTTGGAGCTTTGTATCATCAGCCAGATATTCCCACACTGAAACTAAGCCATCACCCCCTTGTGGCTAATCACTGACCTTGCGGAACAAAGTTGTCCTCTTCTTCACCTCCTCTTCTGCTCTTTCGATGACTTGTAGATTTCTTGGCACGCCACCTGAAGAGACCAGTTCAAATGAGCCTCCACCAGGTTTAAGCCACATGCGGTAATAAATGCATTCTGAAGTGGCTTACCTGTAGCAATCAAACACTTGTCATATGAAATCTCAGTGTCATCGTCCAGTTTGACTTTGTTTCCTCTCACATCCATGTGGACCACCTAAAATGGATTCAATCATGTATTTGTTGTCAAAAAGTACATTTATATCTGCCACTAAAACTCTTTTCTGGTATGAATAATTTATCCAACTACTATCATGTACTGTATATAATTATAAAGTCAGCACACTGTAGTGTCTGACTGTTAAAGGAAAACAAATACAAACCAACCTTTTTGCTAGTGAGAACAGCCACTCCACCATTTTCTGCGCTATCCAATTGCTCTGGATTAATGTAGAATGACACTGGCTGGAAGTAGATACTGGCAAATAAAGACAAAGTTATTCAAATATTTGAACATTTTTCTTATTTAAAAAAAAGAATCTTCTCACAATGTTTATACACAGTCTGCTGAATTTTCAGTCATACATAAACCAGCCAAACGTAATGAGAAATCTCTTTTTACAATATCAATTTTAGTTGGTATTATGGCAATGCCAAGTTGTAAAAACACTCTGTGGTCTTTCCTGGGTAAACAAATAATTTATAGCACAGGATATGGTGCAAGTTTTGTTTTGCATCAACATTGGTTTGTTGTGAATTCTGTAAAAAGGGGAAGTCATAGTAAGCATAACATCACTGTTAACATGAACAGTGATGCCCACTTAAATGTGTGCCACCAACAGAAACTCTATTTTTGTAATGAAAGCAAAGAGACATCACAGGACAACACAGTCTAACTGACACCACTGTAATGACCACTGATCACAGCAGAGAGAGACAGACAGAACAATCAGACAGACAGATTG
Source organism: Macquaria australasica (assembly GCA_005408345.1). Classification (NCBI taxonomy): domain Eukaryota; kingdom Metazoa; phylum Chordata; class Actinopteri; order Centrarchiformes; family Percichthyidae; genus Macquaria; species Macquaria australasica. The sequence goes on along the minus strand of SEMN01000001.1, from coordinate 4,950,873 downwards.
GAAGAAAGGCACAGAGACAAACAGAAAGAATTCAAGGCAATACAGTTGAATAAACCAAAAGCAACACACCTTCTTTCCTTTCCATTCCACTGTTTGAAACGCAGTGTTTCTGTCACACTGGGGTCGTCAGAGAACCACAGTTCCTTGGAAAGAGGTGGTCTCATGTATGGAAGGTCTGGCTCATCAGTCACAATCAATACCTGGTAGCAAACATTTTAAAAAGGCATTAACATGGGTAGTATCACAGATCCAGTAGATGAAGAAAACACACAAATTTAACTGAGTTACTCGAGTACAACAAGGTGGGTAATAAACTGAATTCAGAGCTTGGCTTTTTGTGGAAACAGAGGCCTGACTCACCTTGGCACCGGGGTCTCTGGCTCGAATGGACCGGGCAGCAGCGAAAGAGGCCGTACCTCCACCAATAAGGAGGTAGGGGGCATGTGAGGGGAGCTTGAGAGAGGCAGGCGTGGAGTCCACTCCTGGAGTTTGCATGAGAGAGCGACAGCAAGCACGAGAGAGAGGGTGGAAGAGAGAGAGAGAGACAGCAAGAGAGAGAGAGAATGGCAAAAAGCAAGAGAGAGACACAGTTAGTGGAGACTCATCAGTACCCGTGACTAACACAAATACACCTGAGAGGAGTGAATGGAAAAGAAATTACATTTTTGATGTGAGCGAGATTAACCTTTATCATTACAAGAACCCAAACAATGTGAAAAATACATGAACAGGCAGGGAGACGAGCTGTAATGAGAAAATATGTTAAAAATATAAAGAGGAGAAAAGGTGTTTGAAATTAACATTATCAAAACGGGAGATAAAATATCAATGTCGTGTCTGCCCGCTTCCCTGCTCCATCCGAGGCTGGACTATGGTCTTACCACTCTCTGCCACAACTTCAGGCTGAGGCTCGGGTGGCTCTTCTGCTAGGCTTTCTGCTGCTGCTGCTGCTGCTGCTGCAGGTTCTGTTAGTATAACCGGAGAATTGACCAGTTAAGACAAAATAAACCCTCAGATGTGGGAAATGTACATCTGGTTCCATGCACAGGTCTGACAGAGTGCTTACCACTCTCCACAACAGGTGCAGGGGCCGGCTCTGTAAGCTCAGCTGGGGACGGCTCAGAGGGGGGTGATGGTTCTGGTAGTACAGTGGCAAAGTTACATAATATAACCTCTGATGTGCACTGCAGCTAATATGTGAGATCCATCTTTAACTGAGCTGTAGTATGTATCTACTCCACAGACTCAGGTCAGATGGAAAAGCAGAGGTGTAAATGGCACCTGAATTGTCAGCAAAAGTCCAATATTTCTAATAGAATGAATAAATTAATCAGATCAGAGTATCCTTTCTCTTCAAATCTTACCCTCCTCAACTACAGGTGCAGCAGGTGGTTCTGCTGCTTCCTCTGGGGGTGCTTCTACCACTGGCTCATCTGCTGTTGGGGCAATCCATAATATGGATTAAGAATAAATTCTTTACAAGATTATAGAAGGGAAAGACTATCAGGATTTATACATTATTTCAGCTTTACCCTGGGAACATTCTGCAGAGCGTGCACTCTAACACAAGAACAACTGGAAGCTGCCCAATTTGTGGTTAACCTCTACAGAGACGTACATGTTTACCACGTTATACCAGACACTACAACTGTCATATTTTGCAGAAATATTATCAAGAAGCTGAGTACAGAGTTGTAACTATTGCCAGTGTTGATGACAGTGTCACTGCTAATTTTTACTCAAGGAAGAGAGAGACAGAGAAAGGCAAAAAGCAAGAGAGACACATTAGGGCATCATCTTGGAGGCTCATCAGTACCCGTGACTAACACAAATACACCTGAGAGGAGTGAATGGAAAAGAAATTACATTTTTGATGTGACTGAGATTAACCGTTATCATTACAAGAACCCAAACAATGTGAAAAATACATGAACAGGCAGTGAGACGAGCTGTAATGAGAAAATATGTTAAAAATATAAAGAGGAGAAAAGGTGTTTGAAATTAACATTAACATTATCAAAACGGGAGATAAAATATCAGTGTCGTGTCTGCCTGCTTCCCTGCTCCAACCGAGGCTGGACTATGGTCTTACCACTCTCTGCCACAACTTCAGGCTGAGGCTCGGGTGGCTCTTCTGCTGGGCTTTCTGCTGCTGCTGCTGCTGTAGGTTCTGTTATTATAACCGGAGCATTGACCAGTTAAGACAAAATAAACCCTCAGATGTGGTAAATGTACGTCTGGTTCCATGCACAGGTCTGACAGAGTGCTTACCACTCTCCACAACAGGTGCAGGGGCCGGCTCTGTAAGCTCAGCTGGGGATGGCTCAGAGGGGGGTGATGGTTCTGGTAGTACAGTGGCAAAGTTACATAACATAACCTCTGATGTGCCCTGCAGCTAATATGTGAGATCCATCTTTAACTGAGCTGTAGTATGCATCTACTCCACAGACTTGGGTCAGATGGAAAAGCAGAGGTGTAAATGGCACCTGAATTGTCAGCAAAAGTCCAATATTTCTAATAGAATGAATAAATTAATCAGATCAGAGTATCCTTTCTCTTCAAATCTTACCCTCCTCAACTACAGGTGCAGCAGGTGGTTCTGCTGCCTCCTCTGGGGGTGCTTCTACCACTGGCTCATCTGCTGTTGGGGCAATCCATAATATGGATTAAGATTAAATTCTTTATGAGATTATTAAAAGGGGAAGACCATCAGGATCCATGCATTTCTTCAGCTTTACCCAGAAAACATTCTGCAGAGCGTGCACACTAACACAAGAACAACTGGAAGCTGCTCAATTTGTGGTTAACCTCTACAGAGACGTACATGTTTACCATGTTATACCAGACACTACAACAACAGTTTTATTTGACAGAAATATTATCAAGGAGCTGAGTACAGAGTTGTAACTTTTGCCAGTGTTAATGTCACTGCTAATTTTTACTCAAGCATGTCTCACCACACTGATGTTCAGTAACAGGGACTTTTCAGATTTCTGTTTTAAGACTTCCTGATTAGATTAGAAACTGCTGTGAAGACTTTTTGCATCTTAGACACAGGATAAAAAAACGTCTTGAGGAAATAAATGTAATCCACTTCAAAAGGGCAGCTTCCAATCATGAACAATGTTATCACATTAAAAAAAAAACAGACACATACACAGACAATATTGGACAGGATGGGTTCCATTTTGTACCACAAATAAGACAACAGAGCCCACCAGGAGCCAACACATTTGTAGAAAATATTGAGAACTCCAACGACTGTGCCCCACAAAAACAGAAATATTCACTGTTCAGAATGGAGGTGAGTATGTGATTGTCCAAAGCTGTACTGAAACTGTAAAAAGGGTTCATTTAAAAAGGTTATAGGACACAAACGAAATGAAACCCAACAGAACGCACTGGGCATGACGCATGTATCACCAAATACAAGAAGGTAAATGAAAAATAAACGCATGCAACAAGAAGGCAAAGTCACAGTTCGTGCAGTAAACCTCTCACACAGACAACACAAGTTTAGAATATCCAGGAGGGCCTCGTGTATAAAACATGTAATCTCCATAAAATTGTATTTTTAACATATTACTGCAATTATGAGCAGGGTATATAGAGAGGTGAAAAGACAGGTGTGTTTTATGGCCTGCTTTTTGTTGCACTAACCTGACTTCACCAGTTGGTGTCACCATTTCTGACACAGAAGTTCTCTTCAAAGTGTAGTATGTGTACAAAATGTAATAGAGTGTAATAGTACACATAATTCTACTTTTTTCTATTTTTTGGTTCAAACATATTGTTTTCTACAGGAGGCACATGTTATGCATGCATGTAGGGATATAGAAAAGTATGCAGACAACCTGGGGGCTGTTCTGTTGTTTCACTGGGGGCTGCTACTTCAGCTTCAGGGGCCGGAGGGCTCGGCTCCTCTGGTGACGGTGCGGCTTGAGGCTCTGGCTCAGGGACGGCTGAGAGAGACATGAACAGAATTATCAAGCTTAAGCTAAAAAATTATGAACTTAAACTGACATTCAACAGCATTTCTTTTGTGTTATGTGGCATTCAGATGGGTCATTAATCAGAAAGAGAACAGGGTTAAAAGTAAGTCATTTAAATCAAGCCATCACTCATTTAAATACAGTTTTAACAGTTGATTAACAGTATACAGTTTGTTTTGCAGTCTCAAGATCTGTTGTTTACATGGAAATAAAGAGGAAGCTAAACCGTGCACTGCAGAGTCAGCTGATCCCAAGCCTACTCTTACACCAAATAACCTTTATAATAACCACCAAATAAATCTTTCAGTCAAAACAGCACAAAGACACAGCAAATACTATACAGGCAGTGTTCTTAAGATGTCACTCACCCTCTGTCTCAGTGGCTTCCACAGCTAAAACAAATAGAATAAAATGGTCAAAACAGTGAAATTCTTAATCGATCATGCAGTTAATAAAAAAGTATTACACTGGAATGCTGTGGCTCTGATAGTGGTATCTTTAGACCTGTTTGTGGAATTATGTGAACAGTCAAAGTTTTATTATCACTAAAATAATAAAAAATTGCGCACCAGGAGGCTCTGACTGGATGGCTGTGGCTGGTCTTTCTGTGGCAGCTTTAAGTGGTCTGGATGAAATTTCATTAATACGGTCCTGATATCTTTGTTGGTCTCCCTTGACGGTTTGGTACGCCTGTGAAAACAAACAAAGTTATTTTTGTATTCACAAGCAGTCCAGCTATTACTCTGTGAATCAGCCCTGATTCTGCCAATCAGATCCTGTGACGGTCAGATTTCAAGCATGAATATTTGCAGACAGGCAGAATAGGACCTTCTGGATGAAACCCAGCAAACAAACAAGTAACAAGTGATGCACTAAACACCACAAACGCTGCTTATTTCCAACTGACAACTTGTGATTTCCAATGCATGTACTGTACGTTATGACAGACGAAGCTAACTCACGTATATTCCACCACCAACGCAGGTGGCTCCAACGAGAAGGACGTACAGCTGGTTTTGCCCACCTCCCCCTGTAGGCCCGGTGGACATGTGAGCCACGGGTACACATGCTGGTATTCTGCCATTGGTTAACCCTGAAAACAATTTGACACATAACAAAATCTTAGATAGGTCAAAACTGCATCAATTTCAGTCTAACTACTTTAACAGTGCTGACAAAAACAATCCAAACATTCATGCTTTTTATAATATATCTTTTTCCTGTATGGTGGAGTATTGGCTTAACACTCGAATTGGTGCATGGCTGGCTCCAATCTTTGTTTTTGTTTGTGTTGATCAGACTTATCAGGTTGGAGCTGTCTGACTGACAATGCCACTTAATTTAATATATATATATATATATATATATATATATAAATTGCTCAGTCAATAACATCTCACTTTGCTATTTGGCTGGACACCAACGACGAGGCGAGACGTAACAAGCACGGCATGTTCCACCATCTTTTCTATAGTTTATAACATGTGAAAAGGTGTGTGCAGTTAATGTATGCATAATAACAATAATACGGCCATGACAATGGTTGCTCAGTCAGGCTGCCAAGCTGTAAACTATCAAGGTGACTGCTACATTTATGTGACAGCTACAGGAACAGAGTTGCAAGCCTGGTGAAAATGTGAAATATGCAGACAAGCGATTAAGTGATTGTTGAATAAGACAGATAAAACAATTTAAAGTTTAAATTATTTATGTAAATGTAAAGGCTGTATGAGATATTTGCAGAACATGCCTGTAGATGTTTACAATGTACACATGTCTTATTACAAGATCTTCAATGTAAGCATATTATGCTGATATGCAAGCTTACATCTCTACATTTCAGCATGAGCTTTGACTTGAAATTCCCACAATAAAGGGCACATGTTGGTGCTATGTATGTACAAGAATCCTTGAGCTTGTTAATTAGGTTAATTAAAGACAGCACACACACACACACACACACACACAATTTGAGTTGGGTTTAGAGAGGCTTGAATCCTCATTATGATCAACCTCTCCCATGAACTACTTTCCTCTAATAACTTCCCACTGCTGCCTTTCTTCATCATTTTACATTGAAGCAACCCAAAGGGGCACACTGTGCAGAAGGACTCTGTTGTACCTGTTGTGCTGATCTTTTTAGGGTCACAAGAGGCTGAAAAACCCCGTGATCCAAATCAAAGTGGGCCTCTGTAGGCATGGTGCAACACCTGTAATAAGCACGACCGACACGAATTTATTTTATCTTCACTAGCGTTGCTTTCTTGCAGGCTTCAGGCTAGAACTACAGCGAAGCGCAATATGGTTTAACTGAGCTGTTATTACATTATTATCGAAATGTCATCGACTTCTGCACGTTACCATTTGCTTTCCAGCTCGGTTAGCTTCGTAAGAGCCAAACGAAGGTCAGAGAGCTACTAGAAGTGACCCCGTCTGCCGACACTGTGTGATATGCTGCACGCGACGTACGTCTGACCTGAGGCCAGCTAACAAGGAGGTAGCACGTTAACGTAACGTTACTGTAACTAGTTACTTCACTTACCTGCTCTCCTCACGTTCCGCCGGCACACAGTTGACGAGGCTCTAGCAAGAGGTGCAAGCTTCCTCCACACACTTCTACATTTCAGCATGGTGGCTCCGCTGCGCCGTGGCGGCTCCCAGTTTACCAGCCGACTTGTCGGACACAAACACTGGCCGATTAGTGTTAATCGAGCGCCACAGCCAGCACACCGACAGCTAGCAGCACCGCGACACACGCCAAGGCCAGAGACAGGTCACACGTTCCGGGGGAATCATGGGTAACTGTAAAGACTCTTTGAACTGTAAGATTGGTCACCAGCAGAAAACGAAGTGGGATAACGCCGTTGGAAAAAAAAAGATGGCGTCGCCCGTGATAACAGTGATGTAAAGTCCTAAACGACTAGACGCTATTTTTTTTTTTTTTGGCGGATCAAAGCATTTTTGTCATAATATCATAAACAGCTACATAATCAACGTTAATGTCATTTCAGATTCGAGCCCCGTAGTAAATGCTGTTACACCGCGTCGCAGCTGTTTGGAGCTCTTTCCTTCGAGACTCTTTGGTAACTGCCGTAAACCTGGTTCTTGTTCTTGGCATTTTTCCACAGATTAAATGCAGCCGAAGTGGGCTGCTGCCCCCCACAGTTTATTTAACTTTGAGTGACTTGGTCAAGAAACGTTTGAACAGAGCAGAAACGGAGACAAAAGACACGGTAGGTACCAGAGAAGAATAGTCCATAATAACATGAAGTTGTTTGAATAAACTATTCATGTAAAACACATCACAACGTAATAATATTAACAATAACACGGATTTAGTAAAGTCATCCAAAACACATGATGATGAAAAGTAGAACAAGAAAAAAATCTCCTTTTTCATATTATTTAGTGTCCAGGGATTTATATTTTAACTAAATGAAGACATTATTAATTAATTGCGCTGTAATGTTGTGTAAATGTGGGCTAATGTATGTGTGGGTGTAATGTAAGTTATGTACACAAATCTTCATTTGATTTTCACTGAGTCATGATTTATGAATATGAAATTTGCCCAGTGATAGACTAGACAACATCATAAACTTGAGCATTATGTCGCCCTCTGGTGGTGGCTCAAGAAATTTGAAAAGAGATGAGATTTAGTATTTATTGATTGGCTGCAATCAACTGCAGAATGCTAATTTTGGAGATAAAATAGGCCTGTTTTTTATCTGTTGAAAATCGTTCATATTAAGGCAGTTGATTATTCATGATAGGAAATCATTTTCATTTCAGACAATGAGGATTTATGTACTTCCCTTCAGAGAGGAAATCGGAAATGGTGATAATGAGATGTGGATGATTGGTGGCGTGCCATTGCTTTTACTGGCAAGAGAAGTTATAAAGTGAACTTCTAGCCTTTGTGTTGCTTTGTTGTTGTTTTTTGTGTATTTCATTAGCGTGTGTGTCTGATGTGTATCTAATTTATTTGATCAAGTGACTGATAATGATGTTAAAGTTAGAATATTGTATAGAAATTAGGGGCCTGCCTAATCTTAATATAACTGTACCCCACTACTGCTACTACCAACAATAGTATGTAAAAGTATGACTATTGCACTACCACTACCAATACAACTCCCCTATTTAATTTGATGCAAATTTTTATATAGTATGGACCAGTGCCACATACCACAAAATGTATAGCCTAAACTAGTCTTTATGCCTGGTCCTAGATGGGCATTTATACAAATACACAAAAATCAACAAGAAAATACACACAAAACATAAACAATGATACAATAAAATGACCATAAAACTCAATGACAAGCACCATCATGCATGAATACATGACTGATCCCTCTTTTGAGTTTAATATTATCCCATTCCTGATCCATAATGAATTCAACATATTGATCCCCCGAGCAGAGGAGGAAGATTTACCAAAGGGCTCTTTACAGTTTCTACAGGGACCTGGTTATTTAGGCATTTAGGATACGTTTAATATTAGCAAATTGAATGAAATGATCATAAACATGGCAGTGCTGGGATCTTATCAGTTTCATGTGTAAAATTCTAATTGCATGGTTGTATATCATTTTAAGAGACTTGATTGTTGTAGAAGCTGCTTGTGACTAAGAAGTTACATAATAGCTTAAATGTGAAAAGATCATGGAATGCATAAAACTATTTGCAGCATAAAATGGCAAGCCATCTCCAAAGAGTTTAAATGTATATAAGTTTGCTTTTACAACCTTACTATTTTAACATGTTTCTCAAGTTTGAAGTGGGAATCTAACATAAGACCAAGATAGTTTACTTTCAGTTCATTGTCCATTAACCTTTAAATTTACCTTATTAACTTTTGATGAGGGCTAAGCACTGGAAGAAAAGCAAACTGATACATAATAGTTGTAGTATCACTACTGTTATTAATATGTGCACCAAGACCTCCCTCAACGCTCACATGAACATAAGCACCAAAGAAGGGCTGCAGGTCCATGTTTTCATCAGTTATCCGCAGTTAAAACCACTTCTGGTTTCTGTAGAGTTCAGAAACCACACTGAAGAAACAAACAAATGAACAACATTACAACAGCAACCATCTGTGACATGTTTATCACATTAAACACGAACCTCAAGATAAGATCTTTTAACAGCATGTGACGCAGCCGCTATATGTTACCAGTCAGTACAACTCAATCCTCAAACCTGTCAAACATCATCGTGTGTAGTATTTTTCTCCTTTATCGCCCCCATAGACCAACAGCTCCATCCACTTGCCCCGAGCACTTAAGAAAACAAACACATAATTCTATTTCTCTCTCTCTCTCTCTCTCTCTCTCTCTCTCTCTCTCTGTCAGTGTGATCAATTTCTTGACTTCCTCCTTTTTGGAGTGGCTCGGCTGAATACCAGAACACAGGATATGCTTCGCAGTGCTCTCAGTTTCACAGCAGCAGCAGCAGCAGCAGCAGCAGCAGCAGCAGCAGCCGTGAGGACGACACACTCTGCAGTCAAGATGAGTGCTGGGGATGTGGTCTGCACCGGCTGGCTCATTAAATCCCCCCCGGAGAAGAAACTAAAGAGATTTGTGAGTAGGAGCACACACCGGACACTTGTTTATGTCCTCTGCCAGCAGTAGGAATGTCAGGTTGTGCTGTTGAGCCTTGTGCTTGTGTGTGTGTGTGTGTGTGTGTGTGTGTGTGTGTGTGTGTGTGTGTGTGTGTGTGTGTGTGTGTGTGTGTGTGTGTGTGTGTGTGTGTGTGTGTGTTACAGTGTGGAATGATGATTTAGAATCATACTGTGGGTGTAGTATGCTGTGGTTAAACTGAGCTTGTAATTGTAATTCAATCTCCTTTATATCGTCTTCTTCATTTCTATAATAACTTACTTACTTTTGTGTTTTGGCTTGTGGAGGCACTAGTTATAACAACAATGTATTATGACAATGACAATAATGTCACAAACTGCAGATGTACTACAGGCAGACATGGACATTACTCCTACAGCAAGTATATGTAATTGCTTACATGAACAGCATACAGCCTTCTCTGTTTTGTGGTTGTTGGGGTCATGTGATGATGTTGGGCTGGCCACCCACTCTGCTCTGTGTGTATGTGTTTGTGGGATTGTGTATTGTGAAACATGGGAAGTAATGTCAGAGGCAGTCAGACACTTCAGACTTAAGTGACAAGCAGAAATAGTCCAGCTTTATGATGGCTGTTTGCACTTCCTCTGTACAAATGGAGGAGGTGGAGGAGGGCCGTTTGTCAGTGCAGGGAAAGGGTGGGTTGAGGTATGCGTGTGCGTGGATGGAGTTTGGGGCGGGAAATAGAAACTTATTTTAGCACACTATGCAAATCCTGTTGATGCCAGACGAACAGAGTAAATACATGTTTTTCAGACTGTTGTAACAACAGGCACGCTATCTGCCTCAGTATTCAAATGTCATGTGCAGGCACATAACATTATGAAAATAATAATAATTATCTTGGTCACATTTATCTTGTTCTGTAGCGTTATCAAATGAAATTAAAATCTTCACACAGCAATAAAGCACACTTCAGTGTAGAGTGCTGTGGTGGTGTTCACACAGGTGTTTGTATAGTTGCTGAATTTGGCTGCAGCTCCTGCTCCTTGGTTAAACTTTGGCACCTTGTTTAGAAACAGAAGTATCAGCACACATCTGACCTAATCCCTTCTGACGTGGAACAAGCTCTGTTGTCTCATTTTCTGTCAACACTGCATTTCCACTTTTGGGCTTCATAAGAGTGCATTTAACAGTTGTCTGTTGTGTCCAGTCCACTACAGTGTGTGGTGAGGTTGGCCCTTACTCACCAGTGCTTGTATTTCTTGATATATCAGTTATTGTCATATCCCTTGAAGGTAATAGGTATATTACCTGTTGTACCTTCCATAGTGTGTTTTTAGTTTTTTTTGGCTGTTTGTTTGTTTAATTGCTACTTGTAAGGAAATGTATTTTACTATAAAAGCCCTCTGTCACTGTTTTTTATAGAATTTCATAAAAAGACTAACTTTCACTCCCCAAGGTCACAGAAAAAGGAAAATATTGAAAGAGAAACTCTTGCGAATCTTATAAATTGATTAAATACTATATATAGACATCTGATATCTCATACTAAGCATTGTTGATACTAAATAATTTTAAGACTTTTAAGAAAGGATATTGGCATCCTTTTGTGCAAGTTGCAAGTTGCACATGCAAAGGCCTTAGACATGTCCCAGAAGGAAAAGCCCACATGTAAATAATAAAATGAATGATGGCTGAATTCCATTTAGCTGCTTCAGTTTCAGGGTCCAGTTATTGTGCATGCTGGCTCACTGTCATGGTTTACTGGGGCACATGAATAGAAGTCATTAGTAACACCTGAACTTTTACGAGAAGTCAAAATGTCTGCCGTGAAAAAGGCCTTTTCCAGGGTTTTCAACCGCATCTCACGGTCTTCCTCAGCGGATTAAGTTTGCTCAGTTGTCAACACCACTGACCTCCTGCTTTCATGTGACCAAAGTTCCATACTTAGGTCACATAATGTCAAGTAAGCTCCATCTGCTGAGCAAGACCATGAGATGTGGGTGAAAGCTCTGGATAAAACTAATTAGTGAGTCATGAGTTGTAGGTGTGGGAAAATATGCAGAAAATATGTAGCCTGCAGATAACAGAAAGCAAAGATTGGAAGTCCACTTCAATGAAAACAGGAAAACCTCTTGCTTTCTGTTTTTCTGAAAGAGCAAAAGTAGAAATAAAAAAACATGGATCAGCGTTTACATTCACCATCTACCTCTATTAAATGCACCTGGGTATAAATTATTATTTATCAGAGCACAAACTTTTCATATTCAAAACATGTATAGGACCAAAATGCTATCGGCCTAGTTATGGTTTCCTCTTAAATGTGGCAGTGTATTGAGAAAAAAAAGTGAAAAAAGTTCTCACACCACAAAAATATCAGGAAAGGCTCTGCCCCAACAATGCACGAAAAGCCACAAAACCAAGTGTGAAAATGATATGTATTCAGCCAGAATTACATGAAATATGACACCTACACAACTTGCACGCTATGTGTAGTGAGGGCTTAGGCGTAACATACAAGTAGATCTTTGGAGCTATAAATACCTGTTACAGTTTCAGTATTAAGTTTTCAGTAAGTCTTCAGTGAAAAGCAGTGGCCAAGTACTGTATAAATACCTCTTTCGTTGTGTTAGACATTTTCTGCTAAATACAGTGAACTTCCTCTTCTTTGTACTTCTGGGAAATTTGAGTTGAGGTTCCGCTTACTGACCATATCAAAAGCAAAAAATTGAGTTTAAAGTTGCTAAGTTAGCTGTTGTGAGCAGGAGCTGTGATCTAATTCTCGTGACTGTTCATGACTAATAAAATGGGGTGGGTGTGGGAGACATTATTGTTAGAATTATGCTGTACTGTGAGTAATATTACAGTGTAAGGATAAAGTTAAAACTTAAAAGTAACTCCATGATGAACTGTTTGTCCCTTTCTCCTGCAGGCATGGAGGAAACGCTGGTTTGTGCTTCGAAGAGGTCGCATGAGCGGTAATCCAGATGTGCTTGAGTACTATCAAAGTAAGAACTCCAAGAAGCCAATCCGCACCATCGACCTGAAAGAGTGTGAGGTCGAAATGCTGAACGGGCAGCTCAGGATAAAGCGAGACTTCCATGGGAAGCACCTCTTTGCGGTGAAGACCTCATCTCGCATTTTTTACCTGGTGGCCAAAACTGAGGAGGAGATGAACAGCTGGATCAGTAGCATCAGTCAAATTTGCCAGTTTGGGAGCCTGGAGGATGCAGGTAAATACATGGAAGGGTTTAATTCTATTCAGTTTGCAATGTGGTCATGTTAAAGCTGCACGTGGCAGTTCTAAAATATGCTTGTCTCATTGAAAATCACAGTGTTATGGTGTAAAACAGAAGGTCATCCCATACATGCAATTCAGTAGATTCAACCTGCTGGTCCAGAAGAAATTGGTGTCACTTGTCCCCACACAGGAAATGAGAAACTGAAAATCAAACTTTAGAACGAGGTCAAAACAAACTTATTTGGCGCAGTGTGGCTTTTGGTAAAAGCTTCACAGTAGAGTCAGGGTTCAAACATAAAGGTGCAGTTTGCTGACGACTCGCATAATTTTTCAGTATTAAAGTCCTCAAATTTCAAATTGTTATATTTTGCTGCAAAAACGTCCAAAGTGCAGCTTTAACTGAGAAACTGTGTAAATCTGCTGTACAATTGTTCAAACCTGAAGTACTTCATTTAGAATTTTAGTTCCCAAAGATTCTGAAGAAAGCAGTATTATAAAATGATACACAAACACATCCTAGTTTTGAGTATTTTTCATTACTTTCAGTGAAGTACAGTGTGGAGTGTTTTTTCTAAATTCAAAAACACCTGAGGTAAATTTTCAGGGGAAAACCAAGTTTTGAAAAAATAAATTGCCATCGATCTGAATGATCCATGCTTGTGGTTGGAGTTGCAGACTTCAAAAACATTGTATTAGCTGAACAGCCTGGACATTTTTTAACATGGTGTGGTCACAGAGCTGTGGTCTTTTCAGGCTGATATAGATTTCTCTGTAACTGAGCTAGTAACCCACACACAATCTCACGTCATAACATTGTGGTTAAAACCATTTGATATATATCATATCTGGTCTTCTTTCTACAGCAGCAGCAACAACAAGTAAATATTGCAATATTTTAAACTACAGCTCTTCACACAACTCTTCTGGAATGGAAGTGATTTTAGATGAGTGCTCTAGTCAAGCAATGGTTGAATAATGTGACCTCACATTTGATCATAAATCAGACTGTTGTCTGTGTTGTCTGTTTCCAACAGTTCAAAATGGTGTAGTTGCTGCTTCCCTGTCACGTAGCCAAATGTTGCAGCTGTATTAGAGGAGATAACAGCAGATCAGCAGGGAGCCAGAGAGCTGAGACCACATTCAAATGAACAGATCAATAATGAGATTTTTGTATCACTTCCTGAACGTGCTTTGAGGCTGCACAGAGTTAAATATCACTATATATCATTAAGGGCTGCTTTAATTGGCCTGTGACCACTGTATTCTTATGGTGTTGACTTTTATTTCTATATTTACACTTCTTTTGCAAACATGTGATCACACTACAGTCTATTGTCAGGGCGATGCTGTTGTGACCTTTGCTTTACTGTTGCTTCAAATGAAAGCTTCAAAGTACACTGATATTTTGTGAGCAGACGTGTCTGTCAGAACACTGTCATCTGTGTGAAGGAGATAGAGCAATGGCACAAAGTTGCTGATATGTTGCCCTGCATGTTACCCTAAATCACATTATGCCCTCAGAAAAACACACACACAAGTAGTCGATTATAATGCAAAATTATAATCATCACACTGACCACTGTGATACAGACTGTTGCTGTAGTTTTTGTAGAATTTTAAAATAAAGTTATTTTGCTTTAATTAAGGGTGTGAGAAGAATGTAGGACAGCAGTAGATCCTGCCTGGATCTCAAAAGAGTTCTGTGCAATGGCACCTCATAACTTTTGCAAAGGAATACAAGAGGTTGTTCTGCACCCACAAGAGAACACAAATGTCTTTTAAGGGTAGCAAATATTTCATGAGAACATGCAAAGACCTTTGGATTTTTTCCCCACATGGTTCTGCAGGGACAGCCTTGACTCAGTGGCCTTGAGTGAAGTGGAATGAAACAAATTTCTGAACGAGGGCCAATCTGACTAAAAGATTGAGGAATATATAAACAAAAGAGGGAACAGGGCTCACATGTGTCTACTTTCAAAGTGCCTGTAAAAAGAAATTCCTCTTTTCAAATTTACCTGCTCCATTTACTGTGTGTTGTATTTGTGAGCGCAGGCTGGGAGAAACCTGTGTGTGTTGTTTTGTGGTTTGCACGCTTTAGCCAGCATTTCATGTGAGCATGGGGACAGTTTCTTTATCACTCTTTAGCGGTTGTAACATTTCAGAAACGTCATGCTCTCTGCTTGTTCTCAACAGAGAGCTCAGAAGAAGGCTTTCCTCACACCCCCACCTCCCTTCAGCCATCACCTGACAGCTCTGAGCGAGCGTCTGTATCAAGCCAACTAGATTCCATTCATCCGCTGGACTACCTCTTTCTCTCTCAGTGCGAGACGGGGAGTGTAAGCACTAGTAGGTATGTGTGGGATCTGTAAAACCTTTGACACAAGATGGTGAAATGGTGGCAATAGTTCATGTTTAACAAATACAATGTTTTCATTCTTTCCCCGTGTTTGTAGACATGACAGCTTTTCAAACTCTGAGATCTCTCTGGAGCAGAAGTCATCAGACGATGCTGTCAAGGACATTGTCCCCTCGCCTCTTTACAACGATTCCTCTTCATCCTCCATCTTCCATGCTAGCCCCAGTCCATCTCTGTTCCCCCACGGAAGGTTAAACAACCCTCCTTTCAGCGCTCCATGCACCTCCATGGCTTTACCGTCATCCTCTTCCTCTCCACTACGTCACTGTGCCACAAGTGTCTTCCAGTTTGACAAACCTTATTCTCCTGCGTCGTTTGAGGCAACGGGGGACAGACAAACACCTCCTCCGCTGCCACCCAAGCCTAATCACCTGTCAGAGCAGCTAAGTGATGAAGGAGCTCACAGGCCGAGGGCAATGATTGCACGGCATTTCTCAAGCCACGCTGCATTATTTCCCCGGAGGACCTCTTTGTCAAGCCTGGACCATTTCAGAATAGGTATGTCCTCAATAGGAAAGCAGTCTCACACTATGCACGATACAAAAACTGAGAAAGCTGGGCCCAACAAAATTAACCATAATCCTGGTGCTATTATGATGGGGCAGCATACTGATTAATGTTGACAATAGCTGATTGTACGGGTAAACAAATGTAATTTTTCAATAATATATCTTTTTGTTTTAGGAGATGTTGATAGCAGATTGCTGAGGAACAGGAGGCAGAGTCTTAATCTGGTAAGAGAATCAGCAGCAGCAGCAGAAAAACAAAAACATTTTTTGTAAGATCTTGCTGAAAAACAGACGTTTTGACATTTTTTTTATTCTTGTCGAGAGTTAGATGAAAAGATGTGTCATAAGTATGAAACTATAGCTAGCAGCCAGTTAGCTTAGCTTAGCACAAAGACTGCAAACAGTCTTGATGTGTTTAATCCGTACGACAGGCACAGTAACATCCTGGAGTTTCTGCTGGAGCTAACGCTTCAGCTGGGAGGTGGTCAGCTTAACCTACCATACCTGGAGTCTTAGCTGGTTGCCATGGTGACCTCATGGTGACGACAAGACTCCAGGAAGTCACTGTACCTGGCCAAGAAATAGTCAGATAAGGGACAATAACCCCCACCACTTGTCATTGTTACGCTTTTGCTTTTTGTGCAGATTAAACACACGAGACAAAACATGTTAATTGGTGAGCTTTAGAGGTGCTGGTAGACAGATGTTGTTACCGTTAGACAGAGTCAGGCACGCTGGTTCCCCGTTTCCACTTTTTGGGCTATGCTAAGCTAACCAGCTGCTTGCTTCATATTTACAGTATAGACATGAGAGTGGTATCGATCTTCTTCTCTAACTCTGTTGAATTATTTCTCTAGAGCTCCATAGGGTAGTATAATTTTCCTACAAATAAAAACATATGGCATCAGAATAATTTGAAAGATGCTATAAGCACATAAAATGTCTCCACACAGTGGCTTTAACAAATGTTCCAGTTGTACCAAAATGACTATATAGTGCACTTGTCTGATCTCATGATGCTTTGTCTTCCAACAGCCTTGTTTAAATACCATACAAGTTCAAAGCTACCAGGATGAGTCATATGTCCCCATGACTTCCCCTTCTTCCTCTGTTGCCACCGTTGAATGTGATGGTTACATCCCCATGAGCCCCAGGACATTCAGTTTCCTCAATACAAACTGCAGTGTTGAGTCCTCCACGACCCTCAGCCCACTAATGTGTAAACCTGGAGATCTTGCGCCACCTCCAATTCACCGGCATCTCAAGCCTCGCTTAAGGAGAGGTGAGAGTCATAACAGTCCTGATTGGTTCCTGTTTAAATTTTCCAGAGTATCTGGTCTTTGTTAAGCTTTAAACAGAGTTTACAAATGTATACAACGATGACATAACATAGCAATAATGACAATTCTGATCTGTATCAACATGCTAATTCACAGTCATTTTCATCGCTGTGTTAATGAAATATCAGTACAGGATTCAAGCAGACATCAGATGCACAGACTTTTTTCACACAGTGATCTTTACTGTGTGTCACTGTTTGAAAGCTGGCCTTTCCGTGGCACATTAGAGAATTACAACCAATCCAATAACTTTGTCCTTTCTTGGTTCACAGTTCGACCCCCACCTCTTGACTTGAGAGGCCTCTCTACAATCACAGAATGCCCCACTCATCTTCCTTTGAGCCGAGCGATGACTGAATCATGGTGAGAGAAAGATGTCTCTTTAAGTCTTTCCTTCACATGGTTATCTACAGTACCTACACATGACTGATAAAAATGTTTAAATTGTAGTGTCTTTGACCAAGGCAAGTTTATTTGTATAGCACCTTTCAACAACAAGGCAATTCAAAGTTCTTTACATAAGACAGAAAGACATTAAGAAAATATATAAAAGAAACACAAGGCAATATAAAAAGATGTACAAACATTAATGATAAAAACCCTTTGACAGAATCATAAAACATTAATAACTTAAACTTTAGATGTCATCTAGTGATCATCCCTGCATTAAAAGACCTAACACCTTTAGGTTGGGAGTGGGGAGTAATAGCATGTTCCATTAATGTGTATTGGTTACGGGACTACCGTTTTTTTGATTTTTTTGATTCTTCATTTAAACATACATTATGACGAGTTAAAGCTCATTTTACTTTTTATAAATATACTTACTATACCCAGCTCAAGGGTAATATCCTATTTCTCTGTTTCTATGTGTAAAACGTCATAACTGGTTGCTAATCTGACATTGATTCTTCCTATTTTTATTGTGTAATTGCAGCTTTTTGGTGAACTGTTTACCTCTTGAAAGAAGACTTGAGAACGGGGACAATCCAAGAGTTGAAGAACCAAACTGCACTGCAATGGTAAAATGTCTATTTACAGTCGGGAAAAAATATTTTAAACAACATCATGCAATTTTAATTTTAAAGACCTAGACATTATTGATATAATTAATCATTGGAAGTTGCTCTGATGGTAATATACTTCTACTGTGTAGCTCATTAAGTCAGCCCACCTTTTCACCTCCCTTTGTCATGTAGCTTGTGATCATATTGTGATTATATTATATATATATATATATATATATATATTATTATATATATAACAGTGCAAAACTGTCTTAATGATATCCTTGTGATATCCATCATGTGTTTTTCTACATTTTCTACATTTTCTAGATAATTTTGGACTACACTCTACTAGTTTTTGTTTTACGGAACAATAAAAAAGAACAAACTGATATTCTTCTAATTGTATGACCATTTGAGAGTGGAAAACAAATGTGCACACATCTCCTCACAGCTAAGAATGTGGGTGCGGAAACTGACTGCATGTTTCCAAAATATGCTGCTCAGCAAACTGTAATTTCACTGGAGACCTTTCAGGGTGTGAGAATGTGTAATACAAGACTGTTCCTGGAAATGGAAATTGATTTTTTCTAGAACAGAGTTTAAAGTAAAGCATATTAGTCATGTATTGGTGAGCTGGGCTGTCTTGCAAAAAACAGGCTGAGGCATCACGTGGATGCACTCTAGACACAATGAACAGTGTAAGGCCACCTTTTTATTTAATCAATGATTTACGGAGAATGCAGCACATATGAAATTGGATTGATCATTAAAAACTGGCAAAGTGGACTTCTTAGGAATTGTACGTATGTCAGATCCTCTTAACTGGGAACAGGGATGATTCAGGAAGGTCTTCATCTATTTCTTTCTCTGACAGGAGTCAATGCAGCAGTTCTGTCTCACCCTTGACGGAGTGGTTCAACCCTGGGCAAGAAGATCAAACCTTGACTATTTATCACTGGATTTCAATTCTGCATCCCCCTCTCCTGTGCAGAAGGTATGTTTTGATCAGATGAATGACACTGGCTTAGTAATGTAGCCTACTGTAGCCTCTGCAGACAGTAACAGACTTCTTGATTTGTCTTAACTGGACAAGAACGACATTGTTGATGTTACTTTTCTATTGCAATCACTTTTTTGTCACCCTTCCTACCTACACCACTTACATGCTACAAGCTTTGGATGTTGCTGAGGCATGCTGGGAGACATACCTAATCACTGTCTGAAGTGGAGAGAGGACATCTAAAATTGTAAACGATTTGTTTTTAAACTTACCTCAGCTCAGCCAGCCCACACTCAGCAGGGGGACATCATTACAATCACTACCTACTAGGGCTGCAACTAACGATTATTATCGATTAATCTGCCAATTATTTTCACGATTAATCATTTAGTCTATAAAATGTGAAAAAAATGCTCATCACAATTTCCCAGAGCCCAAAGTGACGTCTTCAAATTGCTTCTTATGTCCAACCAACAGTCCAAAACCCAAAGACTCTTCATTTACTGTCATAAAAGACAAAGAAAAGCAGCAAATGCTCACATTCAAGAAGCTGTTTGACATTTTTGCCTAAAAAATGACTGAGACGATTAATCGATTATCAAAATAGTTAGCAATTAATTTTCTTTCAGTCAACTAATTGATTAACTGACTAATCGTTGCAGCTCTGCTCCACTGACCCTTATTGTTACTATTCAAATGGCCAAATCAGTGCTCACTTCGAGGGTAAGAAACCCTACCAAACTGTCTTGTAAGCAGTGAGGAAAAAAATATCTTTGAAGGCTTGTTGCTTGTGATATCTTGAAGCAGCTTATGCAAGAATGCTACTATTATGGCACTGAAGAATTTAATCTTGTGCGCAACATCACTTGCAATGAGAAATGCACAATCCAAGTTATGATCCCAAGAGATGTTTACAGTACACTAAGCAGCATCAGTAGTTTAAATAGATTAAGTGCAACATGAGTGTTTGCCCGTACAGGTCCATCAGTACCATGTTACTTTTGGAAACTGTTTTTAAAATGTAACCACATTACATGATTGTCTCCTCATCTCTCCTTCTCTATGCAGAAGCCCTTTCTGTCTGATGAGCACAGAGTGGATTACGTGCAGGTGGATGAGAAGAAGACTCAGGCACTGCAAAGCACCAAAATGGAGTGGACAGATGTCCGGCAGTCAAAAACATGAATGGAAAGTACGTGATGAAAAAAATCAGGAACACTTGGTTTCAAGAAGACCAACAATAACACCAGCAAGGAGGACATATATGACGAGGACCAAAAACAATTTAAAAGCACTTTGCAGAACAGTATTGAAATAAAAGCACAACAGTAAGTAAGCAGTTAGATGCTTGTTTGCGGGGTGGAAACACAAAATTGCACTGTAAAAACGTATTTATCTCTCAGTAGATTTGTACTGTAAATACCAGACTGTGCACTGTATCACAATGATTTTCACAATGAAGTTTTACCAAACTTTGAAAAGGGCATCATATTGCTTCATTGTAAAAAATCAGCGAGACTTACTGTAAATGTATGTATAAACTTTAACTGTAAAGAAGAAGACTATTTTAATGATAAAATGTTTTTTTTAAATATTTCTCTTTCATAAAGGGCATAAAATGACTCAAAACTCAAAATTCCTTAACAACCTATGCAGCATTCTTCCAGTGTTTGCAACAATGTCTGTTTGCAATGTTTCTATGTTACTGAAATAGCTGTCCATTCCACAGTCAAAGCTTTGAGACCAGCAAACCTTTGCTTTATAACTTTTACGTCTGAGTCCAAAATGATGACAAAGAAAAGTGAAGGCTTTTATTTCAAGTGTGCAAGTGACACTGCTACTCTGCACCCTACCAAGCAGTATCTAAAAAGATTCAGGCAGGACATTGAAGTGAACTGCTCCTTCTGTGACCTTCATATTGAAGATGTTTTTCACTTGTTTTGGTACTGGGGATTACACCAAGAGATTCTGGAAACAAGTGGAAATGATTTCCTGTATATCCCCACAAATCTCCTTGAGGTTTGAAAATGTTTTCTTTGGTTATACTATATTTTAAGACAGAGGACTCTTTTGTGACTAACTTTATGCTGCTTCTAGCTACATATTACATTCATAAGTCACAATTCACTAGAAGCAAACCATCATTCTCTGTTTTCATGATCAATGTAAAAAAAATTTTTTTTTTCTCCATTAGCTTTACATCTAATGTCTTTTTTTTCTCACATTTTTTATTTATTTATTGTGTTTTGGTTATTTATTTAATTATATTATGTCTTTTGTCTGGTGTACGTGTCTCGTGTCTTCCCCCCTGGCATGTTCCAATGTTTATGCTCTGATAAGTATGAATAAAGTTTATATGAAACAAATACATTCTAAAGGCGTTTTCCTTAAGTCACAGATGACACACTAATCAGCTTTTTTTTTTTCATTATACCACAGCAGATGAAAAAGACCTCAGCTCATCAAGATTCCCTTTCCCATGCAGAAAAATGTGTAATACGATGTAAAACATATAAATAAAACTATGAACCAATTTATCTGGATAAATAGATATAGATAGATATTATCATACATCTATTTATAGATTTGTGGATAATATCATGATTTCACAAATTGTACAAATGGACATAAGGGCTTACCCAAGTCCTATTCTAGCAATAAATGTGTGGATATGTTGGAATGGATAGACATGCATTTTGTAGAAGGAACTAAAAATAATAGTGGGGTTACATTTCTTTAAGCATGCAATTATGTGGGGGTTTTTCGGATTAAATATTATATTATATTATTATTATTATTATCATGTTATAAAACACACGTTACACACATGTTGCGTCACTAGCATGCGCCGAGAGGAGAGTCACGAGAGGAGATTTGGGGAAATTACCTGAGGAGTCGGCAGAGGAAGTCATCATCCGGCATTTAAACGCTGAGGTTTTTGTGAACATCTCAAGTGAAATCGGCGTGCGCGGCTAAACTAGACCCATTAATCCAGTCCCTGTGTATTTATGCCACGCTGTTTCGCTGTCAGACTCACATTGCAGCCACGCGCCGGCGAGCACCCCAGCTAGCTAACGGTATCTGGTTTCAGCTGCTCCGGGGCCCGAGTCGACCACGACCCGACCGCGCTAACCCAAAGTTAAAGCCAAGTCAGCGTCGCCAGGGGCCATGCACTGAGAGGTAACCTCGTCTCCTGGCCGAGAAACCAACCACAGATTCTGGCTTCAGCTGGTAAGTTTGTTTACTTCGTGACTCGGTTGGCGCCATCGTTTGGACGGGCTATTGTGGCATTTAGTTTGGTTTTACACGGAAACTACGGTCTCAAATTGTGAAGGCTCTCATTTAAAGTACAAAGTTTGACTATTTTTCACCCACCTTCAACCGCAGCTGTAGCATAGTTACACATCTAGCCTGTTGCTTTAGCACCTTTAGTCACAATCTTTCATTGATCTTTGATTAACGTTCAATCAGACAATTATATATATATATATATATATATATATATATATATATATATATATGTGTAACTAAACGTACATGCACTGATAGTTGTCTGTCTTTATCTTCTTCTGGCATGAGTGTAAGTTAGGATCTACATTACTATAAGGTTGTATCTATTAGTATCTATTAGCTTTATTCTCCCACAAAACAATATATACATAACATTTTTGCAAAAATACACACAAAACAAAAAACACAAATATCCAATACAAGTGTATGCAACACGTGTATGCAAAGATAATAAAATGAAATGCTGTAATTAATGCACTAAGTTGCTTAGGCCTGTAAGTTTTTTATTGACGAGCTTGAATTGATTTATTGATTAACTTGAATGCAGCTGGCAAAGTTGGGGCTTGTGTTCACTTCAGCTGAAATCACTGCAAGTCACAAATGTCCGAAAGAGAGGAAAGGCTCAAAGACAGACACACATGGCCTTACAAAGCATAACGCACACACTGGAACGAGCCATACAGACGCTGAGTTGACACAGAGAGAAGACTAGGGGAGAGTCCGGCTCATGCAAATCCACACTGACTCTTGAGAATATGTTGAAAAATATGAAGTAGTAATAAAAAGTCATAAAAAAATGTTTTGTCTTGTTCTAGCCTGTTATCTCATAATACACTAGTGGATGTCAAAAAAAGGTAAAATAAGCTGATGGCCACAGTGATACAGATGGCACCAATTAGTATTAGAAATTCCACCCCCACCCCAACGGAAATAAGGTTAAAAATCTGCAATGTGTTCGCTTCATATCAATGTGGTCAATGTTGAATTTCAGTTGATAATTGATTTTGGTCTCAACTCTTTCAATACAGGGCTCATATCAGATGGAGGACAAATTCACTGCAGTGATCCTACCAGCTGATGTAGAAAATTCAGCCACCATGCCTTCTGTTGAACTGCTTCTGTAAACGTGGTAGCCATGGCTTCTCGCAAGGTAGATGAGCTACCAAGTGACACCAACGATTTAGCTTCAGTCTCCGAACAGCTCTCCCGGTGCGGCCCTGATGACATCACGGAAGAGCTTCAGTCGGATGCGATGAATGCTACGGTGAAATCCCAGAAATCTGGAAGATTTAGGAGGACTGCCCTGACATTTTTTGGAGTTCGCAAAAGTATCTGTCTTTTACCTAGTTTTTTTGGAGGAAGGAGTAAAAATCCAAACAAGTGGTCTTCTAAGAAAGGAATCACCAAAAGCAGAACGCACGATGGGCTGAGTAAGGTTAGTTATGATGACAATCTGAGAAGTGGGTACGCATCAGCTGGAGATTTTGAGTACCACAGCCAGAGGGACTCTGCTGGAGATCTCCACAGTAGCTGCCACAATGAATGTAGTCACCCCACTGCTGACCAGAAGTCACTGACTCTCACCCGGCAGAAAAAGGGTCTGAGGGGTCTTTTTCACAGTTTCAAGCATCACAGAAACCATAGAAATGTTGGATTGGATAAAACTGAAATGATTGCAATGTCCTCTCGTCCATGCAAGAAAGAGGTGCCTGTTGTCCGCGACAACACCAACCAGTATGTCACAGAGTGCCTGAGATCTGAACCTGATGTGCCTGATTTTGCAGATGTTATGTGTGACATTTCCATTGGTCCTGAATGTATTGATGCTGTTGCGATGGCATCAGAGAAGAGCGTGGAGCAAGACAGCCCAAAGTCTGAGCTTGATGATCAGGTGTGTGGTGATGAAGTGCAGGAAATTAATTTGGTGGCCGTAGTTTCCGGTGAATATGAGGAGAGCTGTAGAGGACACAGTGAGCCTTGTCTGAAAGTTCAGATGCTGTCCGAGCCTGTATTGAAGTCTGAAACTCCTGCTGGCTCATCGGATCAGCTAAACCTGATTTTTGGCGATGTTGCATCATTAAAGAGCTTTGACTCACTCACCGGCTGTGGGGACATTATTGCTGATCAAGAAGATGACAGCATCACAGAGAGCACAGTTTCTGGAGAAAGGAGCAGGAATGGAGGAAAGAGGGCCTCTTGTTATCTTACTTATCAGGGCGGCGGTGAAGAAATGGCCTCACCCGAAGATTTGGATGAGGAATGTCTTAATGATTTCTGGGGAAATGACGAGTCAGAGGATATTTGCTATACTTGCAACCAAGACCACACAGATTTAACTTCTGACCTAACACGTTCTCACAATATGGACTTACTGAACAGTAACGGTGCCCAGCAAGCCAGTGGCATGGACACTTCTTCAATTGCTGACGTCTTAACTCCTCAAAGTGAGCATCAAGAATCAGTTCCAACTAGCGATGAGGGCTACTACGATTCAACTACCCCTGGGCCAGATGAAGGACAGGAGAAAACTGAAAGACTAAGGACAGACAGATTACCCAGGGACAGTTACAGCGGCGATGCCCTCTATGAACTTTTTGCACCTGATGAGAGTCTCATCAGTCCACATTATGAAAACAAATCGAAACTGCCCGTTCCAAAAGAGTGCGAGTATTTAAGTGAGCCAGTTGATGTGACAGATTCTGCCTTTGTTCCAGAAATGAATCGATTACAAATTAGCGCTGACCTGTATAAAGGTCATGATTTTCTAGAGATGCCGAGCACATGCAGTAAATCCTCGGAGTTGGCACAAAATGTGGTTAGTCGGCAGGAAGTCGGCACGAATAAAAACTGCAACTTGAACTCAAAACCACAGGCACCAGTAAACATGAATGACATAGAACCGGAGATATTTGACGAAAAGGTAAATACAACTGCTTCCACTGAAAAAAGAACAAAATCCACGAATGCTGATTGTGAGAAAAGGCACAGCAGCATATCATTCGGAAGCACATCTGACCCCGACTTTGAAACATTTTGTGAGCCCAAAGAGCAACATCTTGAGGAAAACAAGCCCGTGGCACTACCATACAGAAATATCAATTCTCAGTCTCCAGATTGTAACAATGACGTGGATGATGGGCAGACTGTGAGCTTCTCTCAAGCGCTTGTGGACTACACAAAACACTCTCAGATGCTGAGTAACTTGCACAACAGTGTGGACGATTTGGAGACAAACTCTGCCTTCACTCCAAACATGCAGGCCTTACCTACTATAGTCACATTTGATGTAGTGGATATGCATAATGAGGGTGAATACGATGAGCAGATTCACATGGAACTGGAGGAGGACATTTCGTCACCCTATCAGGAATTTGAAGAAAGCTACCTACAAAAAGATGCGTTTGCTGAATGTGACTATCAAATGTTAGACCTGTATGAACAGAACCTGATCAGCAATACATGGGCAATTGCTAGTCTCCCACGGCACCTAGGCCTTACAAGAGTCAGTCAGCCCATGCCTAAGCCGTTGTCTCTAGACAGGAGAAGTAGGTCTCTGGACACAGAGAGCCTTGAGTTGAATATGCCTGACACATACAGAGAGAACAGAGCTGCTATCGTTTCTTGTCCTCAAACTGAAAAGGACACTGAAAGAGATTCCTCACCATATTACAAAAAGAATGTACTCGTGTCTGCATCGGAGGTTGGAGACAGTAGCAGCATTATGGCCTTATCATGGCAAACAAGGTCAGAAATGGCTTTAAGCCTTCCTCTGATAGATGGGGAAATCACGGAAGAAGTACAGAGTCTCAGTCATACCCAAGTAAAACACAAAATATTGTCTAGTTCATCCAGCAGTGATTTTCCTAACAGTAAATCGCAACGTCTTTGCTCTAATGTGTCCGACAGAGTGTCCAGTGATTTAATTTCAGAGAATACAGAGCTTTACAATAGGCAGCGTCACCTTCCTTTGCAATCAGATTCTTGTTTACCTCATAGCACCTGTGTTTATCCTGGAGTGATGGAGGAGCTATCAAATGATGTTGATGAGGATATGTTTTGTAAAGCTGCCACTAATTTGCAATCCTATAATGCGTGTGGTAAAAGCAGAGCGGTGACTAGCAGGGAAGGGATCTCTCATGCTGGGAGTCCTCTGAACGCAGGTGTGTCTAAAGATGAAATGGCCGTCCTCGGTGAAACAAGAACACCCAGAGATGTGGCGTGCCCTGTGGCCTGCAACAAACTCCCCGAGGCAACCTTTAATTGAAAGTCTCTCAGTCATACAGTTGGCGCACGACTACGTGCCAATGTTACATCCGAAGGAGTAGTTGTTGCTTAATTTGTACTTGCACCAATGATTTCTTTGGAATGTTTTTGTACACTGTGATAGACAGGACATGAATTGAAATTTGATAATATGTGTCATCATGCTGAGTCGAGTACAACGCTGTCTTGTTGGGAAGTCAAAAGGAATTTTCTGCTTTTGCACAGGAACGGTTGCTTGCTTCACACTGGTCACATGTATACATGTCAGCCCGTTGAAAGTATTTAAGCAAGTCATTGTTTCATTTGCATTGAAAATGGTCACAGATTCATCTCATTGAGCTGTTGAGTTTCACTAGAATGTTTCTACACATATGTAGCCTCAGTATCCAGGTCTCAATGGTAATGCCACACTTTGTTTAATGGGTATTCATTTCCCTGGTGTCCATAGCACAGCCGAACAGGGCTAGCCGAGTCTTGCTAGCAACACATGTATGCTTTTATGCTTTAAGTGCTTTTATGTTTGCGTTTACTGCTTTTTCACAGCCTCTCTTTGCTACTGTAAGGTTTATGTTGGCTTGTCATGTAGTCAAATTTAGTGTTTCTAGCTGTTTTCTTGGTTTACCTTATTTCAGGCCCGATTGGGTTTAAGAAACAGCGAGAGAGGAGTATCTCAATTCATAGAGAGGAATAGCTCATTCCACAATATAAAATATGTCTCTTGAGAGCGTCAGGGGTATATTTGAAATGCATTAAGCTGTCATTGCATTTGAATTAATCTCAGAATATCTAACAGCTAGTTCTTCCCAGAACAGTATAAGCAGGTATAGAAAATGTACAGATGGACTGATAGTTCTTGCATCTTAAATTCAGCTGGCATTTCATTTACACACTGTAGATAGCTTTGCAGGGCGAAGCTGCTTTATTTGTATAGCACATTCCACACGCAGTTAAACTGTGTATGGAAGTGCTTTACATAAGACATTGAAGAAACAGCTTAGAAACAGCCGGAGTAAAAAATGGTAGAGTGGGGAAAAAAGCTAGCAGTACCTAATAGTCTCAAACTGGCCTGACAAGCCAATTTGGCCTTACCATGGCTGTTGTTTTTCTTTGGTCCCATTTTCCAACAGGCTGACCGCCTGTGAAGTGCACATTCTTACTGAAATGATGCACTCCATTATTGCATTACTGTAAGTGTGTGGAATGAAAAAGTAGTTTGGTTTTCTTTGGAATTGATATAATATGTCAAAAGATAAACAGGTTGTATCATTTTCTTGTGCATTTAATGTTTGATCGGTCAGAGATTAAACTGTCCGATGATGTTTTTTTTAATAGTGTAATATTGAACAAATGTCAAAGAATTTGTATTTATATTCTCAGCTATTTGTACACTGTAACATTGTATTCAGAATGGTTATTACAAATTGGCAATATTCTTTTTGTTTTTTCTTTTATAATTTTGGATTTTTTTTTTATTGTCTCAAAGTTACATCCATGTTACATTAGGGGATTTCTCTTGAAAATATATTACTGTTTTGTCAGAGTAGAACACTGCCTTACACTAAAATAAATACGACAAGACATCATTTTTTCCATTTTCATTTTTTCATTTTCTCTCACTTGTTCATATTCAGCACGCTGGGGCCAAAGACAGGGAAACCTTGGCAGATTAATAGTCTGTTCTAGTGCTTACACATAGGCAAACACATTTACACTGACACCTATAAGCAGTTTGGAGTGTCAAGTTCACCTGAACACCTGAGGAGGAAAACCTGTACATGAAAGCCCACGATCTGGTTCAAACTGTTTTGCTGGGAGTCTACACAAAGCTGCTGTGCTGCCCTATGACGGCACACTATTTAGAAATCACTGACACCTGTCTTGTGTATACATGTACTTCACATGCATAATTTATTTTAAAAATTCATGACTACCCTAATGAGTTCGGCGCATTTAATGCAATGAGAACAGTGGGATTAGCTATTGTGTGCTCGAGTCAATACTACATTTTATTAGAATTTACATCTCAATTCCAGTTCATAATAAAGTTATTCCTATATTATGTACCCTTGTAGGGATCAATGACAAGTCTATCCTTGCTTGGTTGCAAGGCTGCGCATACTGGGAAATGTCCCTTATTTTCAGAAGGCAGCATTCAAACAGGTATAGGATAATGACACTTCTCAAAGTATCGTTACAAGCCACAAAGAAAGCATCATAAAAGCCCAAACGTCTGATCAAGTAGCTGGGGGGGGCAGGAATCAAGTTTGTAACGGTGTTCGGACCCCGGTGTCTCTTCTCAGCTGAGGTTACTTGTTTCCCTCGCGTTATCTGGCAACCCTGGCCAAACTGCGACAGAGCCAATGGCAGCGAAACATAACTGTAACCGGCGAAGAGGATGACAGCGGTGAGGTGAGGTGAGCACCGTTTGAAGTCAGCGATGGCAGTGATATACGTGCAGGTTATGTACAGAATCGCGTCGTGTTACTGTGGTCTCACCTCCGTCTGAAATATGAAATGACCGTCAACTTTATCTCAAGTTACTGTAGTATGCCGGCCAAAAAAAAAAATGTTAGCACACGCTCAGCAGCTAAAGCTAAATAATGTTAGCAACCTGGCGTTTAAGTTAGCCCGTGGAGCCACCGAGTTGGCTGTTATTACTGTATGTTAGAGACCGGGTTTGCCTGACAAGCTTGGTAGTTAGCGTTAGCTTGCTCAAACACTTACCTAATCTTTCTTTAGCCACTGACCAGCAAGATAACCCGACGTAGGCCGGTTAGTTTATGTAGCTGAAATGTTGACTCTCCAGCTGGATAAGTAACGGTAGACTAGCTTGCTAGCGTGTGCTAACCGTAACTCGGGGCCTAAGGATGTCAAACCGGTTATCTCTAATCAAATTCAACCACAAAGGTGACGTCTTGTGCATTAGTAATGTTATAACGCCATCGAAAAAGTGTGTTGTAAGTATGAGATCTCTTTAACTGTCACGTCGTGTAACCTTCATCCATTTCATCCCTATCAACTCATGATGCTGCTAATGATATCAAGCACTTCAGTTTTTTTTGTATTGACGTGTCAACTAGTTAGCTGATGAATGCAATAACATAGTCCACCTAAGTTAATTCAACAGTTCAGGAGGTTTCATGCCATTCACGCCACTGTCATTAGGATCACTGCAGTGTTTGAATTTGGTTGCATATTCATGTAGTTTGCTGTATAGTGAAGGCCAAACTGGCTTAATATGAGAGCACAGTTCAATCCTCACTTTTCTTTTTGCCTACAGTCAATATCCCCCTGCTAAAGGGATGATTTCCCCAGTTTTTACTTTGAAATAATTCTAGTTTCCGATGTGTTTTAAACACATAATTAATCAGATAATTCTGTAAAAGTAAAAAACCACCAAACAAATTATTTAGAAGAAAAACTTTTATCTGGTTAAGTAGAAGCTCACATGAATAGAGCAGAGTTGGTTTGAGTGCAATGTTTATGACATACACTTTAAAGAATGGGAACAATGGGTAAGGCAGAGCATGGCATGAAGTATGAAGCAGGTTGTTGCCCGGCTTCATACTCATACTATTTGTTTCCTCATTTATCTATTCATTAATTCACACAAACATATGGAATAGATGCAGCTTTTCTGTATTTGTGGTGCGAGGCAATGATCCTGGGGGGGACTGGCCTGTTTGTGAACCTGCACACTATGAGATGTGAAGAGTAATCATCCATGTGCCCCCTAACACTTCAGTACTCTAAAATGACATGTGGCTAAATTTGTCATTTTTAAAAGATAACTTGAAAGACCTGCAAGTGATACCTTTCTTCCTGCTGTCAATGAGACATCTGTCTTTCTTGGTTAAGTGTTAGCTTGACACACTTGAACAGATTATCTACCAGGGTCATATGGAGGATTTTGGTGTCTCGTCTTTTTATGTGTAAGATGACCAGTGAGCCAGTCCTACAAGAACGTAGTATAATGATTATCAGCCAGCATTCAGCTGTCCCATTGTAGCAGTAGAGATGTCACTGGTCTAATGAGTCTAAAGTGAGGTGGGAGCATATTGTCATCATCTGATCAATGTACAAAGGAAATCAGATCATATTGTATTTCTTGGTTCTTCCGTGTCCTGGATGGCAGTTTACTGTGACTTTCCCTTGGTTATGTTGAAGCATATTCATGACCAAAAATGTACACTCTTATTTATGCTTGTGCTTTTCAGCTCAGCAGATAAGTTATTTCTAGGCCCATATGATCTTCACATGCCCTTATGGCAGAACACACTGATTAGGTGTTGTAGTTTTGAAGTGATGAGTCTTCTTAAAGGTGGTGGATAAGCATGCTGAAAGTCAGAACTGTCTTTGCAGAGTACTGAGAAACTGGTTTTGCTGATCTGTTTTTTTTTTTACACTTTGTGATCAGATAGCAAAACAGCAAAAGGCAGAGGTAAATGATCCACCTTTCACCTTAGTAATAATGTTACAGGATGTTAGTGGTGTAGATATCACTAACAATTACATGCCATTCTGTTATTGGTCTGTCTCATGAAATAACTGCTGGATCATTTTTGTGCAGTGGTGGTTGCTCTTAACTCTAAATTTGTCGGTCTTAATTTCAAGATCTCTAACTAGCAAAGTGGTGCATGCAACCAACACAGACTATACTGTCCCTGCTTCATACGGGATACTATGTAGGGTCAGCAATGTAAAAGATGGCTTCAGAGACCTGCTTCACTTGTTGCTATGAAACAGAACTACACGAGCCTGTGCATGTGCAGAGATAGTCTGGAGGCCTCGCTGAGTCTCAGCCTGTGAATCTGGAGGTGGAAGGGAAAGGATTGGAAGAGCTCTGCTCCCTTAAACATGTATTGATGTGGTCATAACATGTCTTAAATGGCAGTGGGCTGTGTGAGTTTGCTGTTGAGTTCCACAACAGTACCTTAACATCCCTCGTTTTTCAGCTAATTGTTTTAAATGTTCAAACCTTAGTTTGTTCTCCATCCTTGTCATACAGGTTATGGCTAGTAATGAGACAGTGTGCACCACTGATGCTGTAAGCCTACACTTAATACTGACATTAAAAGGTATGCATTTGTAGCCATAAATTGACCCTCAAAATATCTAGCAACCTTCAGGGTCTTCCATAAAAATCAGTCTTGTGTATTATCTGATGAGGGTGTTGCCAGTGACCTAGTATTTGCTATTTCATTACACGAATCAACGTTGAAAGTAGAAATCTCAGACAGATACATTGGTCATCATTTATTTTGTATGCATGCAAGTATCGAGATTGATCTTTCTTTTTCAATGGTCAAATATGACATTACTTTGATAGAGGTCAAAGTAATGTCAATTTTTATTGCAAAATATGCTGCCTCAAGAGTTTTAGTGTAGAGTTGTAGTGTAGCTGTAAGTGTTCTGCATTTACTGACTGCCTAAAGAGAGATGATGAGCTGTGTTTGTGTTAGTCGTGACTGGTAAAAAGGAGTTAGCTGATGACAAGGCTGTGTTGCTAAGCAACCCATATCATGGGCTGCGCCTCTTGAAGCTCGAAGCTGGCTGTATTCTACTCTCTGCGAGACTGGGGGAAAGTGTAGTCTAGTGTTTCTGTTCATTAATGCACTTGTTGTTAAGATTGTTTGATTACCAATATCCACATGTCAAAATGTACACTTAAAGCTGTTGATAGTGTTGCATGTTTTTACTGCAGGCTTCCCTGAAGTCCTTTGCCATAAAACAGCTTTGTTCCCTAAGGAATTCCGTTTAATTCAGATTGTCTGTCAGAGGGCTGGAGGCGAAGGGATACACTGTTCAGCCCACACTTTGTCTCAGGTTATGTTAACTCATGCACTCAAGCACCCCATGTGTGTCTGGCTCGAATGTTGCTTGCGAGACCAGTAAGGCTTTTGTGCTCAGAGAGGCGAGGAGTGTTCTGCAGTACATTAACACGTTTTGTGCAGGAAGACTGGGGTTTTCAATTTAAAAGCAGTAAGCCGGAGAGACAGGGAAGTTGTCTGTTGTATCTATATTTTTCCATATTGCACCTACAAGCAGGAGGAGATCAGTGACAGTTTGTTTTGTGTATGCATGTATATGTTTATTGTGAAAATGTGCCAAAGTGAATTTATGTCATATTCACATGCTGATGCTATTACCACCTAACATTAGTAAAATATTCACTATTCTGTTCAGGTTTGTTGGTAACTTTCTCACTGTATACAACTAGGGCAAACGAGTTCACAAATGCAACACTACTGTAGATGCTTTGCTATAGTTTGAATGTGCAGTTAGTTACAGCTTTAAATACGTCATTGGTTGTACATTTGTAAGAATTTCAATCAGAAAAGGAGTGACAGTCAGACAAAAGGTATAGCCTGCAGTCTTGGCAGACATTGCAGACTATTTAACCAACCAGTTTCATTAAAACATGCAACCAAAACAAAAGACTAGACCTAATGTCTAGTGTGTTTGTGAACCACAAACACCAAAACACAGTCAGTCCGAGAGAACATGCATATGTCTGTGCTGTGGTTTTTTGGTAACTTGTTTATTTGGGCAGGTGACTAATATGTTCCATTTGTCTGATTCATTTTGTCACTTGCCCCAGATAGCAGTGTTTCCCACAGGTGGTGGTTTATTGGTCTGGTGGGGAGGTGAGATAGCTGAAGACTATACTACATCTACATTAAGGCGTCTAAATGTTAAAACGCCATTTTCGTGTGAATTGTTTTTTTGTATCTGTTATCAGCCAACTACACAAGTATGAAAGAGTTATTTAATTGCGGCCCATAAACATTACATGTTAACCAGCATTCCCAAGCAGAGACACATGATTTTTCAGAATGATTTTAAGTTTAAGTATATTTGAACACATATTACTAATTGAAACTTACCATTGTGTTTTTGCTCTCTTTCAGGATTTAATAGTTTGATTTTGCCTGCCCACATAGGGGAGACTGTGTTACTTTGGCTCTACACAAAGAGCCTGTAGCGCTTAAGTCCAGCATTGAGTATGATTCCCTGGTTGCGGTGGAGGTGAGGAAGCATGGGGTGGAAATCTGAGGTGTCAAGACGAACGTGATGACAGCATGGTCGATGGTGGAGAAGCTCAAAATGGAAAAACGCCCATGGAGGGAGGAGAACATTGACTCAAGCGAGGCCCAGCATGCTACTGACGATTCTGAGGATGGAAGCAGCTCAGAAAGCGAATCAGAAGAGCAGCAATGCCAGAGGGTTCAGGTGAACAACAGTAGGTGTAAGAAGAGGGAGCCCTTGGTTGTCACAAAACCCCACCGACAGCTCTGTCGCTCTCCGTGCCTTGACCAGCCCAGTTTTTCCCAGAGTAGCACTGTGCAAGATTTTCGTGAGGATGAGACCAGCGCGGGACCAGGGATCAAGCATGCCAGTGACAGGGAGTACCAGACTAAGATGGAATTTGCTTTGAAGTTGGGCTATTCGGGAGAGCAGGTGGAGACGGTGCTCAACAAGTTGGGGGCTGCTGCACTTATTAACGACGTTCTTGCTGAGTTAGTAAGGCTCGGAAACAAAGTAGAGCCTGAAATTCAACCATGCAGCAGTACGGCCACATCAATATCACGGCCCCCCTGTGTTAAAGAGACTGTTAGTCCAGAGGTGTCAGTGGAAGAGGAATCTGTGGATACCTATGATAACCTCAGGCCCATCGTCATTGATGGCTCAAATGTGGCAATGAGGTAAGAAACATACACTCATATTTAATTGGTCTATGCTTCATATGGAATGCACTTGCATTCTGAAACATTTGCCTGTAATGGAGGTTCATTTTGTGAGGTTTAAGTAGACCTTACACCACATTGTTTGTTTTCCAGCCATGGAAACAAAGAGGTATTCTCTTGCCGTGGTATCCAACTTGCTGTTGAATGGTTCTTGGAGAAAGGACACAAAGACATCACTGTGTTTGTCCCAGCCTGGAGAAAGGAACAGTCGAGGCCTGACGCCCTCATCACAGGTAATAAAGCTATTTTTTGGGCAGCTGCTATTGGAAATTATACTGGAAATTGTAGTAGTTAGTTAGGTAACTACTAGTAGTTAGGTAAGTTGTAGTTGGTGAAATTTGTATCAGTAGGATAGTGCAACAGTCTACCTACATGTTAGAACAGTAATATCATTGTGTATGTGACTGAAGCATGACCTTGTGGTGTGGTCATGGTCAGTAAGAAGGGAGTGCTGGGACACTCCCCACCATGCATTAATCAACATTAAAACTTACATGAAACTTCTCTTTCAGATCAAGAAATATTACGCAAGCTGGAAAAAGAAAAGATCCTGGTTTTCACCCCATCTCGGAGAGTTCAAGGCAGGAGAGTGGTGTGCTATGATGATCGCTTCATAGTGAAGCTGGCTTATGATTCTGATGGAATTATTGTGTCAAATGACAACTACAGGGACTTGCAAAATGAGAAGCCAGAGTGGAAGAAGTTCATAGAAGAGCGCCTCCTAATGTACTCATTTGTCAATGACAAGTAAGCAAACCATGATGCATTCCTATGGCAGCCAAATGATAAAAATACGGTAAAAATGCACTCCAGGACTCCCCATGAGTAGAGCCATAGATTTTGCTGATATGATATTTGTTAAAAAAATAAGTTATCTCCCCTGCTACAATACAAACAATTTCATATCAAAGTTGGTTAGTAGTATACATTATTATTTATTAAAAACAATTTAAGGCTATTTATCTGTGATAATCTACTTAGTCATTGTATTATGACCTTTACTAATTAGAAAGTCGGAGAGACCAGTTATTAACTCCGTTTTGTGACAGGGACTCTTAATGCTGGAAATAATAAAGCTGACATTTAATAATGAAACTTTTTGAACAGGTTTATGCCACCTGATGATCCTTTGGGAAGACATGGTCCAAGCTTAGAAAATTTCCTCCGCAAGCGTCCTGTTGTTCCAGAGCACAAAAAACAACCTTGCCCCTATGGTAAGTTCCCTAAATGTCTTTTCAAAGCAATGTCTGAATAATGTTGCATTTTTATCAGCGTAATGTAAGTGTTTCATTTTCTTGACTTTACTCCTTCTTTAAACAAGGGAAAAAGTGCACATATGGACACAAGTGCAAGTACTATCATCCAGAGCGTGTCAACCAGCCCCAGCGGTCAGTGGCTGATGAACTACGGGCCTTTGCCAAATTGTCTGCGGTGAAGACGATGAGTGAGGGGGCTTTAGCTAAGTGCGGTACTGGTCCAGCAACTGTAAAGGGGGAGGGCAACTCTGAGGCCAAACGGGTGGCACCCAAACGTCAATCTGACCCCAGTATTCGCTCAGTGGCCTGTGAACCTCCAGAGGCACTGTCCGTTATTAGGAAGTCTGAGACAAATTCAGTGCCTTCCCTTGTGTCTGCTCTCAGTGTGCCCACCATGCAGCCTGCTAAGAGCCACGCAGCTGGGGCCTTGAACACACGATCAGCCAGCAGCCCAGTGCCAGGTTCTTTGCAGTTCTCACACAGTTCTCTGGAGCACATGTCTAGTGTACATTACCCTCCTATTTTAGTTACTAATAGTCATGGGGCCTCTGTTACATACAGTGAACAGTTCCCAAAGTATGACTCAGTTAGCGACCATGGATATTATTCACTGCACAGTGATTTTTCAAATATGAGCATGAGCAGCATGCATAATGTCGACAGTTTCTGTAGCATGGAGCACGAGCATGGTGTGTATCAGAGAAATCCCAGCCACTGCCCTGAATCCTGCCTCAGCCATTCAAACAGTGACTCGTTCTCCTCTTATGGGGACCTGTACCCAAGCTCTGTGGACAGTAGCTTAGAGGAGAGCATGAAGGGGCAGTCTCCTGCACAGGGTAGGATGCAGACTTTCTCCCATGGGTTTCGTCATGAAGCACTGACTAGGGTACAGAGTTACGGACCAGAGGAACCCAAGCAGGGCCCCCGTAAGCAGTCTGGATCTCATCTAGCACCACATATCCAGCATGTTGCAGTGGGAGCCAGGTCCAGCTGTCCTGGAGACTATCCCCTAACTCAGAATGTCCTCCCACCTTTATCCTCACAGCCCACACGGTCTCTTGGCATGACTCGAATGGACAGCATATCGGATTCAAGGCTATATGATAGCAACCCAATGAGACAGAGGCGACCTCCACTGTGCCGTGAGCAGCATGCAAGTTGGGACCCTCTGCCTTGTGGTAATGAGTCCTATGGATATCATTCATATCCATTGAGTAACAGCCTAATGCCGTGTTGCGAGCGGGTGATGGTCCGCAGCATGCCAGACAAAATGGAACAAATCTGGAATTCACCATGGGAGATGCCATCTACAGTTGAACACCAAGAGCGGTACGTCATCCCAGACCACCAGTATCAAACATATCGGAACCTTTGTAACATCTTTCCTGCTTACGTAGTCCACTCAGTAATGGAGAAGAACCCTCATTTGACAGATCCACAACAACTCGCCGCAGTCATTGTTACAAAACTGAGGTCATGCCATTGAGCAGTTAATCTTATTAAACATTCAGAAGTGATGTGATAAGGAAAATACGGATTTTGATTGCAAAGATAGGCACTTATTAAATGTTGCTACATGTGCAGCATCTGCCCTCAGGAGTTTTTTAAAAAAATGTCTCGGGTGGGAAATCTGGCAATCAGATTTTACATCACTAAGATGACATAGAAGTAATCAGTATAGAGGAAGTTTGTCTAATAAGTTTATCTCAAATTGTAAGATGTTTCACAAGCTCAGTTTTTATATGAAGTGTGGTGCAGTTGATATGAGGTAACACCTTATTAGAAATCTGGTTCATAACACATTCATACTACCTGAGCAGGAGCTGCATAGCAGCTGTGTACCATATCCACGATTAACTGAACCTTTGTTCAACATCATAAATTCTAGAAAATGTATATAGAATAGTCTGTTAACATTTGGCAGGACTGATGAATGTCCCTTAGATCAATTCTGAATGTGTTCCCGTTAATTTAATTGATTACATGTTGTATAAAAATTATGTATGGAGCACCAAAGTGTTCAATATTAAATAAATAAATTGGTAATTATGAAATAAATAATCAGAGGAATCAATTGTGTAAAATATATAAAAGAAACATTAATTTGTTTAGTAATTTAAGAAATACTTAAACTCAACTCACTATTATGAAATGTTATTTCATAATTTTAACAGTTTTATAGGAATTCATTTTTATTTCATAATTTACTTTTTGCATTTTTCCCAATGACACTTCCTTTCCTGTCACAGTGGTGATAACACCACTGTCATGAAAAGTGACAGTATGAAATAAAAGTGGACATGAAATAAAAGTGTCACTGGTAAAATGCTATTATGAAATAAAACAGACTTTTGAATACGGGTATTTCTATAATTAAATGATATCCAGAAACCGTATTATTACAATACGAAAAATGAAATAATATTTCATAATGAGCTGAGTAATAATACTGTCTTAAGTTGTTTCACAAATTGTTGGTTCATTTATATATTTTTCTCATTTTATCCTCATTTGTTTATTTATTTCATGTCTTTTTCTATTTAGTTAATATTGATTACTTTGTGGTTCCATAATTATGATGGCCAGCTGGATAACCACATAATTTGAACCTAACTTTAACCATAATCTAATCCTAACTAATGTAGCTAGCTAATCTAATCCTGTCCTTCCTTATGTGAGTCAATGTGAACTAAGTAGATCAATAAACAGGTTAGCTACATGGCAATGCAGTCAAGATAGGAAGTAATAACTCAACATCTCCCACATTTTGCCTTATTAAATCTGACACAAGAGTACACACATTTGTACACCATGTAGCTTTTATGAAGACCTTGTTCAGGCCCTGTGAATGTGTTATGAAAGGCATCTAAAGTGTTTCTGGTGCAGTGGAACTATAAATAACCGTGCTTAGGTCTGCCTCTGCTGTAAATAATTGTGACTTTTTTTGTGCATTTCTTTTGAAGATAAGCAAGAGGGAGGGAGGGACATACCTCACAGCATGAACTATGACATTTAATGGCCTTATATCTGAATGACCTCACGCTTTAGTCATTGTCCGATTGGTTTCAATGGAAGTCTTAGTCATTGAAGCCTCCTATTTTCAAATGTAAAGCACTATCTCAGTATCTAAAGAGATATATTTTCTCAGCCTCACTTAACAAAGCTACTATTTTGGTAGAATTTGACAGTGCACAAAGCAAGCCAAAAAGGAGATTTGACTTGTATACATGTGCACATATCTATGTACATATAATCACACAAAAGCCATTATTTCAAAGTCATTTATAAGCTGCTAAATAATGCCAAAAAAAGATAGAATTTGTATAGTGTCAGTTTTCTAAATAACTTTACATTTTGGTTCACAGAATCGATTGGATTATAGTATACACTAACATCTGTGTTTGGATAATTTCCTATGGTGTACTGTATAGTTACCTTTCTGATTTTATTGGATGCTACGTCCAGGATTTTCCTATTTATATATTTGTCAAATTTGTTGTGCTGATTATTTTCAATGTGAAAATATTCAAAGTATCTTTGTTGCGAACAGTAGCTCTAATGGACTCCTTCAAGTTGTCAGTGGAGCAGTTTGTTTTCAAGAGCAGGTTCGTTTTGTTTGAAAGGCTACTTTTACATGCACTTAAGTAGTTTGATGATTTCCAGCTTTTGTCAGTGACCTGGTTCCTGATGCATAAATGAGAAGTGAGAAAGTTTCCTTTATCAGTTTAAGGCATTAGGAGAAACTTGGTTTACCCAGGTATCATCACTGTGGCAGTAATTTAGCAGGATTAAAGGCTCTAATGTTACTTATGACCATACATCATTTAGTCTGTTTCCACAGATAACCAGTAAAGAATTAGTTAAATTCAAACACATGCACACAGTAAAACATGCTATCCTATGACAGAGCCCATCCTCTCACTTTACCATCAGTCCAAATGCTTCAATCAAAAAAAAAAAGTTTCTTAGATAACATTTGGTTATACAATATGGCAAACTTGGTTCAAAATGTGGAGATGGGTGGAAATCTGCTTTCTGACAAACCTGTAAACTGTGGTTTTAAAGAAATCAGTAATTGCAGTGCATCTAAATGAGTTGTCTAATTTCATGCCTTAACCAGATTGCTGACAGTCACCTGGTTTCTTATGTGCATGTAAACGAAGTGAAGCTTTGAGAATTCACCGGGCTGTGATGTGACTTAGATGGGGACAAGTTGTAGAAATGTACAATTGGAGATGGAAACATTGTTTACCATCACAGTTTAAATGTTTGCACAAGGAATTCTGCAACGGACTGAATCTTTACCTGATGTTGCATTTTTCAGATAAAATGATAAGAATCTGGCTGTAACAGTTAGGCCTGGGAGTGAGTTAAATATGGGACTTATTTTGTGATATCTTGTAGAGTATGAGTTTTAAATAATTGTATAAAAAATATGAAGTGAATGCTAGAAAGCATGTTGAAGATGAAATTTACTGTATGGCTTTTTATGGGAGGCTGAATTGCTCAAATACAGATGTACAGTACGCATACATGCAGCCAGTCTCCAAGGATCATGGAAGGGTTTGGCTGTGCCTTGCAGCACATTGCTCTCAGGATGCTTTCAATTTTCTAATTTTCACTCTTGCCCTGCCAAAAACCAGTGGTTACTGGCAAGAGTCTACTCTGATCTAGTAGTGATATATTTTGTGAAAAATCCTACATGTAACATGTAGTACCTTAAGGTTAGTTATGTACAGTTGAAACGTAGAGATGGCATTGCAAAACTTTGTACTTTTTGTGTATATCCTCGTTTAT
Source organism: Macquaria australasica (assembly GCA_005408345.1). Taxonomy (NCBI): domain Eukaryota; kingdom Metazoa; phylum Chordata; class Actinopteri; order Centrarchiformes; family Percichthyidae; genus Macquaria; species Macquaria australasica. The sequence continues at coordinate 4,910,422 of SEMN01000001.1, read as the reverse complement.
GCACCTTGAGATCTAGAAAAATGGGCTAATAGAGGGTGGCTTTACATGATGCAGCTGTAGTCCGATGAAGTAATGTTGGTGTCCATTATGGTGTGAAGTCCCCATGCAGCCAAAGACAAGTGTTCAAAAAGCTGCTTAAAGACCATTTGTTTTGTCCGTATTTTTATAATATGCTGATCTGGCATTTGTTGAGCCAGTGATCTTAAATGGAGGCATAAGGATGCTAATGTTGGATGCTAATCATGACGTTTGGTATGCCTCCCGGGTCATCAGGAAAGAAATATTAACTAATGGCATCACATTGGAGTCAGTTTTGCTAAGCATACTCATGCTCCCATGAGGATGAACTCCCTTGATTTTAATGATCTATTGCCGTTTCTCTGTCCCCACCCTCAGGATGAAGTGCCACATGAAACATTCAGCCTACAATTACAGTGAGGCTGTAACATGTAAAGCCAACCCTAATAGCAAGATCATGCTTTGAGTGCATTTAAAGGGAAATGCCACTTAATTTCAGGATTCAGGTATGGTACCCCTTGGCCTACTATTGGACTGCATGACTGGGCATTACAAATTTACAGTATAGTATCACATGCCTGTGGAAGAGAGGAGTTTCCCCCCTCCATGTCAGGTTTGTGTTAAGACTCCACTGTGAGTCAAACAACAAAAACGGATAAGGGGACAGTTTGTTTTGGTGTTTTTATTAATGAATAATTAAAAACACAGGGAGGTGATGTTGAGCTCAGACACAAAGTCTAGAAAGTTGGGCTCCCATTTGTAGTAAATGGAGCAGCATCAGACTGTTTTGATGACATCACAGATTTAGGAACGTGTTCGTGATTACAAAGAAACGTGTGAGAATTTTTAAACTGAGTGGTATTACTCTTTAATCGGGCTAATTATGTGAGCCTGACTTTCTCATTGGTGGTGCTTCGAAAATATATATTTCTTTATAATGTTTAGGTACAACTGTGGTATATGAACAGACATAAAGAAAAAAAAACATTTGAATGTGTTTTGCCCAAATGAATTTTGGGCTTTGCTGACTTTGTTTTTTCATGAAAAAAGACGAGGCCACTTTAGGCCGACTGTCTGTTCATGAGAAGGTGAAAACAAACTGCCTAAATGTTTCTTCATGTGAAACAATCAGATTGCAAGGCTGCTGTCAAGGTTGTTTCTGGCATTTGGCTAAAAGTTTGCGTGCCATCCTTTCCCCCTGAGATAGTTCCCAAGAAAAACAGTGCTATAAGACTGTACTGACAGTACTGTATGATGTGATAAAAGAAAGAACTCTAAAATTACAAACATCAACATGGTTGCTGATTGAGAGACCAAATTAAGATCACTAGTGTTTTGACTTTAATATGCTAATGTGGTTAATATGGTATCGTAACATGTTTCTTGGTGATAGTGAGATCCTTCTTTAACTTGAACACTGGAATAGTCAATTGCCCTGATGAACTCGGAGTACTTTATTTACTTTGGAAATAGTAACTGTAATGTAGGCCACAACACAAATCTACCAAAATGAAAACAGTCAGAGTTCAATATAGAAATGAATATTAAATCCATTTAAACTTGGATAGCCCTCGTTATATTGTCCTTAAACACAGTTAGTTCATGGTTTCATAAAGACGTGCACATATTTAATTTTAACTGCTGATTTTGCTCACAAGCTTGTGTGTTACTATTTCTGGCACAGTGTCACATTGCTAGCACTTCTCTGTAATTAGATAAAATGCACTCATCATGGACAATGTGGGCTTAACAAGTATTGGAGCAAATTCACATTCAAAACCACAGTGACTGTTAAATGTGTCCATAATGCTAAAATAGTTCTGATGCTAGCTGCCCTAATCCTGAAGGTTAGACTCTGCTTTCACAGATTTTGTCTGAACATTAGAGCTATCTCAGTTTTGTTCCCATTCCTAAGACTATTTCCAGAAAGATTCTGTTTTCGCTGGGCGATAGACTACTTCCAGGCCAAAAAAAAAAAACCCTCACTATCGCTACAAAAGACTTTCATTGTACCAATCCAGTATTTTACTGCTGTTCCAAAAGGTTGCACTGAAGGCCAGAATGGTGGTTCATAGTCCCCACCCTCCCTTTGAAAGTGCCGCAAACAACTAAGCCACAAATGTCTAGAATTGACTTTTGCTTGTTGATACAAATTGTATCTATACCTTGAATGTAACAAAATATGAAATGTATAATATGAAAATAGTTTTATTTAAGTAAAGGGGGAAAAAATCAATGCCATAATGTTTGTGACACTGTGTGTCACTGGGAGTAGCCCATTGGTATGTACTAATTCTTACTGGGTACAGTAGTTAACTTACAGGGACATTTACGTGCTACATAAAAGTGCACAGATACCATGTGTACAGCAGTAAGCATCATGTCCTCTCTGTACATAGTCACACGTGTGTGTGTATAGACAGCGATCTGTAAATGTAACAGTAACAGTTACTTCAGTTGTTCAAATACTTAGATAATTTCTGTGTTGTAATCTGTGCACCTTGGTTAAGTGCATCTATTTCCTCTGAACTGACATGTCTGCTTTATGCTATTTTAATGGGAATTTCAATATTTTTGAATATATTTTGCCTAATAAAACATGCCAAAGTTATTCTTCAGTGGCTTTGTCAAACATAATTTCTTGTGATTAAACACACGGGTTGTCATGCAATGAGTTCTGTATTTCAGGGGGCAAGGGATTTCTTTTCCACACACTGTAAACTCAGAGTAACTTAACACCAAACGCAAATCTGTGTCCAATCTGACGGTTAAAAGCATAATACAGAAATTGCAATCTGTCACTGGCTTATCTCTGGGTGCCAGATGATGTCACCACATACCCTCCATATGATCGACAAGAAGCAGACGGCAGTATCGGTGGCATACTGACACTGAATGTTAAATTCAGTGCTGGTTTTTACCCAGATTTGTGTTTGATGTTTAATGCTCTTTCAAAATACAGATCCTTTTAAAACAGGACTTTATTGGAGTGTTTGGCAGTTGATTTAATGACTAACCCTGTATGTTGACAAAGCAGAGGTGTGTTCAGTTGTGATTTATTCTACTATTGAATTATTCACCAATTGTAATTTCATCATTTTGGTATCTGAGGCCAGTTTGCATACTGTTGTTTGAAATGAACAGTCTGTAGGTTTTAGCTGGCCCTATGGGAATTAAACTAGTGCTGTTTTCAAGATGTTAAACTGATATTGTCAATATCGTATTAACTTAAGTTCAGTTATTAATGGCTAAGATCAAGACCAAAGTGATGTTTGATGTGCACACATTACGTACCTGCTATGATAACTGGTTCAAACATACATACACAGTTAATAGTTGTGGTCAAATCTTTGTGAACCCCTTGACGTATTTGCAGTTTCTGTTACCGTATAATTTAAAAATGGAATTGGTGGTGTACAAAATGCCACGACAAGAGGTACACGCATTTGAACATGACTGTAGATACATACAGTGTAATACTCAGGTTAAATCACACAAACATTTAAAACACATACTTGGTTGTTTTCTAAAATTGAGAAATGCAGTGGTCACATTTCTGAAGTGGTGTGGGTCTCCTGTTTGAGTACACCATTGTGTCTGCAATGTAAAAAAAAAAAAAGGGAAATGTAAAGCCGTTTTTTTTTTTTTTGTGTTGTGATGATCTGCAGTATTGTAATCCACACTGACTGGAAAGCATTGCTTTTATAGACCAAAATATACAAAAATAGACTATTTGGGTCTGTGGACTCAAACAAAATGTAAGTCTTAATGACAAAATGTGTTTCTCTCCATAAATAAAGCAGAATTCTGTTCAAACTGTGTTTTATCTTTTTTTTAATGAGACAGGAAAGAGACAAGATTACAGAAACAGCTGTGTTGAAAGTTTTGTGTGGTAATTATTTAAGTGGATAAAATGACATACTACATTTTGTAAATTGTGATGTCTGAAGTGAAGAAATGGTGAGAAAATATAGTTCCCTTTGTCGAATACCTCAGTAGGCTGATCAGTATGTATAGCTCTCATCCTCCAGCAGTGTCTGCACTATGTAACATTTCCTGTGATTCAAGCCTTTTCTGTACCAACTATTCAATAACTGTTACACATCTTGAATAAGTTACCCTACAGCAGAAAAAAGTTAGATAAATCCAGTTTAGATTTCAGTCACACTGAAATAATATGCCTTCTCCGTGACAGCTGAATAGATGCCTTGAAATGGTTGTTCATTGAAAACAGTCTCCATTGTTTGTTAAAGGAAGGTAATTATATTAGGAACAATGTAGCCAAAGAATGTAATATTTTATTTTCTGGGTAACTTGTTGTGTAATGGTCCCAAAGGTTTGGTAGTGGTATAGCAAAGCCCCGTTGAATTAAAAGGTACTCTGAAATCAGCTAATCAAAACCAAACGGTAAACCTGGTACTACTGTACATGTAGTCAATCATCACTAAAAGATGCAAATGTTTGCCAAAGCAGGGCTGTGACATTTCCCCCCCTTTGGCAGTGTGTTATTTTTGTGGATTTACAGGCTAATTTTTTTCATACAGTATTTTTAAAGTTATATTATAAAACATGAATCAGTCTTGAATTATATGAAACTTTTATAGTTCCTCATGAATTAGACACAAAGGCCATGTTGTTACTTTGTTTCTCGCATATCTAATGCCTTCAACCCCTCTGTGTATGTACAGCAGCTGTACAGTAGTTGTGCAACACAGCACATGCACACTATCTGCTGGTTAAATGGTGTAATAGCTCAGGGCATGTGTCATTAAGACACGCACATTAATTCCTCTCACAAATAAGACACTGAAACGGCCTGTTTCACTAATGCAATATACATCAAAGTGAAAGAGGCTGCTCCTCGTCCCTAACTGGCTTCAAACAAATTAAAAGATGCTTCCTTTAAATGACTAATAAAACATGTAGAACTCAGACGTTACATTTTTACAATTGCTATCAGGTCTATCATGTCGACATGTACAGTATCATAAGGAGAGAGTTGTCTTAAATGTTAATACATTAAAGTCCTCAGAGTTTCTACAGCCTTCAAAAGACAAAACTCAGATTCCTCAGTATTAACATTATCGAGCTATAAAAGAACAGTGACTTGAGATGACGTTAAATTCCAGAGGACCTCTGGAACCTTATTGGATAATAAGGTTCACACTTACATCTGTGTACTGCAACAAAACTGTCTTTTTGAATATTTAACCATGAAATGTTCTTTTAAACACCAGAGACAACAAGTAACCCTCTGCAAAAAATATGAATATGTGGATAACTACATTTTGATTTAAAAAAAACATTAGAACCTTTTGTTAGGATTAAGTAATTAAAGCAGTACACCCGTTACAGAGGGAGATCTTGTGTTCAACATCTGTTTTTACACCATGTAATCAGTATTGTGTACCATGAATATAAGGCCGATGGCAGAGACTATCGTGCAGTCCACGCAATAGTCATGATAAATGAAGATTGGGCATGGCCTTCTACAAAAGGCCCATTCTCTTTGGCCAGCATCAACCTTGATTTTGGAGAGTTACGCACCATCTTGTCTGATTCGGCTGCAGTGAGCGGCTCATTGTGTGAGTTGAGACTGTGGGAGGTCATCCTGCCCTGGGAGTGTAAGGATGAGTCAACATAGAAACGCAGTGACGTCTCTGTGCTGCACTCTCTCTGGGAAAATTAAAGCGCCAGCTGGTCTCCAGGGATTCCTTCATGCAGACATTGTTTTTTCAGTCACTCTTAGAGCTTAAACCTTGAATGCTGCCATCATCTCTACTTCCACTTTGTGCAAGTGTACATTGATTTGCATATATTTTGACTTTAAATTGTAATAAAATATATAAATAAAACTAATACATTAGTTGGAGGCTATACTAGGAGTTAAGTACACAAACTGAAAATTACATGGACAGACCCAGTCAATTTAACTGAACAGACATCAACAAAATAACTGACTTAGACACATATAGCAGGAGTAGAAACAGACTGATTTAGATAAGGTAGGGGCTGAAAGAAAACAGAGGTTAAGACATTATCAGCTGGGGGCCGCTGTGGAAGGAAATGTGTGATTTGGGCTGCAATGAAAAGAGGACAGGCAACTCAGAGTTGACCAACAATTCTCAATCTGGGGTGAGGGGAAAGTTTCATCCAGAGCAGCCAGAGACACATGCTATGACTGAGTTATAAGAGCATCAAGCATTTGTTTGCACACAAAAAATGCACTTCTGTGGTTGAAGTGGCGCAAAGAAGACACATTTTGGTTTACTGAGCAGTGGTTAAGAAAGTATAGTTTGATGAGTCATTGTGCTCTGTCTGGTGCACACCAAAAGTCAAGAGGCCCGAGGTCGTGTATCCCATGATAAAGCAGTCTGGACTCTCTGTCACAGTGAGGGAAACATGTTGTGACACAGTTTACGCCAGCTGAACCTCTGTAAGCACAAAGCTCTTCTGAGCGATCGGAGTCGCCCTTTAAAGAAGCATTTCTCTCCTGATGGTTTCTAGGATATTTATTCCTCTCCAGGACACAAGTGGTCACAATGGTTTGACAGAAGCGAAAACAACTTTAACAACACAACATACCCCACTGCCACCCCATGTCACCACATCTTAGCCAAGTTGGAGGTTTCTGGAGCAGTGCCCGAAGTGTTTTCCACCACTCCATCATTACAACACTATTGGTAAAGTGTGTGGTAACGGAAATTGTCTCCACCACATTACATTATGTTGTTCCTTTATTTTTAGTATTGTAGAAAACCTGTATATATAATACACTCAGAGTTCAAAAACATAACGTTTCACCAATTACAGGGCTCACACTGTGATTGTGTGATATAACTTCGTGGTTACTTACTGCTGCTGCAGTTTGTCTGTGCTTTACATTGTCACCATTTTTTTTTTTATATTTCACTTTTCTTTCTGCTTTGAAAACTCATAACTGCTGATTGCCAAGACCCTTTTTATAACTCCCATCCAACATAATATAACCCAACTTTACAGAAGTGAAATTGTGAGGTTACCTCAGAGGTTAGGTCATATTCCATGCATTATTGTGTCTACCTCCTGTAATTACCACTCTGAAGCAACTATCATTATTGATTCAAACCCTCTTTATCGGGATGCAGGTGCAGTATCTCTGCACTGTTTCTACATGATCTCCTCTGAGGCCACTGGGACTGCACTGTTCATTGCATTCACTTTCCTTATGAGCACACAGATCAAAGTCAGAAGCACTCAAACGGATTGATTGAGATGGTAAATGTAGCCAACCAGAATGGATGGCAATATGTAGCCTAGACACACAATGACAACTATGATTTTCACGGTATACAGCACATGATGTACAGTAGTCTACTGGGTCTCAGATACAATGTCACAGGTGTGTGCAAATATGGCAGCCTAAGAAATAAGACACCATAATTTTAAATAAAAATAAACATATTGATTGGAAATATGTACTTAAGCTGAAGCAGATTCCAAGAGACTGAACACCACTAAGTACTTTCTATTAGTTAAATGTGCCCATGTTGTAACAAACCCTCCTCTAAACCACCTAATGGAATATTATGATTATTATCTATCATAAAGTTTGTGTTGGTTGCTAGCAAACTGCACAAACCCTTAACAAAGTCTGGTCCTCTGGTGTTTCCTGCTTTAATGGTGTACTCGTAGGCTAGTAACACATGAGGAATTATTATTTTGAGCAAGAATCGCCCATGTATCAGTGTTATACGTGTGTGCTGAGTGAAAGCGAGAGTGCTGATGAAGTTTTCGGCTGAGAGTTGAGAGGCAGGACACCGCAGCCATGACGATGCGGCTGCCTGCTGCAGGCGGAGTCTGCAGGCCTGAACCCTCTTTTTCAGTCTGGCTGGCTGCTGTCCTGTCATCGGCCTGGGTGTGGTCTTGCAGTCAGGGGTACCGTTAGCAGGAAATCAAGCTCCAGCCCATTTTCACTTTAGGGCGAAACAAAGAAAAAACACTCTCACTAGCGTGAGGTTGAAAATAGTTCCTCGCGCTCGAGCTAAAAGTAACGGTTATTTCCTCGAGACGGGAAGGCGCCGTTGTTCTGATGGGAAAAAGTTTTCTTCTGCTCGTCTGATTTAATAACTTTTGTATAAAACCTGAACCGGACGTAAAAGAAAGGAAAGATGCCGAAGACGGTAAGACTGAAAACTGCATTAACGTTTTCATGTAAAAAACACAACAACCGTGTTTTTGTCTGTCTCTCGCTGCATTATCGCCATAATGTTTGACACTGGTGCTTAACGTTAATAGTAACGGTAACCTTAATGCATCTCTGGTACAGGTTACGACATTTAGAAATCTTTTACATCCCTTCCAGCTCACCCGAAGATTGCTGGGGTACTTTCCGTTAGATGTGTGCGCGTGCGCGCTCCCGCCTGTTTGTTCATTAAATTAGCGCCTTTAATCACAGCGTTCATTCAGATATTCGGGCGTAGTCAGCGCGTTATTACGTTACTATGAACTTCTCTCCACAGCTTAAGACCCTGAAATCACATTTATAGTATCGGTTTTCAGCGGAAGCCGCTTTGTGGCCTGCAGTAGCAAGCGAGCTAGTCCTCCCAAGGCCTCCTTTTCAGTCAGGTCTAAAAAGGAGGGATTTGAACTGTCATTCAGGCCAGCTGTGCTGCCCAAATCTGGAGCAAATGGAGGCACACTTAAAACAGGGAGGTGGCATAATGCCAGGCACTAAGAACTATTATGCCATATTGCCACTGATGAGAAAAGAGGCCAAAATTTGGCTCTGAGCTGTGATACCAAATGAAGAAGCACCCAAAGCCGAACAGATTTGTCCTGGTGCTGGTGTGGCTCTGAACAAAGAGAAAGAGGGCCGCACACAGACCTGCCTCTTTCTCTCATTCAAGCAGCATTATAATAAGCCAAGCCCAATGTTTGGGCTCATGCCTTCATCAGTGGCTAACAGAAGTGAAAGTGGTTTCTAACCAACTTCTGTTTGCAGCACGGGATGAACGCACCAGTTGGGCTTTGACTCAGCATAATGTTTTTTGAATTTAGAAGATAATATAGAAACTATGAAATCTGTGTGCGTCCCTTCTCATCCAAAATTTGTTCGGAGCTGTCATACCCACACGCACACACTGACAATAAAAGAAACATTATGCTACAGAAAGAGTCACTTATGACCCATGAGATGAAGGTGATGCTAAGTACAAAGCCATTAAGTCACAGTGCAGACACCGTAATTCATTAAATCACTATATTATTTTATTTTTTTATCAGTGGAGCAACATCAGATTACCTTGTCCATCTCTACCCTGGATACATGCTTTAGGCTCATAATTTGCCTAACATTATAAAAACTATATTATATTGCATAGCAGCCAGTAACTTGGCCAATGTGTGCCAGTATTTTCTTTTAGAGCTTTCACTAATTAAATATCTGAGTGTAATTGTATAAACTTGAAACGCATGTATATTTATCACTGCTGGCATATCATGAAAACTGACTTGTGAACTCACTGCACTTCCAAATTGCAAACAGAAATACAAATGGTACCAAGGGTTGCAGATGCTTTCTTCCTGCAGTATTGTTTCTGCCAGTATACTTCCTCGAGATTTTTTCCAGCTGTCAACCAGAAAAAATGTGCCAGCATCCTGGCATGTGAAGTGTGTACTTAAAGAGCCTTCACTACCCTCCTCCTCCCAAAAGGAATTCCTCTAATTATATCAGCATTTTAAAATAAACTTTACAGGGCCATTGTGTGTAAGTCACTTGTTAAGTAGTAGAAATTGTGCTATTGGGGCAATTAACAGCTATGTAATATTAATTAGTGATTAGCAATAAATTGGCACATTTATTCAAAAAATGCTGCTTTAAATTTTAAGTGCAATTTTTAGCCCAAGACAAGAAAAAAACTTATATTCAAAATACATTTGAGCAGTGATGCATTATTTGTCAGAATCATAGAAGGTATCCTTTCAGGTGTTCTGTACTGCACCCAAGCATTAACATATCTATATTTTTTCATTGCAAGTGTTTACTATGCTCTTGATATGTATATTTAGTGTCAGTCTATGTGCCAAATCTCTGCAGAGTGCAGCTGGGACACTTAGCCTCAACAACACCAGAGTAGTAGCTTATAGTATGTGCAGCAGCTACTGAAGTAACAGCTGGGGACCTCATAGACCTCAAAACAAGCTGTTTGGCAATCACGATCAGTTCACAGTCACAGGGATACTGCAGGGAATGTGCAGCTGTGTTGTAGAGACCTCAGCCTGTACATAACAAAGAGTTAGAAAAGAGGAAACTAGTAATGGACAGAATAGATGGTCAAGAGGAAGCAGCAAGATTTTCTCTAAATAAACAGGGCCAGTGAATGATGACCAAAAAGGATTGTGGGATATGTTAGACACTAAGGCTTCTATTCATTAATGAGCAGCCTATAATGTGTTGCCAAAACTAAACATATAAACAAGGGATCACCAAGACAAGGTATATTGTTGCAAATGCAGCAAAGCCAAAATACATAATCAGGCTAAATCAGGCTGTTGGGATGCAAAGTTATCCCTTCCCAGGATCAATCCTTACACCTGGTGGACGGTGATATCAGTGATGAAGTGGTTAAAACTCAGACCTGTAATTGCAACAGTCAGTAGTCGGGTTTCCTTTAATGAATGTTTGTGGATGGTGTAGTAGACAAGGCGTATGAAAGAAGGAAGCTATATAGACTGATTCAGCAAATGCTCCAAAGCTCACTAGCCTGCACCCCATTTGTAGTCACGTCCACAACTAGCTAGCTCAGGGAGTAAAAGATTCATGGCTTAAAAGATAGTTTTAATCATTAACTGTCTTGGTGATCCAGTTTACATTTATTTAGTGTTTTATTTAACTGTAACAGCCCTGATGTTTCACAATAGCAATAATTATTGAGAAACTCTGCCTTTGCTGGACTGCTGTTGGCAGTGCTTCAGTTTCCCAAGGAAGTCATGTTGTGACTCAAGGTTTCTGCACTTACATCAGTTCCTCTCTGGTAATTTCCTTGTCTGCAGCCTTATATGGACTTTCACATCACAGTCTAGCTGTTCTCCTCCCTGCTTTCCCCTAGCGTGGTCCTCAGATGCCATGCTCCACTTTAGATTGCATTACAGCAGTGCAACAAGTTCAGGGTTTTACTGTAGGTCTGCGTTTATCAGTCCTTAATGTGTTATTTTACACTTTAGCGGAGATACATTATTTTGGCATTTAGATTGTTTAGATGTTGCTGTGATGTGTAGATGCCACTTATTATCTGCTTTATTAAGGAAGTACCTCAGCCATTTATTCTCTAGCACTAAAAAAAACACAGAAAAATAATATTCTGTTTGGTTTTAGTGCTAAAATCTGACCCCATGTTGTAACAAGAAAGATGTATTTTTCCAGTTCACTGATCTGTATTGCTGAATGGGCCTTAACGACAGAATCAGTTTGCTCTCTTATTTTCCCACTCGCTGTTTGAACAATAGAACCATTTCAGTGTTGGTACAGCAGATGAGCAGCCTGTTTTCAAAGCAGTTTTTCATCATTCACAACACTTTACACCTTTTTATCCACAAACACAGAAACAGCCTATCACAAAACTTGAGCACAACTTACCATTTTAGCCCGCTGTGTAGAAATCAAGACAGATGCAGTTTTTCTTGATAGTAGGACCAAACTTTTAACAAGTGTGGCTATGGAGAAATGGTAAATGGAAAGACCCAGAGGTATGCAGGCAGGGGATTAAATGAGACTGTAGTGCACATAGCAGAGCAGATTAACAGTGTGTAGAGGCAGTGGACAAACTACAATCAAACCTTCTGGGGATTTTACACAAGTAGCTAGTTCAAAGACTTCTATTTGCAGGTTGTGAGAAAATCAAACTTGTAAGTAAGTTCTTTTTAATATACTTATTATTTCCTTTTTTGTCTGTTTCTATAGCTGCTGTTAGAATAATCAAATCTATTTTCTGTTTAAATCATCTAATGTTTTGTATAAAATATAACCTACCATTATAGACATTCAAATATTATTACCATTAGATGTTACAATGACATGGGAGGTGAATAAATTATGATTATTTGGCCCTCATTACAATGAAAGTGTCTATTACAACCTTCAAGCCAGCAAAGTTTAAACTGTGTACACAATAAAAGAATAGTATAAGCAAAGCACTGCAGTGAGTATTTGTCAACATAATACTGCAAACAGAAGAGCTGGTGGTTTGTATCAGTGGACGTCTTGTGTTTGTGTGGTAAACGTTGTGTGTCCTGCTCCTGAACTATGCTAGAAACATGGAATTAGGTTCATGAAAAGTTGTATTAGTTATATAAAAATGTATATTGGAGAACATTTAGACAAGCATTAGGATCTCCATGTTGCTGCCTGATCTTTTGGTTGGGTCTGCATATTTTTGCGTATATGGCTGTAACAATAAAACACAGGATTTGAACCCAAAAGCAGACTTGGCAGACAAAACCAGTGGGGATAAAGAAGCCCTTACTTGGTCAGTAGGAGGCTTGCAGTTGGCAACATGATGGCAGGCACGGTTAGTGAACAAATGCAGGGGTCAAAAGGAAGGCAATATGTCACCAGATGAAAGGCAGCTCAGGCAACATAGTCAATTTGGCATGGAGTAGTAGAGTCTAACTGATAAAATACTATTTTATTATGCTTGTAATGACATTTGAGGAGTTAAAAAAAAAAAAAAGCGGTCGTGGGAAACAGTTCTCAAAGACCCTTTACCCTTGTGTGTACTGTCCCCCTGCTTAGAAAGAAACCTCATCCTCCCTCTTCCTGTCAGTGTGTTCTCTGCAGCCATGCATGGGGTGTCTTCAGTGTAATGCTAAGAGGCACCCAGCGCACAGCCACAGGCTAATCTGGATAGCAGACAGGATGAGAGGAGTTGAGAATTTCTTTCTACAGGCATCCAATGATATTCTGGCAGACAAGTGGTGGAATTTTGTCTGTACCAAATTTGACCTCAAACATGAAACCCAGACTGCTGAAATAAGAGTACTCGTGTTTTTACTTACTAGGAGCTGAATTGATTTTTGGATCATAGATACTTTCCTGTTGGCTCACTGCAAACTCAGTAGTGTTGTAGAAGGTAAAATATTGGCTCTAACAGAGGATATAAACATGCTTGTTGTCTTGCTCACAAGTCTTTTCACATGATTTCTTTTGTATTACTGGCTTCAAGGCGATAACATAACAAGGCTCTCATGCTGCGACTCACACTGGATCATCATCACCGTCATATTTTCACACTTCATATAAAGCTTTGCGTTACCCTAAACTGTTCACTGTTAGTGTGGTAGTGACAAGGTTAAAGTATACATTTTAAATACCAACTGTACAAACCCTGTATTCACATTTTATTATAACTGTTTCACCTGACTGTATTGGATCTGACTTTTAATTTCTTATGTCTCTCAAGTAGTAGATCATATTTGTGTTGCCTCTGACATCTTTCAGATAAGCTGTGAATCAGGTAGTAGTGGTCGATTTCACTAGTATGAGTATTTAGCAACTGTCGTATTACATTTAGTTACTTTCATTGTATTTCTCATATTCTTTTATTATATGGTCTTTAAATGTACGGCCTCTTATGACATGTGCTGCTGATCAGTTGACCACTCACATAATAATTCAGTGCAATTCAGTTTTATTTATATCGCGCCAAATCATAACAGAAGTTATCTCAGGGCACTTTTCATATAGAGCAGGTCTAGATCGTACTCTTTATAATAGTATTTACAGAGACCCAACAATTCCCACCATGAGCAAGCACTAGACGACAGTGGCAAGGAAAAATCCCCTTTTAACAGGCAGAAACCTCGAGCAGAACCAGGCTCTGGGTGGGCGGTCATCTGCCTCGACCATAAATAAAGCGGGTTTGCCAGGCATGTAAAATTAACCAGGTTATTGCACACAGTGATAGGGACCATCATGCTCACAAGTCCTGTTGCTCTGTCACTCTAAAGAACTGTCATCCACAGACATAAGGATGCTGGTGGTCAACGTATTTGTTCCCAAAACCACTTAGTGGTATCTCTTTTGTTGTCTTGGCTTTGGTTGGAAGGATTGTGGTTGTGAACAGCAGACTGAGATAACACTGGTGTGGGAATGTAAGGGTGGTGACTGAATGCTGGGATGTCAAGGGTTCCCAGTGAATGTTTTTACTATTAATCACCTTGTCAGATGGTTTCTGTAATGTGTGGTGAATGTTTTTAATATAAAGAAGATGTTCCCACATATATGATGTTTAATCAAAGTGCATCTCAGTGGAGAAAAAGGTATGTTAGCATGTACTTAGATCACTTGGTCTGTTCTTGGCTGCACTGCATCTTTAAATCACACCTTTTCTGTGAGTTCACCTAAGCAGTTTCACTTCCTTTTCCTGACACGGTGACCTGGGGTGTCGCCCAGCGTGCACTTTTGGGTTAACTTCTCCATTGTTGCAATTCTTAATTGCCATATAATTATAAAACAACCTTGTCCACTTCCTACAAATGATAATTAGTGCTGTTTTTCTCTCTCGATGGGTTAATGACGTTAGCATTTAGCTTAAAGCACTGCGGTGCATACTACTGTACTCTTCATCTTGTTGCTATAGAGTGTGAGTTGAATTGATATGGTGAGGCGAAATGGAAGAGGAGTTTATTATTATGGCAAAAAATGTATTGTAAGTGAGAACCTAAGTCCAATAAGGCTTGTACAATTATCTTGAAACTAGATGTCAATCTGATTTGAATACTCAGTCTATTTAAATGATAAGTCAATAAACTTTTATACCAAAACATTTTTATATTTCATAATGAAGTAATGACTTGGTTTGATAAATCAAAGGCCATTTTTACTAACATAAGAGGAGATGAGACCTTTATGATATATGTGCGGCTGATAGCAGTAGTAGGATACAGCTGTATGACTAATAAAGCAAATGGAGATATTAAAAATAACACAAAGTTTCAGGCAATCAGTGAAGCGGAGGATTCTTGAAGAAAGCTTCACATTACATAGGTCAGTCACCAAGCCAATAGCTTGTCAAAAAGCAAATTGTCAAAGACAACACTGTAACAGAATTGGTCTTTAGATATGCTTCTAAATGTAAAGCTTTTTAAAAGTTGAGTTTATTTGTGGAGTAGAGTTTTGGTATGATAAAAAAACGTTAAGAATAAGTCATGGAAACATGACGCGTGGGCCTGAATGGGGTGTTTTCGAGCATGTGCTACTAATAGAATGTTAGATAGAGTGTTTTTGAATTCTGGCCATGAGAGACACACCCTAACCAGGCCCAAAATGTATGAGTGTAGTTCCTTTTTCATGCTATACTTGCAATTCTGACTCAAGAAACGAAACTACTTAAACCCCAGCAGAGCGGTCATGAACTGAACTCTTATCTGCACTAGTTAAAAAATGTTCATCCAAGTTCATAATTGCCAGTTTAAAGAATGGTATGTCTCGATGACTTTTAGTCATCTGTGTTGGAGTTCAGTGTGTAGGCCAAGATTGTAGGCTTCACTACAACTCTAACTGCTGGCGATGACAGGAAGTGACAAGAGGGGCAAGTGTCCTGAGCAGTAAATGGGGTCCTGCTGACATGAATGGGAAAGAACGCAACTCTAATCAGCCCTGCAACTGGGAAATAATGCATACCATTGTTGTTCAGGGCAGGCGTGGGCATCAGCCTGCACAGTTATTTCCCAATAGACACTCATGTATGCTGCTGTTTTCGTCATCTCTAAGAGAACAGAGAAAACGAGACTTGCCTACGTGGTCAGTTTACTAAGTACAGAATCAGTTTATTCTCTGGGTAATCTCATTGATGGGGGGCTTTAAGGTTAAATACATTTATTCAACTTTTGACATATAATTTTACAGTACACAAACATTTCAAGTCACTTAAATGAGAAGTGCCTCACTGGCCAAATAACCAGCTGTAACAAAATATGTTACCTGAAGAGAACGAAACCTTCTTTACAGTCTGTCTGTTAGGGTAGATAGCTTAGCAGAAAGCTGACAGGTTGCTTGATACATGGCAGGATGTAGGCGGCTCTCATGAGAGCTCAGTATTTAGCAGCAATGCCTCACAAGGCCCAGCCACCAGAGGATGTGGTTACTTCCTGTAGATAAGTTACTGAGACAGAGCCAGATTGCCAGTTTGTCATACACACTGTGGGACCATGAGTCATGATCTTTTATGAGATTTACATATATCAAAATATACATTTTCATGATATTTGGGTGGATGATTGTTTACAGTAGGCCTGAATGGACTGTGGAGTTGTTCTCCAACAGACATGTCCTGTGGTACAAGTCTGTTGATTTGTTTTTTTTAATACTACCACTAGGGGGCACTAGTCGGAAATTTTCAAATTCTACATATAGTAACTTTAACTAAAAAAAATGATGCTTTATCAGTTTAAGCATCAAAGGAATTCCACAGAATGACATTTCAGTGTTATGTGTGGTCTTGGGACTAAATGCTTAAAAGCCACCCTAAAACAACATTCATTCATGATCAGTAAATTGTACAGCTCAAAGAAGTGAACGAGTCAATTTCTTTGAGACACAAGAGTCTCCTGATCACACCAAAAATAATAATGAAGCTCTCCTTTTACCCTGAAACTGAAGGTTGATTTTAGCACAATGATGTATGTGAGATGTCTTCACTTTATCCCAAATGCTGTCTATGTTGATTTAGATTTTTTAAAAATCACTAATTTTTCCAATTTGCTCTCTTCCTCAGATTAGTGTAAGAGTCACCACAATGGATGCTGAACTGGAGTTCGCCATTCAGCCGAATACAACAGGAAAGCAACTCTTTGACCAGGTATGAGAAACGTCTGACTTGTAACCAGTGTGCTTTCCAATGACAGTCAGAAGCTTTTGAATCTAACTTAATTTGGAAGAATAAGTCATGGATTTTGATTGGCTTTTGTGTGTGATATTCTTGGGAGTATTTTTAACCACTACCTTACTGTAAAAAAGTACATGAAGCTATAAGCAGCAGTTAACTGGCATGTTACTTAATTTTATTACAGTGTAATTACCATACTAATAACATACATTACATGAGTTCTTTAACTTACTAACATTTTATACTGCAATTGTAAAAAGACATGGGAATACAGCAAAATACAATTGTTGTAAAAAAAAAAAAAAAAAATTAAATTGGTACTTTATGGAGTAACGGAGTGTGCTAATGTTCTAGTGAGGATGCACATTAATAATGGTTCTGCTTTTATGTTTTAAGGTTGTTAAGACCATTGGGCTGCGGGAGGTTTGGTACTTTGGACTCCAATACCAGGATACAAAGGGTTTCTCTACGTGGCTCAAGCTCAATAAGAAGGTGAGCTCTTTGGTATTTTGCGCCACAACAATGTCTTATACGCTGTTTTGCCCTTCTTTGTCAAGACTGAACTCAAGTCTATTTATAGAAGTATAATCTCTGCCCCTCACCCGTGTCACGTTTTATTTTAGGTGACAGCCCAGGATGTGAGGAAGGAAAGCCCGCTGCTGTTTAAGTTTCGTGCCAAGTTCTTCCCTGAGGATGTGTCGGAGGAGTTAATCCAGGATGCCACACAGCGGCTGTTCTTCCTGCAGGTGAAGGAGGGCATCTTAAATGACGACATCTACTGCCCTCCAGAGACGGCAGTCCTCCTGGCCTCCTACGCAGTGCAGGCCAAGTACGCCGACTACAACAAGGAAGTCCACACACCAGGCTATCTGTCCGGTGAACAGCTGCTCCCTCAGAGGTAACCCAGGTTTCACCACCATTTTAGTCTGGCAGTGAATGTCACATAGATGTCACCTTTCAGCCAGTGTGTTTGTAGGAGACATGTTTCTCACTCGCATGTCCTGTGCCCTCAGAGTTCTGGACCAGCACAAACTCAACAAGGACCAGTGGGAGGAGCGGATTCAAGTGTGGCACGAAGAACACAAGAGCATGATGAGGTAACCACTGACAAACGGATGCACTTGCAATGTTTGAAGAAGAGAAACATCTTAGCCCACTTGCTCTTTCAACAAATGCTATTTCAAGAGGATCTTTCATGCTCTTACCCCAAAATACAGACTGAAATGTGTATATTTGGGAGATTATTGCACCACAGTTGCATCCGATTCTACCTGACTGGAGTGTCTGCTAAACAATTTCTCAGTCTCCTCCTTAGTGATGCCATTGGTCTTTGGAGGTTTCAGTAAACACCGGGTCACTCTCACTACCTTGAAAATGTGTAGCTTGAACTTTTTCCTCTCAAGGCTTGTTTTCAGCCCTGTTGTTGTTTGTTGAACACATGCCACCTCTGTGCTCAGTGTCGTCTGGTTAGGTCTGTGTGGTGATCAGGGTCAGGTAGAGTGTAGACTACCCCTGTGCTTCAAAGTCAAAGCTCCAACATTTCAGGCTTTTGTGCTCCTCAATCAGTCTTTCTGAAGCACTAGTTAAAGACGTGTCTTATTTTGCCCACAGAGAGGAATCCATGATGGAGTATCTGAAGATCGCTCAAGATCTCGAGATGTACGGAGTCAACTACTTCAACATCAAGAATAAGAAAGGAACAGAACTGTGGCTTGGAGTGGATGCTTTGGGGCTCAACATTTATGAACAGAACGACAAGTAAGTTGATTCTAACAATTCTAACAATGTGATAATTGAAATTGCCATCAATTCACATGCTCAGCATAATTGGGGTTTGTTATCGTTACTAATACTAATATTACCTGTCCAATGTAATGCAGCTGACCCGGAGTTTTTGTTTTTTCATTGTCTTCAACAGAATGACGCCCAAAATTGGATTTCCTTGGAGTGAAATCAGGAACATTTCCTTCAATGACAAGAAGTTTGTCATTAAACCAATTGACAAAAAAGCCCCTGTATGTAAACCCTTAATAACAGACAACTTGTCAACAACTGATAAATCATCTGTCTATGTATTACTCCTAATACAAATCTGTAATGTTGCCGTTTTAGGACTTTGTGTTCTATGCTCCGAGACTGCGCATCAACAAGCGCATTCTGGCTCTTTGCATGGGCAACCATGAGCTGTATATGCGCCGCCGCAAACCCGACACCATCGAAGTGCAGCAGATGAAGGCTCAGGCTCGGGAGGAGAAGAATCACAAGAAGATGGAGAGGTAAGAGTCACGAGCTGGCGTCCAAGAAATGCATGTGACTTCTGATGTTTGAAATCATTTAGTAAATTCAGGAAAGAGCCTACTGTGGTAAACTACTTTCGAAAGATCCTCCTGATTACTGTATAATCCAATACATCTTGTATCTTGTGTACTGTTTCTATTTGCAATAGAGCTCTGCTGGAGAATGAAAAGAGGAAAAGAGAAGTGGCGGAAAAGGAAAAGGAAAAGATTGAAAGGGAGAAGGAGGAATTAATGGAGAGATTAAAGCAGATTGAGGAGCAGACGAAAAAGGCCCAACAAGGTGGGTGACCTGTCAGCATTCAAGGAAAGCTTGTCATTGTATTGTAATGAACGGTGACAATGTTTCCCTCACATGATGCTTAACTTTAGTGCTTCTCTCTGTGTGTGTGTGTGTGTGTGTGTGTGTGTGTGTGTGTGTGTGTGAATGTGTGTCTGCGCAGAGTTGGAGGAGCAAACACACAGGGCTATGGAGTTGGAGCAGGAGAGGAAGAGAGCTCAGGAGGAGGCTGAACGCCTGGAGACTGACCTGATGAGCGCTGAGGATGCCAAGGTGGCACTGCTGCAGCAGTCAGAGAACCAGATGAAGAACCAAGAGCACCTGGTCAGTTCAGTTATCAGAAACTATTACTACTACTTTCAATTTATTTTTAAACAAAATAAAAATGGGTTTGATGACTGAAAAATGTTGTATTCTGATGCTTCAAATATCAGTATGAAAAACGTCTAAAAGAAAATGTCCTTTTAGGCCACAGAGTTGGCTGACCTGACTTCCAAGATTTCCCTCCTGGAGGATGCCAAGAAGAAGAAGGAAGAGGAGGCAGAGCAGTGGCAACAGAAGGTATGATCTGAGTTTCTACTTTTTTATAGTAACCCTACTTCCCTTGATTGCAGTGACAGTTGTTGAAAACGGAAGTACAAAGGAGCATACTATATCACACTCAACTGTACAACTGATGACATGAAACGAAAGTGTTTCCTGCTTGTCATCGAGCCAAGCTTCATAACCGGATCACTCTGAAAAGTTTTTTTACATATGAAAATGACTTGCATCCATAGCAGTGAAAATAACGTAGTTACATACACATTTACACGGCTACATTTCCTCTTCTTCCCCCTCTTTCAGTCGGCTAAAACTAAAACGTATGCATTACAGCCACCATGTGGTGAGGAGTGAGACAGACAGACAGCCAGGTTACTCTGATGATTCTCAGGTTAAATCTCTCTTTTATATCCTCTCCATAATCGCTTATATTGTGTTTCAGGGATTGGCACATTTTTCTCAACAATTATAAAGTAGTGATTTTACTCATGAATGCCGTGTGTTAACCAAGGGGAACAGTCATTTCTTGCTGCATCATATGAAAACATAAATACAAGTTAATGGCACATGTGTCATGTGATCAGCTATATTGGCATTCAAAATGAGCTTAATGTGGACATGACAGAAATGAGTTAATCCTCAAACACCTGTCAAACTTCTGTCTGATAGTCTGCTGATCACATAGCCCCTCCCTTGTGACACAGCGAGGACAGACATTCCTGAGGTCTTGTTGTTGTGTGTGTTTGGGGGAGGGGTGAAAGCTCACAGCTCGCCTGATGTCTTTTTTGGTAAAAATCCATGTGTGCCAGTCCAGCTCCTTCATTGTTTTTTTTGGGCAGCGTGACTCGTGCTGTTTGTGGTGGTGACGGCTGGCTTTGTGTGAAGGAAATCCTGTTGAACTCTTTTGCACCATTATGATATTCACGCCGAGAGTGCTGTGCTAAGTGGTGGTTTCCATGTTGTGCATTTTTGGCAAACATTCAGTTGAAATTCCAGTCTTACTCATAATTGGCTCTTATTCCTAGCCGCTCATAGCACAAGCACTCTGGTTTATACTGTATTTCCTATATACATGTCCATACAATTTACTGTATATATCTCCAAAGTATTAAGAAAAGTAGAAAATAAAACAGGGAAACAAGGCAGAGAAGGAAAATACAATGGTCAGTCAGCTTTTCTAAGTGAGTCTCAGTGGAATGTCAGTTATGTTTTTACTTTCTCTTGCTCAGCGGCTTTAATTTCCCTTCTGTCCATTTTGAAGCACAAGTTGTCCTCTAATGCCCTGTGGCTGACGTGGAGTATTTAATAGACTGTTTAAATTCAGTGTTTTTAGTGTCCAAAATAAACTATGTTGTAAAGCCAGCAGGGTAGAGCTGAATTTGATTATTCACTGACTTTTGCTCTAGTGTCACCATGAGGTGGCCATTTTTGGCTTTTAGGGAAACTATTGGATGGAGTGCCATGTAATTTGGTGCAGACGTTCATGTTCCCCTCACGATGAATTGTAATAACTTTGGTGATCCCTTAACTTGTCATCTGGCGCCATCATCAGGACAAAATTTTACTTTGCGCAGTACCTTTATAACTAAATCCCTAAAAAAACTAATGACATTCCCATTAGCCTCAACCTTACATTGTTTTAAGTGCTAATTAGCACATGTTAGCATGCAACACATTACAAGTATGTTAGCATTGTCATTGTGAGCATGTTAGCAGGCTGACGTTAGCATTTAGCTCTAAGCACCACTGTGCCTAAGTACAGCCTCACAGAGCTGCTAGCATGGCTGCAGACTTGTGTTCGGCCAGTGGAGAAACAGTACTGCTTAAAAAAATAAACTATTGTAAGTTTTTTTGGACCATTGAATCTCTGTCTACTTATTCTTGACAGTCTACTCTGTCAAGGATATGGTCAAAATTATAGCGAGCCCTGTAATATAACACACAATCAACCTACTGGCATTCTCTGTTCCCTCAGGCCACCATGGTGCAGGACGACCTGGAGAAGACCAAAGAAGAGCTTAAAAACAAAGTGATGGCGGCTCACATTCAGGAGCCCCTCAACGCGGAGAACGAGCATGACGAGAACGATGAGAGCAGCGCTGAGGCCAGCGCCGAGTTCACCTCTGCCGCCACGTACAAGGACCGCAGTGAAGAGGAGCGCATGACCGAGGCTGAGAAGAACGAACGTTTGCAGAAACATCTTCTCGTAAGTCTTCGCTCATACCTCATATATAAGATCAATTTGATCTGTCAGTAAGTATTTTGCACATTCAGGGTGCTCATATATTCACATTAACATAGTGGCGTGAGATGTATTAATACTGTGATGACTGTATTTCCAGGTTTTAAGCTCAGAGTTGGCCAACGCTCGGGACGAGAGCAAGAAAACAGTGAATGACGTCATCCATGCGGAGAACATGCGAGCAGGACGAGACAAGTACAAGACCCTCAGACAGATCCGGTCAGGAAACACCAAACAGCGCATTGATGAGTTCGAATGCATGTGATGTCTGCATTCACCAATGCAAAGGCCCACCCAGCTGGGCCATTCTTGCCTGGACTGCAGTCCTGCCTCACTCAAGCCGTTTCCTCTGTACCCAAACATATCAGATCCACAGCATGACATGGTTGCACGAGCACAGCACAATGTTCAAATATGGATCTGGAAAACATTTGTTATCATTCCTAACTTTGAATTTAGGCAAGTCACTGGTTGAAAAGGGACATACTGTATTTTAGTAGTACATTCCTCACAAGGGGTTTAATGTAGCATATTAATAATGGGCTCACGCCACATTTCATGACTCATTGAGTAAGCATTTCTAATTTCTTTATATATTTCTTTCACATTTTTCTATCATGATCTCAAATTAAAAGTCTCAGAGACCAATCCAAATTTCAGTCTGAAACCTGCCTGTAGACATATTTCTGCTGTACACATGCAACGGTTCTTCACAGCAAGTTGGATTTTTCAGACAGTAATATTTCTCCCATGATCCGTTGCCCGTAAAACCAAATGCACTGTAATCTGTCTGTGTGGAGCGTTAATAGAGCAGTATTATTTTTTTTTGCAAATTTACAATTTATTTGCTTTACTTTTCATTTGACTGTATTCAAAATCTGCCAGCTGTTACAAATCATACAGTATTTACACCCCACTCACAAGGTGATATTAAAGATCAATTTCATGTAGATTTTTTTGTCTGTCTTTACATTTCTGAACATCTTCAAGTTAGACTACAAGGCTTTAGTGTAGAGTTTGCTGTTAAGGCTCAAACAAGTCAATTTACCTTTCATTTTTGTTTTGAAGCAACTGATGCAAATCTGCTGTCTGAAAAGCATTTTAATCACTAGCTAGAAGTTTGTGAGGTTGAATTTTTACCTGCAAAATCAAATAAAAATCATGTATTGTCTATATCTATATATCTACACAGCCCACATCTGTAGAAACTTGTCACTTTCTAAAATTGAGTGTAAATCAGGATATTGTTTAGTAATTAAAATACAGTTTTTTTTTGCATTGATATAACTAGTACAGCATAAGGAATTACACTGTAATTGTAACATGTAATGTTGGCTTTTGTTGGTGAACAAATGCCAATAAAGTCATCTGTAAAGGTAAAAGTTGTAGTTTAATGTTAAATACGCCGTCGTGTCACAGAAAACTTTTTTTCCACAAAATCTTCATAGAATTTGATGCATAAAATAAAAATCATTTCATTAAACATGCACTGGAAAGACATAGCTCACCTTTGCAAAATGAGTCAAAACAGACTTACTGTCCTCAGTGGGCACCATTTTCAATGCATGCATTTTTTATATATTGTATGTATTTAATAACATTTTGTAATTTGGATTTTTCAGATGTGATAAAATTATGGAAGGTGACAAATAGACACCACTGAGGATATTTTTGTATGATAAAATCTAGAAGTACTAGTCAAAGATAACAGTTTTTGTTCAGAAAGAAAACAGCGTTTTGTTATAAACTAATTGAACAGCTCACTGCTGTGATAGTAAGCTGATGGAACAAGCAACACACGAAAGCCTGTGATAGGACCAATGGAAAGCCAGCCACTACAGGAAATTCTGCTCATGGTATGTTTCCATGAATGGACATTTAAAACCAGGCCAAAAGCTTTTGTGTAAAAATGAACATGACATACTTCCTTGTGCCATTGTCCCAGATTACATTTTGGCATTCAGACGTGTAGGGTTTTGCTTGTTCTCAGATATTTAGAAATTAGTGTTTGAAAGATTCATTTTCATTATTTTGCTAATTCAAATGTAAATGTATTTTAGTGATAAATATTTCTTTTTATTTTATTTTATTTCTCTTATTGAATGAACATTTGTCATTTGTACCAAGATGCATTTTGATATACAGTATTCTCGCCCATTGCTGCGTATAGTTCTTGTATCTGCCGTGAAATATAAAAATGAAGTTGTTGCTATTTTGGATACCTTTCCATGCCTTTGACAATAACTTTTATAATGCTGCACTGTATGTTCTACCTGAAGCACCGTGTATTGACAGCCTTCTTTTAAGAATCAAGTGTAATTTCAACTCAAGTCATCATGTGTGGAAAAGAAATGTATTAAAAGATGCTACTCAATATTTTGCCTTGAAGCAAAAAGGACTGAAACATAATACTGTAAATTGACAGTCAGTGCCTTGCCCAGGTTTTTCATGAGATCTTGCTGCTTCAAGTCTTCCTTTCACCAAGGATAAAAAATAAATAAAAGTCAAATTAAACTGTATTTTCTTCTCCTGGCAGTTTCTGCATTTTATAACTATTACTATTATAACTACTGTTTCTGCCATAACTGAAGTATAAAACCAGTTTCATTTATGTCGTGTCTCATAAGCATCCTTATACCCCGCATTTCTTTAGGTTTATCTTGACATACATGCAATTCATTTATATGTTTACATTGACTCTGCATTACTCTACATAATCATACTCATCAGATCCACTTTTGGCCCTATGGTTAACAGGATTTAATCCAAGTTACCAGCACGCCTGCTGCTATGCTTCTACTTGCAGTCTTGCAATGAGCCACATGGTGGCAGTTTACCCTCAGTCTGCAATGAGGGTGACATGGCAACAATTTGAAAGTGATTCAGTTTATTCACATCAATGAACTGGATTGTCATAAACATAAAGTTCATGTTAATTGCTAGTGAACATATCTGTACATAGTATGTTTAAACATTTAAATAAATGCGACTTTGAGGTTAATTTTTCTCTACTTTACCAAAGCAAGTTCTCATAGCTTTTCATATAATTTCAAAACTAGCAAGGTCTCATTCACCAGATAAGAAAACATGGCTCCAAAAACTGTTTTCTGCAAACATTTTAAAAAGGTAAACACTGAAATGTCTCCCAGAGTTGATTTTTCCCTTCTGGAAAAAGCCTCAACTGTCACATATTTGTTACATTTTTGAAATCCTACTTGGAGAATTCAGTATATAATAAACCCAGTGATTGACAGGCAAGCAAGTAAGAAACTCTCTGTTTGATTTGCAGTTTAAAACCTATGAATCCAGGTGCAGATGCAGACAGCTTCCGCCTTTTCTATTTAAACAGAAGCACATCGCCATAGCCACACGCTTCTGCCACCTGAGTGTAACAGCATTTAACATTTTGTCATTAGTATGTTAAATAAAAAAGAACTGAAAATAATATTTTTTGAAGTATATGGGCAGTTCTTTCCTTTTCTGCTTGTAGTAGCTACATCATTAATTCAATTATTTGTGGTAGCTAAATAAATATTTCACCAAATAAAGTAGTCACAAAGTTTGTGCAGCTATTTTTGCAATAGGAAATTCAGTTAATTCTTGTTGAACGACTTGATGAAAATCAAGCATCTCTTTCTCAACACCAAAGGGAGGTGGTGTTTTTTCATCCCCCACTTCCCCTATATTTGTGGTATGAGTGGCCTGAAAAGGGTGTTGAAATGGTTCACACTCTGAACTGCCACTTAGAGATAAGCTGCCATGAGTCTTACTGTATGAGCAAAACTCATAGTGTATACTTCAGTGTTTCACAAAGAATGAGTCAGGATTACTGTAAATAGCTTTCATCGCTTCCTTGCTTCATTCTTCAGGTTGTGAGATGGGGACTCTAACTACATCCCACTGCCCTTCAGGTCCTTTACTGTAATACCTTATTCTCAAAGTGTCCAATAGTTTGTTCTAAATGTTACCGAAGGGTTTTGTCTAATGACTGAAATTTGTAAAACTTTCACAGCACTGGAGACTCACAAAAAGCGTCAAAAATTTCACAGTTTGGGAGGGAACAAAAAAGTGCAGATTTCATGCTTGAAAAAGAATGAGTATAATATTAAAATAATAATAATAATAATAATATGACTGTAAAGTGGGTCATAGCATTATGGTGCATTGGGGCAATCATGGCTGATCTGTAACAATGTAAAAGTGTTCACTGTCCCCTGCACGTTTAAATCATGTGACCAACACATCTCTCATGCCAAAACATCAAACTCATTTGCTTGTCAGTGCCTTTCCAAATAAATCTTTAGAGGTGCTGGTAGGTGGATTTTGTTACCTTTGGACAGTGCCAGTCTAGCTGTTCCCCCTGTTCCTATAGTCTTCTAAGCTAAGCTAACCGACTGCTGGCTGTAGCTTTATATTAATCGTACGACACATGAGAGTGGTATCAATCCTCTCATCGAACTCTCTGCAAGAAAGTGAATAAGCGTATTACCAAAAAATGTTGAACTATTCTCATTGGAGTTGTTTCTGATCTGCCACCGCTCCCTTAGGTGTGGTTAAGTTTGGGCAATTATAACTGCATACTAGGTTCTACTGATATTAGTTAACAGCTTTAACATGTTGTATTTGAACTGTGAAATATTAAAACCAAAGCAGTACGGCATTAGAATAACTGAAAGTTATTTAACAACATGTCGGACATTACCCACATGAAAGACTGATATATCCTCTTAAGATAATACTATATATACTACACTATACTATACTACACTATACTACGCTACACTACTATACCATACTATACTATACCATACTATACTGTACTATACTGTACTGTACTACATTACATTATACTATATTATACCATACTGTACTATACTACACTACACTATACTAGACTATACCATACTATATTATACTACACCAAGGGCGTAACCATGGTATTAACATTGGGGGGTTCACGTTTTTTTAAAGTGCATTTCCCACAATTCTATGATATTTATATATGAAAATTCTGACATTTAGATCATAGTTTTGAGGATTACATTGATCATTTGAATTCACATTTAAAGGAATAGTCTGATTTCTCTGAGATAGTGGCTGCCCCTCAACTTCATTTTGTTTTGGTCAGTTGCTGACTGTTTTACTGTTTACAGGCTAAAACAAGCAACTTCTTCTAAACGGTCCATCCGTGTCTTAATCTGATTAAGATGGGAGTATTGCTCTCCATGTAACCACAGTCATTCACACACAAGATGCATTTACCTGTAATGCCTTACTAAGCCACCTATTTAGCTGGATTCTTACACTTACTGTCTATGTGCTCCACTAAACTGCATTATAGTTCACATTCCACTTTCTCAGCTGATCATGTGTCTCCAGAGCCTGTCCCTGTCTGCCCACTGCTCCCAGCATGTCTCTCTGTGCTGCCTGCAGTGTGACCACATATCATTATTTTACCTAAAGAACAATGACTGATGACCTTGATGATCATTTTAATTTGATACACTGAATATTCTGCTCGTATTACTAGTTTTATTAACTTTAATGTAATCCTGCTGTTAGCTAGCTATATAGTAAGTGTATAAAGAACAGTGTACAACGTACAGTAGTAACAGCTACCTGATACGTTAGCTATTGCCTTATCTACCAACCTAACGTTACCTATTTTGGTAACTAGTAACTTACTGTCTGAAAAAAACAACAACTTCTATGTCTGTCTGCCGGTCCTGTTTTCTAAGCTTTTTAGGTAACGTTACTTCCTCCATTTGCTCACCTCCACTGACTGACCAAACTAAAAAACGTGTCAGATTACCATCACAGAACAGAAAGACTTAAGGGGATCTGATTCTGCAACAGCAACATGCTAACAGTGTCAAACAACCCCAGTTGTGTGCGCTAGCATGGGAGCTACCAAGTGTACAACTGGGAGGGGGGTCACACACTTGTGTTTTCCTTAACAAGCAAAAATACATTGAAAACAAATTTTTTACTGTATATTGGGGGGGACAGATTGGTAGTTTCTCAGTATTGGGGGACACACGACCCCCCCAAAGAATGTGTGGTTACACCCATGTACCACACAATACTATACTACACTATACTACATTACATTATACTATAATGTACACTACACTACACTACACTATATTATACTATATTATACTATACTACTATTACTACTACTAGCTAATAGCCTACACTTTACAGGTGCAGATAGTATGTACTTATACATTTGCATATTTACTGCATGAGTCACAGGACGCTATATGTTGTAGACTTCAGCATTTAGTGAAGGTGGTTCACATACAGAGCTGTATTAGGGTGCAGGTGCCTTCCTGATTAGCTGAGGATGCGGGTATTTAGACTAGAATCATTGTAAAGCTTCTCTAAGCAATCTGGGTTCATCACACTCAGCCTTTTTCTTTCCTGTATCTGTGCCCTTGATGTTTCCTCCCCTGCATGCTGCTGCAAAGAGTATTTTGATTAGGCTGGTACACACAGGCACACTGAAACAGCTTAGCATCCACCGGTCTACTCTGAACAGTTGGTATACAGAATATTAAATGTTCAGTCACTGTGCGTATTAAGGAAGCTCAGAGGGAAGTCCAGTGAGTGATTCTTGGTGCATTGGTGCAGAGTAACATGAGGAAGTTACACAGCACCGTGCATAGTACATTCTGGTCATTGCAAAAATATGTGGGTAATGTTAAATAGTGTAGCAATAAAATGTGACAGTAATAGCTTTTACAGTGTTCCTTGGAAGTTTAGGAATCCAGACATTATGAAAGCATTAAAGGGACTAGGTGGTGGGTGGGATGGATAGGCTGACAGGAAGTTGTTGGGTGCTCTGTGTCAAAGTAAAGCAACGTCCCACACCACAAGAAGGCTTTTGGACGACGACTGACAGATAGACCACCAATCAGCAGTGTAGACTAAACACTGATAGTTATCCTTCAAGCAGGAAGAAGCAGATGATGGCTATGTTCCAAAATTAGAGAAACATACAACTGACATTGTCATTAGATATGGTATCAAGATACAGAATAATAAAACAGACCATGGTACTTAATTTGATCTCATAGTTTTAACACTATTTCATCTATACTCTACACTGACTGATACTTGATACTGATACTTCCTTGATTTTTAGCATTATAAACCTGCATTTATACAGTTCCATAAGCCTGTTCTGAACGCAACAGTAAACACATGAATGCCACATAAGGCGAGCAAAACTGCTTAAACCATTATCTCAAAAGCTGTGAGCCACGAAAGCCTTCCACAGCATTTCACAACCATGACATGTTGACACTTTATTTCCACATATTTCCTGCGAGCTAGCTTTGCAGTTATCTTCCTTGTTTTGACTTCCTCTTTGCAACGTTGAAGCTCAATGGTCAAACGAATTGTCTTGTGCACAGTGTCATCATTGTGAACTCATGTGAGAGACAGAGGAGCGTCGCACTCGGACTCATCTGCTTCAACATCAACAGGTCTGAGCACTCAGGTAACAGACTGGTATCCAATTTCTAAAATACTGTGAACAGAAAACAATATCTTTATCTAAAAAGGAAAATATGTGCATGTTTTTAGGTCTTTGATAATGTTTGGTTGGCGTGCTACCAGTGTCTTCTTGTTAATTTATTCTACAGAGCCATCTTTGATTTTGCGAGATCAGGCCCCCCACTTAGTGTATTTGACAAGCTGAGTTTGACACTCTGTATCAGTGAGTGTCAGTTTGTCAAATACCCCAAGTGAGGTGTCACTTGTCTACAAATTTAACCCATCCCGGGTTACTCCACAGACTGAGCAGCCAACTCCACAGGGTGATCTATTCTACCACACCAAGGAAACTGACAGCGCCAAGGGAACAGGCTCGAAACGCTTTTCTTGTGAAACTTTTGAGGATATAAATAAGGAACAAGGTTTACAGTGGTTATGGTGAAGACAGACAAATGTTTAGTCATTGTATCATGTGATTTGATAAATCATATGTGAATTACTGTGCGTACATATCGTCATTTTAATGAACCAAAATAACTAAAAAAGAGGGGAAGATAATAGCCCAATAAAATATACAGTGACCCTGGAGCCTCATGAGTCCTCTTAATATTTTTGGGGAATTTATGTGTGATAACGTGATCTGCCAAAATGCATCGACCATGTGTAATAAAGATGAATGAGGTGCATTTTTCACAGGTTGATCTGTGATCTCTCAAGGGCTATACTTATATTCAAAAGCTGCTGGAAGTGCTGCAGACAGAAGCTTATCATCCAACTGACTTCTGAAAGACGACACTTATCGGTCTGCCTTGCATTTCCTGTTCCTGTGAGGTCATGCTGCATTGCCTATATGTGTAACAACACTCACTTCTACTACTACAATCCAGCACTATATTAGTGTCTGCTACTGTGCATCATTGCATGAGGTGGCTGGTAACACATGGTGTAAGTCATGTGCACTCTGTCTTGGCTGCAGAAATGAATGCATTTTACACTGCTGTGGTTAAGCGGGTCTTGTCTGGCCTCCAAGGCTGTTGGAAATGTTCTTAAATTAACATTGGTCTGGAACAGGAGTTCCAACACATGTTTTATAGCCATCTGAATAACTCTGAGTCTGTGAAAGAATCCTTTATATTTTTCTAAGATCAGTTCCCCATTAAACACAGCACAGACATCAAATAAGTGTGCCTTCTTCAAATGGTTGGGAATGCAATCTGTTTCATTGCACAAGAGCAATGGGCCTCCAGTAAGGCTGCCAAATTGTGCATTACATTACTTATTTGTGTTACTGCACCCCTGTTTCCAAAATGAAGTCAAAACCAAACCTGCAATACTATCTGACGTCCATGGGAATTGCAAAAAAAAAAAGTTGCATTGTCTGTCTGTCAGACAAACGAGCAGTTACAGCCTGTCACACATTTTTCATTAGAGGTTTTAACACGGACACCAAAGTTATCTGTGTATCTGGTGGATTCACTCCACTCTTGTTAAATTATAGTCTCATAGTATTCTGTTTCAAGCTGCCACTACATTCCTAGCTTTTCTGTATTTCTTCTTTATTTCGTGTCTTCTTTGCTGTGTTCTGTCCTGCATTTGTTGCTGAAACTCCACCACCACACTCTGTTTGCCCAGTAAGTGGTGGTAGAGCTCCATTCTTTGATCAGTTCTGTTCATGACGTCTGTTTCACATTGAAGAGTTTGATACTGAACACAACACACAAAGTAAGTAATTTCATACTAACATATGTTCGGTTTATCGAGGCATTCGTTAATTTATTCTGCAAAGAAAAGCTCAAATCTAAAACATGTATTAGATTAATAGTGCCACACCACAGGCTCAAAGATCTTCTGCTTTGTTTGTAGAGATACGATACACAATCTCTATTAAACTCAAAATATATTCTAAAATAAAGGTCAGGTCTTTGTGTTTGCATGTGATATACAGTATACAACAAGAAAATATACGATACAACAATTTAAGCACTATAGTTAGAATCCCATCTCAGTAAACAATCCACCATGGGGCTGTCTAACAGCACAGCTTTGACTACGAACGTTGCTTCATCACACTGATGGTCCGAGTGACTGAAGCTCATCATTATATCACTTTATCTAAGGCGTCAGCAGTTTTGAGTCTGTGCTCATGATTTTGTCATAATTTTGCGATACATTCATCAGTAAGAAATTTTTTTTTTTTTGAGGGGGGGTATCATTATTTTAAATATTCCCTAACCACTGTGCTCGACAGGAGTAACTTGAGAACCATGGGATGTGTGAATTTCCAGTCATGGAGCAGCAGACTTTGATACAACTGAGGAACAGCAGCCTAATATAATTAACAAAATGATATTGAAGTTAATTAATGAAATGATGAAAAACAAATGGTTCCCATTTACAACATGAGGTCGATATAGCAAAGTGTTATCTTTGTCAACTGCGTGGAGCAAAACTCCATCAGGACTTCTGTGTGACAGAAGTGAGACATTGTTGATGGTGTTGTTGACAAATGCCATGAATGCACCTATTTATATTGATGTTAAACATTTCTTGTTATTTTACAAGGTAATATATTGAGCATTTACTGTAATTACAGCATAAAATAGGTGAACAAGGGACCGCTTTATTCTACAGCCCATATATCCAGGACTTACACGACGATAAGGGAGCCTTCTCCCACATTCCAATGCTCTGTCCTGATGGCAGTACATTATTACTAAAAGAGTACTGTCAGCTTGAATCGCTCATGCATGCCTAAAATAAATTGGTAAAAACAAAAAGGAAGACTGACATATCATGTGTGAGTGATGATGTGCTTCCCACACTAGTCTTTATACTGTATGTTGTCCAGTAAACCACAATAAAGTTT
Source organism: Macquaria australasica (assembly GCA_005408345.1). NCBI lineage: Eukaryota > Metazoa > Chordata > Actinopteri > Centrarchiformes > Percichthyidae > Macquaria > Macquaria australasica. The sequence goes on along the minus strand of SEMN01000001.1, from coordinate 4,877,811 downwards.
GTTTCTGAGTGAAATTATATGTACCCAGCTCCTTAACTGTTTATGATATACAGGACATTAAAGCTGGTTCAGGTTCTCTAATATCAGTTTTAATCTCAGACATTTGATCCCAAACTATATTAATGTTCCCCAAAATGTTACCACTTTAAAAACATACACTATTTTATAGCTATAGCTATAAAAGGTACACCCTTGTTCACAGGCTAAGACAAATGTTTTGTTGCCAAGCAACAGTAATGTATACCATATTGATTAAAATAAGAATTCTACATTTAAAACCTTTTAACAATGTAATTACCAAAAGTACCTTTTTGTAAATTTATCATAATTTTAAAATACATGATGCCATAACCAATTTCATTGTAAATTTCAACACTGTCTTTTCATGTCTTGTTACCCATTAACAACATCATTGTGCCATGTAATTATCAAATAGGTAGTTATTTACAATAAACTTACAGTGTAATTTATTTTAAGTCCCTCTTAAACACAAAGTTGTTACCATCTATTCCCTGAAGCATTCTGTTCTTCACTTGATATATTTTTTTGTGTATAGTAAGCATTTAATTGATACACCATAGTACTAAATGATCACATTGTAATTTTCAAGCTGTAATCCGAAGCATTAACGTGTTTCTAGTATTTTGTCATATTATTTTTCATCACATTTACATACATGAGGGTGGCAGAATACTGCAAACACATGCAGTCCAGTGCAACACCATCACGAACTACGACCTCAATTATAAACAGAGATCATTTAACATCTCTCTGACAGTGTCAACCAAAACTGATTACTTTAAGTTTGTAAATGTAGAATTTATGGCAGAGCTGTTGTTGGATTTAATTGCTTTAGACTGTACAAGTGTACCTAATAAATTGGCCACTGAGTGTATATTAGTGCCAACAAGCTCTGTCACTGCCTGTAAATTACCATTTGGTACTGCTGCAGCATTTCAGATTAAGGTCATGTATTCTGTGCCACATAAGATACAAGTGAGCTGGAAGGAATCTGTGAGCAAGTAGAACTTCTCTATAATAGCAAGGGTCATATTCATCTACATTCATGAAGGGAAATTGCAGTCCTCTTGTCTTCACACCCATATGGGAATCAGGACTAAGTCCTGCTTTGGCCAGACACATTCCCATGTAAACATCATCAATGGGAAGAATGGTGAAGGACTGGGACATTGTATATGACTGAAGCTGTGTAGCCAGACAGGAGGAAGCCCCCACCACCATAAAAGGGGGTATTTGTCTGACTGGAATAAAATCCTTGTTCCATGGCGATCTAATGGACCCCTCATTCAGGATCAGATCGTCGAAGAGGTGCTTGTTTCCATTATAGTCCTTGAGGCTTTGGAGATACTCAGCCATGTTGTCTGTGTTGGCCAAGACGTCGTCATCACCATTTAGCAGGAAGCAAACATGTGGACAGTTTTTTTCCATCCACTCTAGGAAGAGTATCTGCTTCAAGGTGAGGTTGTGGAATGTGTCACTGAAGTCCCATTGGAGGATGTCATTGTGCTCGCGTTGCTCCACCTTGAGGAGTTGGTTCAGTCTCTCTTTCTCAAAACCAGTATCCCTCCTTCCTGAGATGAAGATCCTTGTAACCTCTCTTCAGCCCAGGTTTTGACCTATGAATGTGACTGTTACAGAAATTATTCATAGGACCATTCTTTGATCTACCACTGCTATGGTTAAGGTTTGCTGTTTTCTGGTGAGGACAGTCTCAAAAGCACACACATGAACCATTCTTTCAGAACATCCACTGACAAAATATCTCAGCACATTTTCTTCACAAGGGTGTAAAAATGTAAGCAATTTATTTTATATAGTAAAAATAATTCGTCAATTTTCAGAAGAGGAATGAAATTCACAGAAACATTGAGCACACAATTAAACCAAACTCCATTCAACAATACCTGAACATATTGGCAGGTCAGTGTGAGCACTCCCTCTGAGAGTAAGTGGTCAGTCTGTGCAGATTGCTATGGTAGTTATGTTAAAGGTGATGTCTAGGATACCTCTGGGGAACCTTTTGCCCTGGGCTCGGCCAATCGGGCAGTCTCTACGCCAAGGCAGCGCACGCTCCCAACAAGCTACATGATTCAAACAACGTCAGAGGGTAAACAGCCTTGGTAACACAGAAATTTAGATGACAGTTATTGTGATCTTTACTATCACCTTTGTTTGAACTTTAAACCTGTGTTACCGTGTGCTTTGGCTGCTTGGTCCACAACAGACACCTATAGACTTCGCTGGTCTGTGGGATCTACAGTCTAACAGGATATGAAGTGGAGGTGGAGGCTGAGGTGGTACGGGGGAATCCTGAATGAAATCCATAGGTAACATGACAATCAATAGCAGTCAATAATAATAATAATAATGGAAAGAAATCCCCTCTCTAACAAAGGAGGCCCATTTGTCCCTAGACAGCTCCCAAAAGCTTGGAGTATAAATAGCAGGCCACCAAGACTCACTGCATCCCACAGGTAACTTATCAATGTGTTAAACAAAGTGTACATTTTTTTTAATGTAAGTAACAGTGTTGTGATAACTCTACATCGCCTGAGGTGAAACAACAAAATGACTCAATTAAAGGCCGTTTGTGTTTTGCAATTATTGTTACAGCCCTCCCTCTCTGCCTGCGTCATGATCTCACCTGCTCTCTGTTTTGAGGTACCACCCCCCACCCCCTGCTGCTGAACCTGTCATAGGAGCTGCTGATCCAGTTTTACACAGCAAAGTATCGAGTCTGTTCTCTGCACGTCATTCACAGTCTGGTCCGGATCAGCCTCCAAACAGGAACAGCTTGCATCAAACGGTGAGGTGTGCGGAGAAGATCACTGGCGCAGACCTGCCCACCCTGCAGGACTTGTACACCTCCTGAGTCAGGAAACGGGCAGGGAAAACCTCTGCAGACTCATCACACCAAGGACACATTCATTATAACACAACTTCATTATATGACAATTTAAGGGCTACAGTTTTTAGCCCTTCATTTCCGGTGAGTCCTCCTGGATGGATGATTCTAAAAAAAACTGGAGTTGTATAATAGTAAGGGGGGCACATGGGACAGAAGACAAAGTTCCTCGTTAGAAATATAATGTAGGAAGTCATATATTCATGTCTGACAAAGGTTTCCCACTGCAACAGTATTTTTTTGGTGTTGTATAAGTCTGGGACTGGGCACTTGAATGTGAATGACACAATAAATAACATAACTAACTAACCAGCTAATACTAGTATCATTACAGAAACATGCATAATTGACTAATGTCTACAAATCTGTTGCTCCGGTGTATGCTGGGAGGCTCTCCACTCTACCTACTTTTCCGGGATGCCACAATATTAAAACAGTCCAATATTAAGGATAAGCATGTTCTGTTCCTTGTACTACATGTTTGCTTGAGAGGAACATGCAGATATGTGCATACAACATTTCATCAAGATTTGTATATGTTTGATCAAGTATCACGTCAGAAAGAGGAGATCCTCTGTTGTACGATAATGCATTGAAGTCTTATTACTGCAAAAACAAATGACCCGACTCCTGACCTTTTGGACAACAAGTACTAACTGACTTTAAACAGATGGCAGTAAGGTAAGGAATATCACATTCATCCTCATTGTAATGCTTGTATTACAGTTTCTTTATTTCACCAGAGTGGTGCCGTTAGTCCTACTGGCACATGTTACAATTGCATATTCTTGGCAGTGACATTTTCACATGTTTAATATCAGTACTTAATTTGCCACTAAGCCTGTCCAGCTAGTGGATGGAGCTATTTTCTCACAGGAGGTGGTACAAAGACCCCATGACTTACATAAACTGTGGGGGTAGGGACTGAGGATACTAATCTTCATCATGGTAAGAAACATCGTGTATGTTTTTTTTTTAATCAAATTACTACAAAGAAAGGTCTCTAGAGAGTTTTAACCCTCAAACAATGCATGCTGGGAAGTATGCTAATATGCAAATCACGTTCTTTTGGTGATTCAATTCAGTTCAATTCAGTTTTATTTATATAGCGCCGTATCATAACAAAGTTATCTCAGGGCACTTGATCCCTTAACTGTCCATCTAGCGCCATCATCAGGTCAAAATCCATTACTTTGCATGACAACCTCAGCTGTACTTTGTGTTTACTGCTGATTAGCAAATGCTAACAGGCATGCTTATCTCTTAAAACATCAGCATGTTAACATCGTCACTGTGAGCATGTTAGCATGCTGACGTTAGCTTTTAGCTCAAAGCACCACTGTGCCAAGCTGCACAGAGCTGCTTGCATGACTGTACACTCTTGGTCTTTTTTTTTTTTTGTCATTTTCTAAACAGCTGGTCACTGTAGTTTCTAGCAAACCATATTCAAACAGGAGTAAATAGAGCATTTATTGGGGACTATTTTTAGCCAAGGACTAATACACATTTGGTGTGCTAGTGACACGTCACGTCACAGACAGTGTATGTGGGACTGAGTCAAAATAAACTACAGTACCATGTTCATGGTAATGAAGGAACGTGTCACCCAGTGCAACGGTGTGACTTGTGTTTTTTAATAGTTTTCAGACAACAATAGAGGTCTACGGCACAGACGAGATGCATCTGCAGGGTTGCCAACTCTCACGCTCCTGGCGTGAGACACACGCTTTCACGTTCAGTCTCACGCTGCCCAAACAATTCTGCCGCCAAAACACTGCGACAGCAACAGAGATGAACAGGCGAGCGTATATCCTCAAATCTTACAATACAAAGGTCCCACTCTCGCCACATGTGTAAGGTGCATACTTTTTTAAACCCCGATGGTTATTTGAGTCCATATGTGCACGTGATAAAGTGCACATGCTCGTATGCATGATTAAGCCCATGGGCCATGGCATCAAAATCTCACTCCAGCCGGGTACCCAAAATTGGCAACCCTGATATCAGGCTTTGGGTGCGTAGACAATATTCATTAGTAGGATCAATTCATACGTTGTGTTGTTTTGTGTGACTAAGTGTGAGGCAGTGCTGCATTAAATAACAGTTAGAGGGACAGGCTCAGCTTCTTCTTGTCCATACTGGTAAACACCCTGGCCAGGAATGAGCTCCTGTACAGTGTGTTGAATGTTCTGGAGAGACAGCCTACATTTTCTCCCCCCCCCCATCGTCTTATTTCAACAATGGTTGAATGAAATACAAATAATTTGCCATATAAGTTGATGTTGCAGAAAAGCAAACTAGCTAAGCACTGCCTTTCCTACTTAGTGGTGCAGTGTGACCTTGTTCATTGTGGATGTTGCTCTCAGTGTCACTCTGACTTGTGCTTGGAGGAGCCGAGCATCCTTTTGGAAGAGATTGTTAATTGAGGTAGAAACATGGTTGAAGGAGGATTACTGGGTACCTGCCTGCTACTAAAAAGTCAAATAAAAACATCACTGAGCTCACATAATTACTTTTTCAGTGACTGGCTTAACATCATTAATATGTTCAGTCGTATCTCATGCAGTGACACTTAATTGAGAAAGGGGTTTTTGTTTGAGTAGATGATTTCGGTGAGTTAGGCATGTCTGAAAGGTATAAATAAGACAACAGAGCAACACAAATGCTACAGTATTAGCAACCTCAAGATTTTGCACTGCACTTGTTGAGTTCTGCACTGAATATTTGCTCATATGGTCCATTTGTACGAGGGCTGTCAACAGTTTAAAACAAACATTAATTAATTGCATTTTCAAAATTGAAGTACATTAGCATTTGAAATAAAATACTATATTTATACTTGTGTATTGCAACAGTAACAAGAAAAATATGTGCAAAATATGCAGTTAAAAGATCAGTGTAATGAAGATCCTCTTCATTACTAGTATTGGTAGCACAATGTGTGTAGTTCTGGGTAAAATAAATGAATAAATACACAACACACACCTGAAGGATTGAAGGCTTTTATTGAAATTGTTGCATGATGTGTGTTGCAGATAGTGTAGCCCTGGGAAGTCAAGCATACATTTATTGTGGCTAGTTGGGTACCGTAGCATAATCTGCTTATGGGGTAGTACCTTCGCCAAATCTAGGGATTAAATTTACTGTTCATTGTTTAAGTGTGCAGTGGTATAATGTGCATTGTTTTCGGGTCACTCACCTCTGTTGTGTCTCCTCTTCAGGGTGTTCGGGTAAAAGAGTCCCTGGGGGTAGCTGAGCGCCTATTTGAAGGTTCCGGGAGATACCACGTGGTAATTAGTGTAGGGGTGTGGAGGTACTTTAATCTGCTGTTTCAGTTTTTGTGGTGGTATTGTAATGAGTAATATGCAGGAAGATGATATGCACTATCTGACAGTAGTGTGGGGTACATGTGTTTTAATGTATTGATTGTGTTTTTGTATTTTTGAGGTCTGGGGAGGGATTGGGGTCCCTATACTGTGGTAGTGGTCGAGGTCGTAACCAGCAGCAGGCTATATAAGGCTGCCACTTTCCATCAAGCGCTACTGCTGTCAGGACCACATGCATCCTGTGGTCCACAGTATTTTTTATGTGAAGATATTCTTGTGACGTATTTATTGTGGGTGAAATAAACACCTGGTTGGTATGCATCTAACCTTGGCCTCAAGTCTCCTACTGTTTAAGTCCAGCTGCTACACGGCCATCCTAACAATCAGTATTAATGGTATTGCTTTCTCAGGACAAACACGTGGTATTTTTTATAAAGCATAAGGTGAGTCACACACAGCTGAAGGATGGAGCATGTTCTGGCAAGATCTCTGTAACACTGAAATGCTTCATCAACTAGTAAGATAATTAAGATTGATTTGCACAGATTACTTTTGCATTTGGACTATACCAAGGTTATATTAAGGCTGTCCATGAGACAATCTGAGCAAAGTTTGGCAAAGGTGAAGGTGTTTATGTGTCTGTCAAAGGGGGAAAACTTGGAATGAAGTTGCCAGTTAGAGAGATTTTTTTTTTACTTAGGCTGCTACTGTCAAAACAAACCTTTAAGGCTTGATCATAGATTTAAACTCCTATTTTGTAACACACTGTGCATTCACTAAGCCAGAACGAGAACTCTTTACCTTTAAATGCTCAAATACTGAACAGTAAAATATATTTTTCTCTTACAGCAGGTGAAAAAAAATCCCAAATACTTTTCTTTAAAAAATGGACCCGCATTGTAGTTCATTCTTCACTAAGAGATGTAATGAGATTTTATTGTGAAAGAGATATCATTTTGTTAATGTGACAAATCACCATTGGCTCAGTTTCTTTACTCCACCAAAGTGAACCAGAGTTGGCAGTGTGACTTAAAGTGTAGCTACACCCTCAAATTCAGCTAGAACCCTCTCTCTCAGCAAATTTAAAAAATGCAACAAGTGAGGGGACAACGGCTGTAGGAGGTGTGGCCTCGTGGCTACTTAGTGTGTGGGTCAGGAGACGTGAGGGAGACTAACTGACACTGATTAGAGTCTTTTTTTAAATATAAATTTCATGACATAGACAGGTCCCAACTGGTTGACTCTATGTCAGCATTTGCCGTGCACGGTTCAGGGCTGATTTGAAACAGTAGATGGCGTGTTGAGCCATTTTCAACCCATGAAATGCCGATTTTTATACATTTGGTAAGAAATGTCAATATTAACACCAGCATTGATGTGTTTCATCACAGTACAGTCATATCATTTAGTTTACAGCTCAAAAAACATGTTTAACTGTGCAGTACCTCTTTAATGACTGAAATGACCATACCAGCTTTGCATGTTTTAGCCAATTTACTACTGTACAAATCTCTTAACATTTTGTAAACAATGCTGGAATGTATTTTTAACAATGCTAGTGATATGGCTCAAAATGTCACTGTTTCCAATACTAATGCCATTAACATCAGCCTCAGCTTTACTTTGTGTTTAATAGTAAGTACCGAATGTTAGCATGCTAACACGCTAATGGCTGTAGACTCTAGTTACACTGGTTTCCATTCATTTTTATACAATAGAAATATTTATTAGCACAAAGGTGAAATTTGTTTGAGTTATGTAATTCATCAACGAAGGTGTGTAAAACATAGTGAGGCATTGCCAGTTGATTATCACACCTTTATGAACATTTATAGCATGCAGTCGAAAATTCTCAGCAAAACAATATACATGGAAAATATACATGATTTGAAGTTAAGGAGCTACAATTTGCAATTTAGACCTTGAAACAAAATACATAACAAAAAGATGAGTGTTCTTGAAATGATGGGCCCCTAAAAAGATTGTATTCAGTGCTCTGAAACAATACTATATTTACTATAATCCCAGACAATTTCCTGGGCCCTTGTTAACCTCTGAGCGTCATTCAGGATTTTCCATTTAGTGCAACTGCACATCAGAGGTGCTAAGTTTAGTTGAGAAAATGTCAAAAGGGAAAAACTATATTAAGTTCAGTAACTCTTGTGACAGACGAGATTTTGTACTCAAGTACATTTTCTTGGTCATTTACTTTCCAGTTTCCTTTCTGAACTGACCAGCTAACACATTGCACTTCTACAGCTATTAATGGTTAAATAAGTTCTGATGTTTGCTAAATATAAGCCAGTGCTTTACCTAATTTGATCACTGTCTTAGTTGTTTAAATAGCTGCCTGAAGACAGCCATAACTAATGAATGCACTGTGTGAATGCCTGACCAACTCTAGAACTGCTTCAATATATCTGAGGATATATCTGATTTGACTTAGTGCACAAAGTCAATTCCAATTTCAAGTCGGTTCCAATAATGTCAAAATATCATACTGAGGGGGAAAATTTAGTGTAACCCTAGATTTTGAGTTTTAAATGACTAGTGAGATGAAATAGATGTTTTTGTTTTGAAATTATTATTCATGAACAAAAAAACACAATTTTGAATGCATCACATTTGTGAAGTCAGACCCCTGTGTTGAGCTGTGTGGGAGGCTTCAACACTAAATGGAGGATTGGATTAAACACGAAGAGTTTCCTGACACACTTGCAAACCCGTTGTATTCATTTTAAGCTAATCAACCTCTCCGCGTTCACTGACCTGTTAAACCTCACTTAATGAATGATACAAAGCATGATGTTTGTTCAGTTCCTTGGATAGATGTAAGATGTGAAAGCAAGAAGGCTGCATCCATCTAACAAAGTGTGATTTCATTATCCTGATAAAAGTGAACTGTATACAAGGCCCGCTGTTCAAGTTCAAATGAATGTCATATTTGACTTTGGTACAAAACAGACCTTTTTTTTAAATATGCTTAGGTGTTAAGACTTCATTAGATCGTGTTCCTCTCCACATTTCTTGCACCAAGTCTGTAAAAAAAAATCAAATAGGCAAAATTACTTAATAAAAAGTAATAAAGAATTAATAAAATAATCACAGAATCTAAAAAATATCATATTGCTTTATTTGGAGAATATATTAGTTGTATGATTTTAAAATGACAAAGAAAAATCAAAATGTCATTGACAAAACTGCTCATATTGGCGTACAGAAGGCTTCCTGTACATCTGTTGTACTTGTGTACAGTAAGTCTTACTGTACTTCTGCCATCATAATCATTTGACAGGTACTGTATTTACATAACCACTCAGGGATTTAAAATTGAATCCAGAGTTTGTTGCATACTAGAGCTTTCACTGACTGCGAACAAATGTGAAGCAAATGTGAACATTAAGCATCATGGACGCCAAGATGGACGACTGAACTGAAGAACGGGTCCCCGATTTCACCCCTTTATATATACTGGAATTAAGTGGACCGGATGAAATCCAACTGTGGTTTGCTCCGCTTCGCAGGGGAGAAAGAAGCTTATCAATCACAATCACACACACGGACTACTGGCATCGTCCTCCTCCTGTTATGTTGTGGACTATCCCGTGGATACTGCCTGGGCTCACATCACTGCTCCTTCCCTGGCCACCTGGCTCCTGGTCTGCAGCTAAAGCTAGCTCCGTGCCGCCACTACACTCCAGGTCAGACCTCCACTCCCTCAATAACCACCTGCCTCCGGACTGTATGGACATCCTCACAGAGACTGGTTCACTCCGCAAACACCGTCCCCCACACAGGGGCACTGGCCGTAACTTTTTCTTCCATTCCACGTCTCCACACTCCATCCCGTCCATTTGGTCCCATAGCACTTCTGCACTACGTCATCACAACAAACAACACGTGAATCTGGCTAATCTCCACACAGCCAATCACAATGCAACGCCACCTCAAACTGGCCCTACTTAACACGTGCTCCATGAACAATAAATGCCACATTCTGAACGAATTCATAACAGACAATAACCTGGATTTCTTCTGTCTCACTGAAACGTGGCAAAAACCTCTTGACTATTTCTCATTAAACCAAGTCACCCCATCAGGATTCACTTACATCGACAAACCCCGTCCAGAAGGCCGGGGAGGTGGTATTGCTGCTATCTATAGAACGGACATTAAAACAACCACCATCTCCATCCCTACTGTTCCCTCTTTCGAACACCTGGTTTTCAAACTCTCTGGTCCCACTCCCCTGGTCGCAGCTATCATCTACCACCCTCCCAAACCAAACCCCTCCTACCTCTGCCATCTCTCTGACCTTCTGACCCAGCTCTGTGCCGTATCACCATCTGTACTCCTCCTGTGAGATTTTAATATTCACATCGACGATCCAACCTGTAAATATGCCACAGAATTTCTGGAAATGCTACACTGCTTCAACTTCTCTCAACACATCAACTTCCCCACTCACAACCGTGGTCACACCCTGGACTTGGTTTGCTCCACCGGTCTCACCATTCCTCATCTATCCAGCCTCAATCCTCACATCTCTGACCATTTGGCCATCACAATAGATTTTGATATTCCCATCCCCACCCCAAAGCACAAATGCACCATAATTTTCAGAAACCTCAAATCCATCTCTCCCTCAGCTCTCTCAGCCTCCATCACCTGCAAGATGTCTGCCTCCCCTCCACTGCCCAAATGAGCGGAGTCCCCCCTCCCTTCACCTCTCAGCCTCTATCTCAGTTCTCCCCTGTGACCCCAATGCAACTGTCCACCCTCATGTCCGGAATAAACAACTCCACCTGCACTCTGGACCCTATACCATCCAAACTTATCAAGGACTGCCTCCCTGCCATCTCCCCACTCATCACTGCAATCATTAACTCCTCCCTCAGCTCTGGAGCAGTCCCTCACTCAAACTGGCTGCTGTCACACCCATTCTCAAAAAACCTGGACTCAACCCTGACATCATGTCCAACTTCCGGCCCATCTACAATCTCCCCTTTCTATCAAAAATCCTTGAACGTGTTGTCGCCACTCAGCTAAAATCCCACCTCATCTCCAATAACCTCTTTGAACCATTTTAATCTGGCTTCCGTTCTAAACACAGCACTGAAACAGCCCTCCTCAAAATCACCAATGACCTCCTCCTCTCCTCAGACTCTGGTAACCTCAGCATCCTTATCCTCCTCGACCTCTCTGCAGCCTTTGACACCATCAGCCACACCATCCTGCTCTCCCGCCTGGAATCATTTCTCAACATCACAGACACTGCACTCTCCTGGCTCAAATCCTACCTCACTAACAGACACCAGTTCATCCACATCAATAACTGCACTTCCTCCACTGCTCCTCTGTCCCAAGGCGTCCCCCAGGGTTTGGTGCTTGGTCCCCTCCTCTTCATCCTCTACATGCTCCCCCTTGGTAAAATCATCTGTCATCACGGCCTCCAGTTCCACTGCTACGCTGACGACATCCAACTATACATTTCCACAAAAGCCATCACCACCACGACTCACTCTACACTCACCAACTGTCTCACTGAAATTAAATCATGGATACAAACAAACTATCTCCAACTGAACAGCGATAAATCAGACATACTCATCATTGGCCCCACATCCCGCACCAAAACCACCCACAACTTCAGCCTCACTTTTGGCAACTGCACACTGTATCCCTCCCCACACATCTGCAACCTTGGAGTAATGTTCGACAGCCAGCTAAAATTTGATCATCACATAAACCACATCACAAGGACTGCCTTTTTTCACCTCAAGAACATTGCCCATCTTCGCACCTCACTCTGCTTCTCTGCTGCCGAAACCCTCATCCATGCATTTGTCACATCCAGCCACATTCAATTCAAAATCCTCCTCCTCTCACACAAAGCTCTTAATAACCAGGCCCCCTCCTACCTCACAGACCTGCTCCACCACCACATCCATTCCCGCAGCCTCCGCTCATCTGAAGCCAACCTCCTCTCCTTGCCTGCGCGGACCAAGCACCGAACCTGGGGTGACAGAGCCTTTTCCTTCGCTGCCCCCTCCCTCTGGAACTCACTCCCCAAACCCATCAGAGACTGCACTGATCTCCCCACCTTCAAATCCCTGTTAAAAACTCACCTTTTTAAACTGGCTTTTAATGTGTGATCATGTTGTGTCTAGAGCCTGATTATATGTTGTGTCTTAGTGTTTAATGTTGTTTTATTGTGTCTTAGTGTTTAATGTGTCTAATGCTGTTTTATTGTGTCTTAGTGCTTAATGTAGTTTTTAGAGCTTGACTTTATACTGACATCTATTTTATCTTGTACAGCGTCTTTGAGCACTTGTAAAAGCGCTTGATAAATAAAATGTATTATTATTATTATTATTATGAACTAACTGAAGGTGAACTGAAGCTTCACTACAGCAGCTACAAATACCGTCAACCCCGTCATCTGAGAGAGCAACAGAGTGCACACCTTTATATTTGGGTAAGCAGGAAATCAAAACTACTGTCCCATTTCCTGCTGATACAAAAGATTATCTGGATTATCTGGGTTGCAAGGTAAACAGCAAAACACCAGCAGGAAGGATATGTTTATCAATGCAATAGATTATAATGCATGTTCAGTGGTCTAAGCAAAGACTGTGTAATCCTGCAGCACTGGCCTGGTCTTGTACTCCAACCTTCTGCCAAAACTCTGAGCCGCTGAAGAGTATATAATAGGCTAAAATGCAACACTGCTCTTAGAACATGCAGTATCTTGTAGCTGGATGTGTATAGTAGACACAAGTCTCTGGTGTTGAAGTCAAAGTCACAGTTCTAGTCTCTTCAGCTGGTGATCTTTTTTATGTTAAGTCACAGTTTCCTTTAATAAAAATGATAAGTGAAAAATGCATCACTTCCTATTTGTACGTACTGTACTGTTATGATGCAGTTCCTCTATTAGCCACTAGATGCTGGGTACAAGGAAAGTCAGATTGTACTGAAGTTCCAATGTCACTATGGTCTCAGTAAATGTAACGCTTTTTAAAAATCCACTTTATTAAAAGGATGTTGAAGCTCAAAGAGGTGTGTTTAGGAATGTTTTTGCTCAATCAAACAAGCATGTATGAGTATGAATAAAGTTAAAACCATCCCTTCAGAAATCTGTGGATGAAGTCACAGACATCCATGTTTATCTACAGTCTGTAGTTTTCCCAGAGAGAATCTAAAAGCAAACACAGCCATATTTGGCATTATTTCACCCAGTTCTTTAGGTCTATCAAAATTTAGAACACATATGGTATGTACTGTTTTCACTGTTCCTCCATGAAATGCACAAGAAAAGCTTTGTGTCATATGAATACAGAATACACAGTCGAGACACAGCACATTACTGACCACCATCTCCTGGACTCAAAGACAACTGTGACTGAATCTGTGTAATCTGGTTTGTAGATAGGCAGTTTGTATTGTCTGCCGGGAAGGATTTTTTTATTCAGTGAAGACCATCTGGATTAAGGAAAACATGTTTCAAGAAAGGAGAAAAACTGATGGACATGATAATATTTAGAAAACGGTTATTTTCTGTGTTTTGACTGCACCACAGGTGCTACCATGTGAAGCTGGACTTGGAACATAAAGTACAATCCGTGACTGCAGAGTTGGCACCTGTAATGTAATAAGTTCTCTGTTAATATACTTATACCATATAAAATGCTAAAAGCAACAGTTCTAGCAATACAGGGGGGTAAATGAACGACATACATGAGAAAATTAAACTTTTTGTATTTTATAATAGAACAGTATGTGTAAATATTCAACTATAATATGCGAATCTCTGTTGTTTACTACTAGTGTACATTCCATGCAATGTCAGACTGGCCTGATTAGATTCCTGCTTCAAACAAACATTAACAGACAGCATAACATCTCATTCTAACACACCATAACACCAGGTCACAACTTACTTACCTGTGTTTACTTACAGGTAAGCAATATAACAATGCTAAGTGCCTCGTATGTCAACAAAAGTCATATAAATGAACCCAACTTAGCCATTATTACATCAATTCAACATTTAAGTGTGACTGATATAATAACTGAGTGTATATTACCACTTGGCTTTATATCAATATAAAATTCTAAGATGAGTATGGAGATCGAGCAAGGAGATTATTGTTTATGGAGACATTTAAATTGATCTTTGTTTGTTTCCTGAGAAATCTTTTTCAATGCACTTGTTTGCTTTTTGGCAATACAAATTTACCTCCAATAACGTGCCTAGTATAATAATGTACATCCAAAAATTAAGTAAGTTGTTTGTTTAAGATTTCCAGCAACTTACAGAAAAATGTATACTCTAAGAGACTTCCAATCTGTCTGTTACATTAAGCCAAGATAAACTGTCATGCATGTCACCAACATGTGTTGTGTAAGAATAAGAGCACAGAGGGCTGCTTTGTTCGGAGCTATTTGCAATATCTTAATGATGAGTGAGTGTTGGAGGCACCAGACCAAAATGAAGACTACTGACATCACACCTCCTGTCACCTTATATTTAACTTGAAGTGCCTCCTTAACACTGAAACACCTGTCCCCAAGTTACTCACAGTCATTTCAACACGCTTTGACCATGATAATACCGAAAAGTTTGATTTGTTGAAATTGCTCAGTAGGCACATCCTTAGACATGCAACTTAAGTTTCTTATTATTTGTTTCACAACTGACTGCAAGTCTCTGTTCTCTGTTTGCAATATTGTTGAGTCATCCACGTACATACAACCCTTTCCTTGTCTAGGATTAATGGTAAATAATTTGTAAAAAAAAAAAAAGAAAATAATAATGGTCCTAGACAGCTTCCTTGAGGTATCCCGCAACTAGTAGATTTTACACTACAATGATCCATCAAAAAAGACCAAAGTTTCCAATTGGTGTCAAGCCAGAAAAACGCAATCCTCATGAAAATAACATTTCAGTTTGTCTAATAAAAAAAATTGTGATAAATTAAGTCGAACGCAGCACCACAGTCAAGACCCCTACCATATTTTTCTCAGTCTCTCTAAGCCAATCATCAGTCATCTGATTACCGGATAATGGTAATTACAGAAGGTTAGAATAGATACCGTGGTTGCATACATTTTTGCTGATGTATTTTTGTGTTCCTTTGTTTAGGGCGAAAGTATTGAAATACAACGATGCATTACGAAGCTGATCTTGTCGCTTTAAAGAGAATCACATACATTAGATTCTACAAAAACAACAAAATGATTTAATATGTCAAAAAAAAAAAACATCTGGGAAATTATGGCTGCATCTGCTTAAAATGGAAACTGTCTGAAGCTCATTAAGAGGGAACAATTAGCTCTCAGCAGGATTTCTGTGGCGTAAAACCACAAAACTACACCATCAGAAGTTACCAGAGAACTCATCTGTTACACTGTCAACACAAAACGGCTTCTAAAAGCTTCCATCGTATTCAATCCAGTCCAAAAATTTTGTTGTTGTTTGTCTGTCATTACATCAAAATGACCACAAACTGGACAAATAATGCCTCTTGGATATCCTTCCCATCTCATCCATTCAGTTTGTTTGATGTAGACAATAACATACTGTACTTGAGATTTGGAGCTGGGCAGGTTTGGCACTATTCAATTCAATTCAGTTTTATTTATATAGCGCCATATCATAACAAAGTTATCTCAGGGCACTTTTTCGAATAGAGCAGGTCTAGACCGACTCTTTATATTTACAGAGACCCAACAGTTCCCACCATGAGCAAGCACTATGCGACAGTGGCAAGGAAAAACTCCCTTTTAACAGGTAGAAACCTCGAGCAGAACCAGGCTCAAGGTGGGCGGTCATCTGCCTCGACCGGTTGGGTTGAAGGGGGAAGGGGGGAGCGGGAGAGAGAGAGCAGGAGGAAAGAGAACATACAGCAGCTCAATACAGCATAGATATGGTAATGGCATTGATGTTAACACCAACAGAAACAACACTAAGAGCAACATTATAATAGCAATACTAATAACAACAACAACAGCAATAGCATCAGCGGGTGCAGAGCAGGAGCACGGGGGCAGCAGGCGGCAGCAACCACAGACCCAGACCTCCACAGCTCCAGAGGCAGAAACACCTGCAGAAAGCAACAGAAGGGGAGGGGAGAGAGAGAGAGGAGAGAAAGCACACAACTACGGGAAGAAGTTGAATTAATAACAAGCATTGATGGGATATGAGGGCATACAGATGGAGAGGAAGAGGAGGAGAAAGGAGCTCAGTGCATCATAGGAAGTCCCCGGCAGTCTAGGCCTATAGCAGCATAACTAAGGGGGGGCTCAGGGGTCACCTGAGTCAGCCCTACTATAAGCTTTATCAAAGAGGAAAGTCTTAAGCCTACTCTTAAATGTGAGGAGGTTGTCCGCCTCCCGTACACAAACTGGGATCTGGTTCCACAGGAGAGGAGCTTGATAGCTGAAGGCTCTGGCTCCCATTCTACTTTTAGAGACTCTAGGAACCACAAGGAACCCTGCATTCTGGGAGCGCAGTGCTCTAGTGGGGTAATAGGGTACTATGAGCTCTTTAAGATATGATGGTGCCTGACCATTTAGGGCTTTGAAGGTGAGGAGAAGGATTTTAAATTCTATTCTGGATTTTACAGGGAGCCAGTGTAGAGAAGCTAATATTGGAGAAATATGTTCTCTTTTTCTGGTTCTTGTCAGTAAACGTGCCGCAGCATTCTGAATCAGCTGGAGAGTCTTAAGGGATTTATTGGGGCAGCCTGATAATAGAGAGTTGCAATAGTCTAGCCTAGACGTAACAAATGCATGGACTAGTTTTTCTGCATCTTTTTGAGATAGGATGTGCCTGATTTTTGCAATGTTACGTAAATGAAAAAAGGCAGTTCTTGAAGTTTGTTTTATTTGGGAATTAAAGGACATATCCTGATCAAAGATAACTCCAAGATTCCTTACGGTTTCGCTGGAGGCCAGGGCAATGCCATCTAGAGAAACTATATCTTTAGATAATGTGTTTCGAAGGTGTTCGGGGCCAAGTACAATAACTTCGGTTTTGTCTGAGTTTAACATCAGAAAATTGCAGGTCATCCAGGTTTTTATGTCCTTAAGGCATGCTTGAAGTTTAGCTAATTGATTGGTTTCATCTGGCTTGATCGATAAATATAATTGGGTATCATCTGCATAACAATGAAAATTTTTGGAGTGCTTCCTAATAATATTGCCTAAAGGAAGCATATACAAGGTAAATAGGAATTGGTCCAAGCACAGAACCTTGTGGAACTCCGTGACTAACTTTGGCGTGCATAGAGGATTCATCGTTAACGTACAAACTGATATTGATCTGATAAATAGGATTTAAACCAGCTTAGTGCAGTACCTTTAATGCCAATTAAATGTTCTAGTCTCTGTAATAGAATGTGATGGTCAATGGTATCGAATGCAGCACTAAGATCTAGTAAGACAAGTACAGAGACAAGTCCTTTGTCTGATGCAATTAGAAGGTCATTTGTAACTTTCACCAGTGCTGTCTCTGTGCTATGATGCACTCTAAATCCTGACTGAAAATCCTCAAACAGCTTGTTGTTGTGTAGAAAGTCACACAACTGATTGGCGACTGCTTTCTCAAGGACCTTAGAGAGAAAAGGAGGGTTAGATATAGGTCTATAATTTGACAAAATCCCTGGATCAAGAGTGGGCTTTTTAAGAAGAGGCTTAATTACAGCTACTTTAAAGGACTGTGGCACATAGCCTTTTAATAAGGACAGATTGATCATATCTAGTAAATAAGTGCTAACTAAGGGTAAAATTTCTTTAAGCAGCCTAGTTGGGACGGGGTCTAAGAGACACGTTGATGGCTTAGATGAGGAAATCATGGAAATTAGTTGATTACGGTTGATGGGAGAAAAGCAGTCTAAATGTACAGGTTTTACAGTTGTTTCTAAGGTTCCTGTGTTTGAAGATAAGTCAGTACCAACTGAGGGCAGGAGGTGCTGAATTTTTTCTCTAATAGTTAGAATTTTATCTTTAAAGAAGCTCATGAAGTCATTACTACTGAGGTCAGTGTTATACACAATTATAACATTATGAGTTTCAACACAGCCCTTCTACTACTAAGCCTCTTGAAGGACTGAATTTTGTTCCAGCAGGAGCAATCACCACGAAGGCCATGAATAACTGCCAGACAGAAATGTCCCCGATAAGAAGGCTGACTGCAACACCTGCATTTTGTACTTTTTTCTTGCCTTATAGTAGCCTTGCTTAAGTCTACCAAACACACAATTCAGCAAAAATGATTTTTGGAGAGAGAGATTTTATATGCTGTGCTTAATGAAACTGACTTCATATATAGAAATGAAACATGCCAGGTTAAATGACAGTATACCAGTGCAGTGACATTGAAATGTTCCATTTGTGTTCCACAGTGAGAAAACCAACATGCAAGTTACACTTTGCCTGTGAAAATATTTGGCAAGAATTCACAATAACACCTTACTGTCACCATTACTTTTTCTGATTCAAGTTAGTAGTATATGAAGCTTAATATTACCCTCACCCTCACGCTGAAAGAGGGTGGAGATAAAAGCGGGAATGTGTGGGAGAGCAGAGGAGAAAAAGCAAGGTTTCTAAGAGGCAAAATGCCAAGGCTGAGACATTAGACCTTCTTCTCCTGAAAAACTGTGAACTCTGTGAGGATTCAAGGTTACAAACGAGCAGCATGAGGGTTCCCAGTCTGGGCGCCAAGCCCTCAATGGGGAAACCTCCGAGATCTTTAGCAGAGAGTTAAAGAGGTGATCATTTAAGTTAATAATGCACACATGCATATCATGCTCTGTCATTGCTTGTAGAATATTAAAAAACGCAAACATTTTAATCCTGATTTCCTTTCATGTAAGTGGCAGTAACTGACAGTAATGTGCAATTTAGAGAGATGCATGTTGTTTTGTTAAAATAAAATACAGTTTTTCAAGTTGAAAAGTGATCCTTGGCCTATATACTGCTTGGTAACAAGCCAAGGCTTGGTCACATGGGTGAAGGTTTTTGATGCTGTAACACCCCAGATTACTATACTGATAATGTAATCTATAAAACAAACTTTATATGTTTCTTCATTGTATCAGTCAAACATCTCCATCAAGACTTCCAAGTCAACTAACTGACTCATAAGTATATCTGTTTTCAGTTAGTTAAGACAAAAGACTTGATTTTTTCATTCATTGTGAATTAACATACACTGCTCAAAGTTCAGTGTAGTTAAAGACAGACTTTTTGGGGTTTATGGGATAGTTGAGAACAGATAGTATCAGTAAACATAAAAAAGCAGGGAGGGTTGACATGCAACAACATGCATTTGCATCTTTATCTGGATGGATGCATGCTGGATAATGGATCTACTCATTCTCGTGTTTTTATTTTGAATAGTTTAATGGATTGCAAGAAAATGTGACTGACACTTTTATTCCCTTCATTGAAATTGGGGCTATTTATTACTGCACTGAAACGGCACTATAACATTTAGGACTTCCCCTGTTATTCTTTTATTTCGTTTCAATCTTCATTTCCTTTTTATTGTCTGTTTTAAATGACTCATCTCATTTTAAGCCCCATATAAATCGCTTTGAATAGTCTCTATTTCAAAGAGTTGCCTGTCTGAAGCAGTTCATATTAGTTAATGTGGTCATGCTTGGAGTTGGTGGTATTTTAGACCACTCACAACAAAAAAAATACAATAGCTTTAGACAAGACAAAGCTGCAGTTATCATTGTGAATTTCAGAGAAGTCTTAGCTCTGAAAATCAACAATATGTTAAGTGTTTGACAAGAAAATGGCATGTAAATAAATAAGCAAATTCTCGAAACTTTGTAAGAGGCTGCAAGAACTGCTTTTGCTCTACAATGGTTATGCCACACAAATATGCTGTAACCAGACATGTACCATTTGAAGGGTCCCACCAGCGATGATGAGAGGCCTTGACATTTTAAGGGAGAGCCGCAGGACGAATGCCAGCATATTTTAAGAGACAAACAGCACCAGCGCTAAGGCCCTGCTCTCATAGAAACAGTTCATCAAGAACGACCACTGTGTCAGAATGGCAGAAGGCTGCCTCCCACACAGAGTCATCTTCTCCCAGCTGGCAATGGGTAAAATGGTCAGATAAGGGAGATATAAAAAAAACTCTGTGAAGGCCACCCTTTAAGAAAAGTTCAGATCAGGACTCAACCACAGATCCACTATCATGATAAGTGTCAAACCAAATTCACAGCACCAAGGACATGGTGTGAGCAGAGAATAGATTCCCAAACATGTCACCACTGTGGCAATGTAGGGCAGTTGTTCATATGCAAATGTCCATATGCTATATAGGTGTCTTTGGACTGACTATGTGATAATGCACACTAAGTCAAAGATTAGTTTTTATGATATACAGTATCTACTTATTGAAAGTATTATAAAATGTTGTACATACAATGAAGTTATAGAGACGTGACATTTAGGACTATTGATGTTGTACATCAGTACACAGTTCCTGTATCTGTTAAAATTGTACAAACAAATACCGGTTGATTTCTAAGGCTGACAGTTTTTAAAAAATATATATATGGTACTACATATACTTTCTAACATTCACTTTAAACCACTTAAGCTGATTAGCATCAAAATGAAATGCATAAAAATGACACCAATGGACAGATAGCCCTGCTGCATTTGCAAACACCACTGAGCAACAGTACCTGCAACGCATCATTTACTCTGTATTAGAAACAATGTTTTTGAGGTACCTAAAAATAAAGTTAATCCAGCAGTGAATTAAATATGGAGAAAACAAGTCTAGTCACAACACTATCTCAAAATTAAATAAGAAGAATACAGTAGATGTGCAGTGCCTATGTACCACATTCCAACAGAGTCCACATGGCCCAGATGTGTTCCCATTAAAATTCAGACCATGTGCTTTGATTACGAGGGCTGCACTAAGAATGGAGATCATGTGGACTGTGATTGTTGCGGCCTAAGTGTACACCAACAGCAGGTTACAGCTTTAAAAGCAGCGCTCAGCGATTGTAGTTCAGGCTGGATCACAGATATGCCACAGTTAGGGCAGTAGTCCATCTGTCCTACACTTTAATCTATGACACAGTATCTTGGGAATTATAAATATGTACAATATAAACATCCTGTTTTATACATAAAAACCAGAATCCTGGTGGTATTGTGTTTTTTCCAAAAATAATGTGAAAGAGTTGCATATGAACATAACTCACATCCAGTTGAATGTACAGGAGGAATATCCCAGTAGAGACAGATCAGTTATAACTTACTATTCATTCATTGTAATCAGTGTTGAGTAGTGATGGGCAGACAGAGTCAGGTCAGTTCTCCATCTGACCTGCACTTTGGTCCATGACAAATTTATTAGATACTTCTGTCATGGATGTGTGTACGAGGCAATAGGACTGAGGACCCAAATGCTGACGCTCTACTAAACCAGTGTTCAAACTAACATCCTCACAGTCAGATATGACAAGAAGGCAGTCCAGACTAGCAAACAAATCCAGAAGGGGCAAGGCAGGCAGGTCATAAACAGGCAGCAGGTCAAAACACGGGTAGCAGATACAAGAATTTCCCTCGAGATTAAAGTTCTATCTTATCTGAACAGGTAAAAATGGCTGGAATGCAAGGGCACAACCTGCAACATGACGATCTGGCAAAATGAAAAGGCTGATGAGCTGGTTCTATACACTGATTAGATAATGAATGGCAGGTGTGTCAGCAGGTGGGGATGATTTGGGTATGAGAACAGGTGAGCAGGTGGACATGGGAGTCAGGTGATCATGATTGCTGGGAAAGTCCAAGGGCATCTGGTGGACAGGTGGAGAATAGCAGATCTGGGAAGTTCCTCAGAAATGCATGGACCTGGGGGAGGTGAGGAACGGCTGGACAACTTGAACTTCATTTTTCAGTAAGCTTCACTTTTGATCATTTGATAGACCCATTCAGGATAGGTTGAGTAGTGATGCGCAGATAAGATCTCAAAGCATTCAAACCCTCTTCCTGTTTGTGCTGTTTATGAGTAACTTTGGGGAATTGAATACAGTACATGGTGATACAAAGACTTTTGAAGCTTTTTGGCCTTTTTTCCTGTTTGTTGCTGAAGAAATGTTCTCAGCTTTGGGTCATTGAAAACAGAAAGGAAAGTGATATCTGGTTTGCAGAAACTGTAGCATCTGTTTATTGTCAAGACCGGGGCCAAAGTACTGGCACAACATCTCACTGATTTCATAGTTTCAATCTCATATGTACACAAGACGTCTGTGATGTTCATGATTGTGGTGCACAAATATTGCCCAAATAGACAATTTTACAATACTTGTAAATATATCCATGTGGCTTAGGCTGTATGTCCACCTTACAGTATGTGATTTAAGAAAAGTACAACAAGGGAAAACAGGCTTTAATAATTATTTTATAGGTCTTTATATAGAGATAATACTTACTGCACTGTGCTAGGTTTCAACTTCTCCTCTGGCTGCCAGGTTTTCCAGCTTTCTAAAAGATCCACTGTTTGAAGCTTCAAATATCATGAATCATGTGAGGTGATTATCATTTGAAACAAGTGTTTGATGCAATGTATCAAGCCGTTTCACTTTAGAAAAGTGAAACAAGTGTCGGTGCCTTGGCTTGCCCTCGTGTATCATCAAGCAGCTGACATTCTGGCCGAACTGCTCACTTGTTTCATGGTTGGGTTGGACTGACATCTATGGCTGCCAAGAGCTACATACCTCATACGTTGCACAAGCTCAAACATCAATACACAGAGCATGAAACACACCATGAGATGGAGGAGAATCTTCATCACGGCAATTCATTTAAAATCCCTTCTTTAGTAAAAATAAAGGTCTGCTGCTGTTGGTTCCCTACAGCCTTCTGCATAAACCAATATTAAGTAGCTTTCAGTTTCTGGAAAATGCACTCACAAGCATGGTGCACATTCTTTGAAATAATGTAACTGCACCTCTAATGGAGCAGGAGTCATGCCTGTAGTAGTATAACTATGGTTACTAGTGTGTTCACATTCATTTTTTGCCTATGTGGGGAAAATGAAGTAAATACTATAGTAGTAGGCTAAAGCTAGTAAGCTAAAACATCTATATAAACCTTCCTGCCAACTCTCAACATTTTCATTTTGGGGAAATGTGAAGACTAGAAAAAGGGATGCACAAGATGTGTAGAATATTTCTATTTGTTTTCAGGGTGATGGAAGAAGCAGCTACATCATATGTGATATTGTCACAGTGCATAAATCCTTTTAAGATCCAGACATGTTTAACCTTTAAATGCATACCTCGTGTCTTTAGACTATGTTACAATCTGTCTAATTCATTCATTTCATTCAATTAAGCACTCAGCTCCCTGGTATCCCTCAAACTATTTGATGTTAACAATGTTTTGGTGTCAAAATGTCATAAATGATTTTTAAAAAAGCATTATTTTTCTAATGTGTTTCTCTAAAAAGTTTTTAGGGTCTCTAGAGACACAAGGTAAGAGTGTTACATTTTTTATTTGCGGTACACTGGATGCGAGTGATAACAGTGATGTTGTGTGTTGTTTGAATTCATGATGGCGCTGTTACTATTACATAAAGACATGATGATGAAAAAGTTTGTTTATATCAGTTTACTGTCACAGAAACATGATGGAGGCAGCACCTGGGTGTCAGGTGTAGTGCAGAGCTGCGGTTGCTTTGATACTGGAGGGTGTTGATGACAGCAAGATGAACCTGAAGCTACTGATGAGGAATTTGTTCTTGTACCCTTCATGAATCAGATCAGTTAATTAAGCAGAACTGGAGCCTGAGAATGATGAAACTATGACGAAAGAAGTTAGGACTGATGAGGGAACCTCAAATAGTTATTTCAACTAGATCACATTTGCTTCTATAATTGCGCAAGTAGTTTTTCTGCTCAAATGTCCAACTTGGGAAGTCAGAAGATCTCACAAGCATTTTGCTTTCCTGTAACACTTCGGCCTTCAGCTGTTCTGAGCACGGCTGGAGAAAAGGAAAGAGGTGCCACGACTTCCAAAAGCTGATGGATGCTCTAAAAGTCTTTTGGAAGGTTTTTCCAGAACCTGAGCCGCTTCAGCTCAGGAACAACCACAAAAATGCTGAAGATGCCGCATCCGTATCATCCATGCTCGACCGTGGAACAGTAGAGTGGTGCACAACTATTAGTGGTGGAAGAAGTATTCAGATCATTTACTTAAATAAAAGTAGCCACAGTACCACACTATGAAAATACTCACACTACAAGTGAAAGTCCTGCATTTAAAACCTTTACTTAAAAGTATAGAAGTATTATCGGCACAATTTACTGTTGGATAGTTTAATCTACAGTAGCCTATGTATAAGACAAACATTAAATAACTTTTAAAATTGTAAATTAATTTTAAAAAATCTGACATATATAAATTATTGTAAACATTTCTTTAATGGCAAAAATATTTTTTTTGTGTGTGTTTATTATTAATAATACATCCTGAAATGTTTACAAGCAATATGATTTTTAATATGTGGCTTAATCTGAGTTATATAAGTTCTGGGTCGCTAAAGACCGATTTATGTAGAAATGAAAACACACATGAATTTTATGGATTCAGGCGTAAAAATATTCTGAATAATAGTGTGTCCGATATGTCTTTTTCCACAAAAAGTTCAATTACCTTGTTAGAAAATCTTACATTACATTACATCTGAATCCATGCATTTGAAGAAATATTGTTAATTTCAAAATTTGAACCAAGACACAAGCTGTCTCTAGTCTATTCTCAGTGTTTGTGCACTGGAGGCTTCAAGTTTCCACATCACACTTGTCTAAGTTTCATTTCGGATCATGACTGACTTCCAAACTAGTTGTGACGTCACAAAATCATGCTTTTAACTCACACATAAGGTGAACACAGAGAAACTTCCCCCCCTTCAGCAGATGAATGTGAAAACAGCCGTCTGCACATACATCATTCTGCACAGTGAAGGTCAAACACCCAAGTCAAGTAACAATAAGCAAAACATATTTTTGAGTAGAGGGGGACTTTTAAAATACTCAGGAAAGCAGGGTTTAAGGTGTTAGAAAATTAACCCTGCAATTCCCACTTTATAGCACAAAATAATTCTTAAAGTGAGTGTGTGGTGGCAACTGCAACATTGCTTTTATTGACTGCTAATGAGTGGCTCTGTCAAACATTTCTTGATGCCAGTTTGAAAATGTGTTGTATGTTACTGAATGTACAAAACACGCCTGTTTGTAATTCAATGCCATCTTGATCTTGAATCCCACTAAATTAAAACAGCATTGTATGTCCTTTTCAGCCATTCATTCAGTACACTGATTTAAGTGCATATAATTGATCTGTAGAAGGGATATATGACTGCAGAGGCATAAAAGCATTACAGATAATTAAATTGACATTGTGTACTCTAGGTAAGGAGTCTATGACTATGAGTGTTGGTGATTTATGCTGATATCACCAGGTGTAACATCTGCATTATTTTAATAACTGACCAAATACTTAGACATTTTATCAGCAAACTTTATCAGCCTAGTGTGGGAATACCGCTGGAAAAATGTTAACTTTTTTCATTTTATCTTGTAAGAAAAAAACAAACAAAACAGAAATGAAAAGTGTGTGGGCTGACATAGGAAATAGGCTTGTGCCACAATGAAGTAAGTCGAGCGAGCGAGTCCATAAATATGCGAAACACACACACACACACACACACGCACACACTTAGAGAGACTGGAGATACAAAGCACAATATTACATAAATGAGGGGTTTGGTTTGTGTGTAACCTCCAGATATGTCACGATAATAATTAACGTGAATTAACATATCTTCTGCCTCCGCATCTAAAGATGTTAAAATTGACCAATAAGGGTAATCATTAAACGCCCTGCTCTTCTTCCAGTGGGGGAAGGTGCCGATGTTTGACGGGTACAAAAGCCCTTTCCTGAATTCACTTTTAATCAAACCGAGCTCGAGCGCCTCTGACTCTGAACATCTCAGTTTAGGAGGAGTTTGTGACTCCTGTAGCTCTCCCGGGACCTGCACCACAAAGCTTTTCACAGCGTGAGAGTTGGCCTGAGCTCTAACAATTACGGTGGGACCTGAAGAGTAGGCTAGGCTAGTCGTGCAAAGTCCCGGTCTCTTTGCCAAGTAAACACTTTCTGGGAAATGAGCCAAACTAACCGAGAGTGTGGCAAAATTTGGGAAGGGTGGGAGAAAATGAAGACAGGCGACGTTGTGAGCGCTCCCAGCATGGCGCTCAAAACTGAAGAAAGTCGGCTTCATTTCACCAAAAACCCAGTAGGAAACGGTCCCGGCAGGCTGAAATTGTCCGACAATGCAGACGCGAACATTTACGAAGCCGGACTCATTAATCCGCCAGCCTGTGACATGGAAACTCACTGTTGTCAAACAGCTGCTGCCCCTCGGGAGGAGTTGTTAAACGCTGACTGCGCCACAATCTCAGAGACAGCCAGGGAGCTCTGCAAAGCGGTGTCCGTATCGCTGGGACTGGCCACGGAGTCCAATGACACGAGCGACATGGACTCAGCCCTACGCCCGTGCGCTGCAAATGACCAAATGCGAGGAGAGTTCTTGTTCGGAGTCGGAGCCGTGCCCCTGAACTGCCCCGGAGCCCAGGCTGCCGTCACCGAGTCCTACAGATGCCCCGAGCGAGATGACCGGCCCCTGCCCGGCCAGAAGCAACTGGTGGAAATGTTCAAAGGTTCAGAGCCTGCTGCGCCTCTGCAACACCTCACCTCCACTCGGACATCTGTGGATGAACAAAACTTCACACTGTGCAAGGCTGATGACATAACTTCAGAAGAGGTAGATCATCTGGACACAGCGAGTGCAGCCTCTTGCCCTTATGCCCAATCCGCGCCAGGCAACTTGGCACACTTCGGCCAGACAGCTACAGATGGGCCGTGCCGAGTCTACAAGCAACCCGATGAAGCGGGAGACTTCGGAGAAGCCATGGAGAACAAGTTCGGCGGTTATCAGCCAGAACAATACAGCGTCAAAATCAAATTTGAGAACAGTGAATCTGCCGGGGCGTTGTGGGGCAGTAATTACACATTTAATGACAAGTACAACTCAACTCAGTGTTGGGGTTCCAGGCAGTGCATGAATGCGCACAGCACAGGGGCCACCACCGCCTTCATATGTAATCCATATGAGAGGAGCGTCGTGCGCCCTGAACAGTGGTACCCTGGCGGGATGCTGAGGCCGCCCTATCCCAACTCCAACTACGTGAAAGCAGAAGTCGGCGAATGGCTGGATGTCGCCTACAATGACACCAGGTAAGCTATAATAATAATAATAAAATGTATCTGAAATAACGTTTAGGGGGCAGAAAAGGGTGAGTTTTCTCTGACCTCTAGAAGATATTGCAACAAAAATTACACTTTAATTTAAATGTAATGCTTCATGTCTCAGATCTGACCACAGTCTGACCTTACTCTGACCCCAGACATGAGTGTTAAGAGTCTGTCATCTGTGGAGTTACTCCCACATAAATTAGCCTAGATATTTTTGGCCAAGTGTAGATTGACAATCTGCTCTTTATCATACTATAACCCAAACTCCATCACAGGAATAGATTCATCCTGCTCTTTTACAGACAGCTGTTTAAGGTCATGGTGTTTTGTTTAATGACAGTGAATTCATTTATTCTACATTTATTTTTTCAATAATAAACCAAATGTCAAACTGAACAGATTAAAAAAAGTGTATTTTAGGATATTATCAGGCTACTTTCAATAAATGCATTAAGACTTTAGCTCATCAAACGGAAGTTGTAATGCATTTTTAAACAGATGTAGGAATATATCTGGCTGGTTTACATCCATGACATTTTAGATTCATGTGCAAGATACAAGCTGATTTCATGTTTCTCTATTTAAAATATTACTAAGTCTTAAAATGAAGTCCCTTCAGATTATATGAGAATTGAAGCAGCCCTTGTTAAAATATATTTTCCACTTCACCTTTAATTTGAGCCATTAGAAAGATATGCTTTTATGAATGTCAACATTGTAAAATAACTAATAAAGTAATAATATCTATAAGATTTGTTATACATCAAATCCATAAAGTTCTGTTCAAGACCAATTTTTTTTTACTTGTTTGGCCTCCATCACCTCAAACATAAAAAAATATATTATTTTCCGTGTTTTGCACCTGCTCATAAAATCCATTTGGATGCAGAAAGTGTGATTCTATTCTTTAATAAGGCTACAACTATTTCTGAATGCACCCAATGAAAAAACATGTATCACTGAAATGTGCTCTTTGTCTTCTGATATGTGCCTTTGCTTGTAAACAGAAGAGGATATTATCACTGAATTTGGTGGATTCATTTCATAAATAGGTTAGATGTGACTACACAGAATAGACAGAAAAGATTTACAGCAAAGTAATGTTTGACTTCTATTTTATTTTTTTAAGTGGAGGTGAGTGTTGATAGTAACAATTTCATACAATTTACCAACGTTTCCAAAGGTTTCATGCTTTCTTAGTGTTAGGTTCTTAAATATTACGCAACGCATTTGAACTTCAAGTTACATTTTGATGGTCTGCCAAATCTGAGTATTGCTCCAGGAATACAAAGGACACAGAGCGGACATGTTGACCGGCAGCCACAAGGTACCATGTGTACACCAGACAGAGGTGTCATGCAGCTGACGTCATCATGCCCTTTCTCCGACTGTCTGGGGTTTCACTGGGCTGGTGAATGATGACACCATGTGTCTCTGGCTATCAGAGCTCAGTACACTAAGACCCTGTGCAACTGTGCATGTACAGTAAATTACTAAATCAGAAATATCCAGGGCAGGAATATAGAGGAAGCAGAAATCAGTGGCATTCTCAAATGTGAGGACAGTGAAACCAGCTGCAAAATCACAAACAAGGAGCTGCTTGTCCTCTAATCTCTGCAGAGAAACACATGGAGGTAAAGCAGCATGGTCTGCCGGGCTTCATTTGCTTTGAATCAAGAAGACATAGATTCCTAAATATACTTTGCCTAATGGCAAAAATACATACTGTTAATGTTTTATTTTTATGGCAATTTGCCTTTATTGAATATATCTTTGACAGAGGTCCCCAGCCAGACCTCAAACCAGGTTCATGGGGGTTATATATTGTATATTTTGCAGTTTAGACTTCTAAGTCAGCAGGATGTCCCCAAGTGGAGAAGCCAGAAGACTGGGAGATCCAGCTTTCCTCTTGCTTATCACCTCAAGTCCTGCGGCTTGTTCCACGTGGCAGGTGTACTGAATTAGTCTTGGATCTGGCCCTGCTCCACATGAGTTTTACAAAGTTATCCAGAAAGATGCCTCTACAAGCTTGCACTTCACTAATCTGAGTCTAAGTTAGTCCCATTAATGTGTAACATATCACACGGCTGTTTGGATTTTGTTCCACATTTTTTTCAGTGTCTTTTAACTAAAACATGGCTCATCACTATACCAGGCAGCTGCATTTTGAAATGACTTCTTACGAGGCCCAGTCAGAGAAATTAGCTGAAACAGGATCGTCATCCAATGACTGCAGCTACAGTGAAATAATTTGTGCCTCAGTGTTATTTGCAGGAAGAATACAGTGCAGTAGATGAACACATTGCAGTCAAACATGTGGAATATCAACAGTATTTGGTACGGTGCCATTTTGGCCATGTGTGGCAGTGAACCGGCGCAGCTGTCTGAGGGTATATGGCAGTTATGTGTAGCTGTAATTTTCATTTAATTCTGGGACTATGGCTGACGGACCGGCAATGCTTGTCTGTTAAAAAGTTAGAAATAGTTTTTAAGTGTTTTTATTGGATGCTTCTTTTAAAAAAATGTTTGCAGTTTCGTGCACTTTAAGACACCAGCAGTCCAGTCTTAGACAGAGATGTTATTTACTGGCATTGTTCTACCAAAGAGTTTTAATATGATTGCCTTGGCGGTGTGGGCTAAACTTTTTATTTTGAGGAATTCAGTAAAGAAAGCTATCACTAATAATACTGATGCTCTTAAAGAATATGAGATCTATCTGCAATCCCATACTTGTGCCAAAATACATCATGCTTGTCCCTGTATGTCCTCCGACCAAGGCGGAGCTGCATGTCATTACCTCACAAATGAGTGAAAACAGAAACTATTTAGCTCAAGCACACGACACTGTATACACCGTTTCCAAAGGCACGAGGCAAACAAATTCAAATCAAATGACCGGAAACAAGCTGAAGCAACAAGAAAGCAGGTATTTCAAACAGTTCTTTGATATTTATCTGAAACAACACTCGTGAAAGTGGCTCACGCATCAGAGAAAAATATTGCTAATGCACCACAACACGCTCAACATAGAACACACAGAGGCGGGAATAACGATACTCTGCTGCGTTAATCAAACACCATTGTGCATGAACACTGGCTTAAATTAGATTTTATAGTTAGAAAGGCCATTCTTTTTTTTTTTTTTGTAAATTAGAAAATTGTGGAGCCGTTTCACACAAAATGGTTCAGTAACAGTATAACGTAATAGAAAACATTTATCTGTGTAGGTGAATACATGTGTTTCTGCAAAGTATTTAATTTTGTCTAGGGGCATCTTATGTATTTTATATTTTTGCACAATTATCCCTGTTAGAATATATACGTATACATGTACGTCGTGTATATAATATATGTCTCTTGCACTGCAAGGGTGTGAGTAAACGTGAATATGATCATAGCAAAAATATTAAATCAAATATATTCAAAGCTGATCATTTTAAAGATGACAGAATAATCAGTATTTAAGTCAGTATGTCAAAAAAAATCTTTTAACCACACAAACTGGAAAGTAAGAATGAACGTTGAAGCTCTACATCAGGATCTTTCATCCCTGCATGCTTGTAAATCCAGAAACGTCCCGCTCACAGGACTGCTTAGATTCTCCACACATAACACGGACACTGAAAGCCAGAATTTTCTAGTCATCCTAGCTAATTTAAGGCTTTAATTACAGCATTTTTATACATTTATTTTCACCTTTTTGCTGTTCTCTGGTCTGTTGAAGAAGAGATCTTGATTTCGATGAGACCACCTGATTAAATAATGACTTTTTATTATGATCAACACATAAAGATAAGTGTGTGTATATATTGTATATATAGCACAACCTCATATAGCAGCATGTTCCATCCTCTGGACTGGACTAATTGGTCAATTGTTTGGGCCTTTGCAAACCATGAATTTTTTTTTTTCTAAAATTGTAAGGTAACATTATACCCTTTTTATACTATAAAAAATGTCACCATGCTTTCCATCAGGCTTCATCCAAGAGAAATGAAGTCAGTAAACTTGTTAAAATAACATGGTTTTCTTCCCTTTTTTTTTTTTTTACCATTTCGTGTTTGTCTTTGTGTCAGCCTAAACACTTGAACCATTACACTGTTTAAGCCTGCAGCGGGAACTTATTCAAAAAGAATTAGGATATGCATAATTATGCATAATAGGGAGCAAAGGTTTAGTCAGGTCTGAATTGTAACATAACAAGTATCACGTGCACATCCAAAGTGTATTCTGTATCTGTTGCACTGGGGATTACTAGTAGTTGCCTTCATTAAACTGTACCCACAGAGCATTGGCAAACTGATCTTGACATGCATATTTTTCACATTTACTGCTGATGCATCCCAGACCGCAGAACCATTCAGCACCTCAACTCTCATTATTTAAACTACCATCTCCTTTTATTCACAGCCCTGATCTCTCATCTCACACTACTCTAAGACTGGACTCACTCTAAAGTCTATGGAGGTCTAATAAACCAAGTTTCATAGCTTATTGTGAATGAAGACAGTCTGAAATTCATTGGTTTATATAATATCGAATAGAGAGATACTTAGAGTCTAGATGTATAGCATAATTCATTTTGATTTTGTAATTCCAGTTTCTCTATTCATCTGAATTATTTTGTCCCAATGTCCTTTGTGGCCTAAAACCAATCCGGACAAAGTGGAGCTTCATCCTTGTCACTTTTTACACCGAGCCTTGATATCTTAAGTTGCACGTCACCGAGGCAACATTATGTCTGAGCCTTCTCCAATCTGTCTGTGTTCAAGGCTGAAGCTGGGTGCCCATTGTGCACCCCCCCCCCCCACCCCCCACACACTCCCACCCCTCGCACCCCAGCCGCGGTGTTGGAGCTCAAATCTTTCCCACACCATCCTCAGTCATCACACTCTCTGCAAGCCCTCCTTAAATCACACAGTGAGAGGCCTTGGCATGCTTCCGGGGAATGAACAGTAACAGCTTTTACAGTTTGGACAGCATTAAACAACTAAAAAGCAATTATGGACTTGCTGTAGTGTATGAGTTTAAGGTCAGGCTTTATGGGCTATTAGTTTCACAAGGTAACAAAGTCACACAGAACACAAAATGTTGACAACGAGTAAAATACCAAAACAATGAATAATAAGATGCTGTGCAGTGACCCAGTTCATACACCCAAGCTAAGGAACATCAACAATGGGCTCTCATAAACATAATGACAATAATATTATAAAGATTTATAATATTAGTCATCAACAGAAAATCAGCAACTTGTTGTTTTTTTTTTTTTTTATCTTACATGAGTGTCCTGTAGCTGTTCATGTTTCATGTGTTTGACTGCAGGTTTGAGGCTGGCAGAGAGCACATGTTCCCCATGGAGTTCTTCTTCCCACCGCAGAGGATGTGCCTGATCTGTTCAGACGAAGCATCTGGCTGCCATTACGGTGCACTCACCTGTGGCAGCTGCAAGGTCTTCTTCAAAAGAGCAGCAGAAGGTAAAGCTTAAAGGGGGGTAACTTGGATCCTGAGTCTGGTGTCCCATGCATTAACATTGATGCCAGCATTCAACAGCTAAACCTGTTTCCTTTTATTTCAATTGGAATGACGTCTGTACATGCCGTGTTTGATATTTTCGACCTTTCGATCTTTCAACAAGTAACCTCTGTGTTTCTCTGTCCCCGTAGGCAAACAGAAATACCTGTGTGCAAGCAAAAATGACTGCACTATTGATAAGCTAAGAAGAAAGAACTGTCCGTCTTGTCGGCTAAAGAAGTGTTTTGAAGCTGGAATGACTCTCGGAGGTAGGATGGATTAAAAGAAACAATGATCCTTTATTTTATTTTATTGCTGCAGTTTATTAGTGTTCCTAACCACCAACCTTTTTTTTATTTTTTATTAGTAATACCTGTTATCATTAGTTGCATTTCACTTCAGATGGAATGTGGATGTGCGCAGTATGGATATGCATTCATAATATATTCATTTGTGCAGGATGGACTTTAATAAACACTGGGCACTACATACTGTATGAACAAAGCACACTACAGAGAAAGTGAAGTCCTAAAAGTGAAACTATTAATGGTTTCCCAAGACCAAGTACTTTATTCTCTCTACACCGCACATCTTAGCTGGCTCTCTTCAATTGCAGCATCATCACAATAGGGGATGTTACTGATAATCAAGCCCCTGACTGAGCTGCCATGCAATTTAGACCTATTTCATTCACTTCTCCTTACTGTCACCCAGACCTGTTTGTCATATTAGGCTGTAAAGATTGACATGTAGTGGACTAATTTTAGCCTTGTGTTCAATTTTCACTCTCTTCCATTTTCTCATTCTGTTAACGGTGAAAATTGTACTGGAAGCACAAAGCTGACATGAGACATGTGAATTAAAGCAGCAGACATGCCGGCAATTTTGCCACCAGTCACTGACAAACCCATGGAGGGAAAATGTGATCTAATGCTGTGATTGTAAGGAAAAAGGCACACCTTTTCTAGTTGTGGCTAAAAAGAGCCTCCTTTCACTTATGTTCTCATCCTAGACATGTAATTCACTCGCGGCATTTCACAGGAAAATTTCTGACAATCATTTGTAGCAGTGGCGGCAGAAAAATTATACATTTGGTCTGATTATCCCAGAGGATTTTTACTCAAAGTACTAAAGCCAAGTCACAAATTACTGAAAGAAAAGGAGATTTGTAGTTTGAATTGGATTTTAATTCATTTATTACAAAATTACAAATGTATTGGCAGCTACATCAATTAAATTATAAGCTCTGTATCATTAGATCATATCATTAAGATCTGTTATTTGTTTCCCTCCTCGTAGTTTGGAAGAAATGAAATCTCTGAATCTTGTTGAGTTTGGCATCTGTTCAAGATTGAAAAAGCACAGTTATTATAAATTGCTTGAAGGATTCATTTTTATAATTTGAATTCCATATTATTCCTGGAATGTTAATTACATCCCCAAATAGAAGCAGATCGAAGAGGGAAGTTACTGAAAGCATTATAGCAGTCTCATTTTGGAAGCTCACTGCACATTCGGCTTCGGCTTCTCGTGTTGAAATGCAAATACACTTTTTTATCATACTGTCTATCAAACTAAAACCTTTTACAGCTCAGGACCTCAGCCCATGACTTTCTTGGAGCTGGACGCTTTTTGCCATGAAGCTTCCAGGACAAATGTGTGTACACCTTGGCACACATATGAGACATGCATCAAAAGCCACTTGAGCTACCGTTTCACTACCAGTGACTGAGAGTTAGTTGGTGATTTACACAAGCTGCCATTCTCCTACATCTTCTTAATGGCAAAAGGCAGTGCAGTGATGACTGTCCTGGAACCACTCCATTGCCAGTTTAAAATAAAATATGACTCATTCAAAAAATGTTTTATGTTTCTAATATAGTCATAAAGTTCATTTCCAGGAATGATGAAATCTCTTGAATGAATGACCACGGCTCTTCAACTCTTCAGTCCATTAGATAGTTTTATGTGGACTTGGTTTTAATCTCTTTTGTGATGAGCAGGCTGTATCAGGCTGTACAACCTACTTTCCAGATTGTTGTTTGTGCATTAGTATATAAGTTCTAATTTTTAATTTATCCATCCATCCATCTCAGCATAGCAACCAAACTCCCTTTGACTTCTCCTGTGGGATCCCAAAGTGTTCCTAAACCCTGCAGCGGGTCCTCATCTGTCCCGAGGTTGGTCGTTCCCAAAGAAAGGCAGCTAGTAGCCACTTCTACCTGCTCTAAATGCGAAGGAGTAGTGGCTCCTAGTGACACTACTAGGTGACATTAGGGGAAATATTGCAAAGTAATAAGGGAGAGGAGCATGCCAGTAATAACAAGGTAATAATGGTGTAATATAGGGCACGGCTGCAAACGATTATTTGCGTTGTCGATTCATCTAATGATTATTTTCTTGAATAATTGATTAATCATGTTGTCTATAAAATTATAATTTCCCAGAGTGCAAGGAGACATCTTCAAATGTCTTATTTTGTCTGACCGACAGTCCAAAGATCAAACGAATACATTTATGATTATATCAAACGGAAAACAGCAGCAAATCCTCACACTGGAGAAGCTGGAACCGAAAAACCTTTGTTTGTTTTCTTAGAAAATGACCGAAGCAATTAATCAATTATCAAAATAGTTGTTAATGAATTTTCTGCCTATCAGTGAATTCAGTGAATAATCATTTCAGCTTTGGTTTAATAACAGGCTACTGATAATCAGTCAGGGTGATATTCTCAATAATAATGGAACAATGTTAGTGTAAAATCTAAATGGGTTAATATGAAGGAGGTGCTTTGATGAAAGAGAAACAGTGGGGTAATAAGAGTAATATCCCTTTTAGTCATGAGCTAATATTAGGGTATCATTTTAATTACCAGTAAATAGTACTGAAATTCCTCTTCTTCTCCATTGCAAACATTTCCTTTAAAGGAATACTGTTAAGATTTAACTTCAAATACCGTGAAAACACATAGAGTGCTGTAGTTTTGAAGTAATAATAAATCACGCTGAAAAATACAACATCAGCTGTTTGGTCCTAGTTTATGGTTACGTTTGGTGTTAAGCTGAACTAAGTATAACCATAATTAAGAAGAGATAATGGCCCTGGCTTTTCATAAATATGTCAGTGGAGTTAAGTAACAGGAGGTTTTTGCATTTTTCAGCCCTTACTCGTCATTATCACAGAGAAACTACCGTTTGTGTTTCTAAGTAAATATTCTGGGCTTTGATGTTTAGTTTAAAGTGATCCTTAAATGAGTGGTTTTTTTTTTTTTTTTGCGTTTCCAGCCCTGATTTGGGTTATGAGCCTTGGCATTCAAAGTATTATCATTAAAATAACCATAAAATGAAGAAAAAAAGAGATGGTTTTGCATTTTCCAGCCCTGAATGGTCATATGTAAGATTTTAACATCACCTCATTATTAGCCCAAAAAGTGAACCTTTAGTAATGAAAAGATATTTATTTTTATTAACCTGTTATTATCAAGGTATCACCCCATTATTACCTTCTTATACAGAGTGCTACCCACTGTCAATCGCTACAGCTCATGTTGTAGTGCCCTCCCGTTAATTACAGGACTACTAGAGATTAATGGGAAGTGTGACAGTTTTAAGTGACAGGAGGTGACTCTGTGTAAGGGTTTTTATCAGACTCCTCTCACTTCTTTCCCTTCATGTCGGACTCTCTGACACGCCGCTCCCCTCACACCCTTCCAGAAACACAACTTGCATCAGTGAGCTAATGATGCAATCACATCTACAACCAGGACACCAGAGCGAGAGTAAAGTGTGATCTGCACAGGCACACATTACAAAGAGACATTTCAAGAGGAAGAAAAAGTGCTAAACTGACCTTCATGGTTTTTGTGCAATGAAGCTCACAACCTGGCAACCTAAAAAGACAGTTACGATAAAGAAGGTAATGACATAGAGGGATGTGGACCAAAAATGTGAGTACATTCAGCAGAAAATGTCCAATAATTTTACATGCGCAATTTGATAGGAGTAAAAATGGGCTTGTAATGGGTACATCTGCAGCTTATTCACTGAAGGTCAGTTTTAGCTGGAAACAGTGTGTGATACTGACGCCATGCACAGCTCACCAACTCTTTATAGAGACAATTGACAACATCTTGACTAATTAATTGTTCCTCTGAATGTGATCTGTGAGAGTAACAAAGGCCATGCTTGAATCCATCGTTTGGATATCAACCTCCTGTTTATATTGGCTTCAGCTCAAACACAGGGATCTAAAGGTTAGCTCAACCCAACCTGTTTACACTGTACTCTGCAAAGATCAGAGGCCTGCCTGTGTCATAACTGAGAATCCCAGGGAGGAATTTTTAATTAATCATTTTTATTTGAAATGTTTGTTATTGGATCAGACATGGAAGTGTGAGAAAGTGGAAATTATCCTTCTTATGTAATTTGCAATTTGCTTTCAACCCTGCTACTTTTGAGAGAGACTTAAGTCATGTCTATAACTGGCAATTCAATATTTATCCAAAAAAGCCAGGCTCCAGTTTTAATTCTCCTCACAGAAGCTGCAAGAGGCAATTTCTAATTTTTATGGTCCGTCAAAATTGATCAAATTGATTAAACAGGGTTCGTACAGCTTTTTAAGAGTAAAATTCAAGCACTTTCAAGGTACCTAAACCAAAAATATCCAGACTCTCGAAGCCTTTATCATCACATCTAAAATTGTTACTATAAATGCCAGGAGACAATAAACAAATATGACGACGGGATCATTTCATTTCAAATATTAAAAAAGATTGTTGGTTTACATGAGTGATTGTGTAGATGATGAAACACCAGATTATGTTGAAAATCAAGCATTTTGCAAGGAGTATATTCAAATTCAAGCATATTCCTAACCTTGAAAACATAACGGTTAAAATTAAGCATTTTCCGAACTTTCAAGACTTTGTACGAACCCTGATTAAATAAATATGTTAGTTTTTTTAACCTGTTAAAGCTAAAATGTCAATTGAATTAGATTACGCCTATTTTAAAGATCTTGTTGCGTATCCCTCTTTGCAGACTGTAACAAATTTAAACATAACTGACCAACTGAAAAATGCCTGTTCTTCAATGCACTCAGTATTTGCCTGTCACTCACTCTCCAGCAGAACTGTCATCCGGAAATAACAGGCTGAGTTGAAGCAAAGCTGTCCGCTGCTCTATTACTGGTGGTCAGTTACCGAGTGCAGTGAATGGGTGGCGGTCTTAAACCTGTTAAAGAACTAAACTAAATGTATCTGGCAGCTGTAAGGCAGCTGGTTCATTCTGATTGTATTGCTGCTTACTGTACATGGCAGCCTACTCCACCAAATCAAAGGCCGGGCTCCAATTAAGTTTGTAAGTGCAGGTTGTCATATTCAATTCAATTCAGTTTTATTTATATAGCGCCATATCATAACAAAGTTATCTCAGGGCACTTTTTCGAGTAGAGCAGGTCTAGACCGACTCTTTATATATACAGAGACCCAACAATTCCCACCATGAGCAAGCACTAGGCGACAGTGGCAAGGAAAAACTCCCTTTTAACAGGTAGAAACCTCAAGCAGAACCTGGCTCAAGGTGGGCGGTCATCTGCCTCGACCGGTTGGGTTGAAGGGGGAGGGGCATATGGAGCTTTCTAACACTCTGCAAAACCATCTTGGGAGAAAAAATGTAATAATGGGGGGGGGATCATTTATAAATCCACATCACCAGCAAGCTCTTGCACATGAGGACCAAGGGTCTTTCCACCAGATGAGGCTCATCTGTTCAGAGAGTTTACTTTCAAATGGAATATGATTTGATATCTTCAAAGCTATTAGTAGATCAGTCTGAGTATTGTTGGGTAAAATTGATATTTCCCTTAAAAGGTTACTTAAAACCCACAGTTGCAATATGAGACATTTCTAACTAATGACTTAGGAAGAAGAATTACATTAATTCTCAGCACAGTAGTTTTGGTTTCCTCTAACATTCAAAAGATGAAACAGTTACCTATAGTGTGTATACCGTATGTTCAGATTGTGTTATTTATGACCTGAGAGGATGTCATTTATTGATTTTTAATAAAAGATTCAGTGCTGAACAAGACAGGAAAGTATTTGTACTAGTATCTATGATTGTGATCATCATTTTTTTTCGCTGGAACGTCATTCTGTTCATTCTGCACAC
Source organism: Macquaria australasica (assembly GCA_005408345.1). Lineage (NCBI taxonomy): Eukaryota > Metazoa > Chordata > Actinopteri > Centrarchiformes > Percichthyidae > Macquaria > Macquaria australasica. The sequence continues at coordinate 4,838,512 of SEMN01000001.1, read as the reverse complement.
CGCATTTAGCTGTAATGGCTCCAATTGTGCAGTAAAAGATCTTAAAATCAAAGGCAGAAAATCAATCATGGCTCCAGACACAAGTCTTTGGAGCAAGGAGAAGCAGGGTTCAACAGTCAATCAGTGTCAAACCTGAACTGAGGGGATTAAACGTACCCTTTAGCTGTTTATTCTTTTACCTACATTGTGCAATTCAGTGGCTGTAACATCATTTAGTATCATTTTGCAAACCACATGGATTGGAGATTAAAGACTACGCTTGCTTGTTAACTGGTTGTGTGACAAAACAGCATAAACATTAATTGTCATAGCTTAAGATGGAACCATTTAAAAAATAAACTGATTCTTAATTTCTTGCCTTTGTTTGTAGCACGTAAACTGAAGAAGATAGGACAACAGAAAAACCCTGAAGAGGATCATCCTGTGCAGGAACCTTTAGAGGTCACCCAGAATATCTCTCCTAAATCAGGCCTGAACTTCAACTCCCAACTGGTCTTCCTCAACATCCTGGAGTCCATTGAGCCGGAGGTGGTGAATGCAGGACACGACTACGGACAACCAGACTCAGCTGCCACCCTGCTGACCAGCCTCAACGAGCTGGGAGAGAGACAACTGGTCAAAGTGGTCAAATGGGCAAAAGGATTGCCAGGTAGGACACTAGCTGATGTTTTTGAAGCAGTGTTGATAAGCTGAGTTTAAATTTTAAGCACCAAGAGTTAATTATCAATTTATGTATTCTTGTGTTACCCTCATTTCAAGTGCTACAATGTTAAACCTGCATTAAGTGATTTTTTTTTGGCCACTTGTGGGCAGCGAAAACAAGCTGTAAACACAACACTAACATTTATCACCTTTTAAGATGATATGGCTAACTTGTTAGCAAAGAGCTGCTTATTTACACATCCAGACACAGAGCACCATTATTCATTCAGCATTCATTTGAAGTCATGTTTGTGTCCACCTGATAAATGTAAGTTCAATATTCACGCGTCTTTTAGCTCTGTTTTGCTCTCCACCAACTCCTAAGGGAAATGTCTGGCTTTTTGGCAGCTAAATGCTTTGTTGCTGTGTTCACCAGCTTGTCATTAACTGTCTGCTATTGGTCCTGCTTGCAGTGCAAGTCGAAATACTATGTGTTAGCTAGGAGAGGCTGTAGTGATGTGCATGCAGAGGCAATAACTCAAGAAGCTTTGCTTTATTGTGGAAAAGGACATGATGCCTATAAACGTGGTGAGCTAACTTACTGAACTACATTGAACCAGGCTATCGCATCCCCTCAAGAGGTACAATTAACTTTACAAGCCGCGTTTTGAGCGTCCATACTAAATAGTACATTTTAATCTTGTAGGTTAACGGTTAGTGATCAGTTAACTAGGGTCGGCTATCTGTCAGGAAAAACAAAATCTAAATTGGCATCCCTAATCAAAACAGTAAAGTTGCGAGCCATAAACCCAAAACAATGAGCTGAAAGATGCTAAAAACCTCCACAGAGCTGAGGGGAAGTGCAGAGTCAGGTGATAATTCTCTGTGGGTTTGTCGCAGCAAGTGACCCCCTTCACATACAAGTAGTTATTTGATTCATTGTTAATATCAAAAATACTGATTATAGCAGCTCTGAATGCATTTTTCAGCTGCAGCCATTTAATCTAACTCCATACATCTGTGGCTTTTCACTTCTTGTCAGTTAGGAAAAATATAAAATGAGAAAAGAAGTGTGATTGTGCTCATAAACCTAGAAAATCTAACCATAGGGACTACAACGGTATAGCTTCCCTGAAAATTCAAAATAGAAAATACAGTTATTCTCCAGTCACAGAAAATCACTGTCCTCTTCCTACCCTTAATTAAATGATTGAGAAAAAGCTGGATGGATAATGTCTGAAAACCAGATAATAATATACAACACAATTGTGGGGAACCTTAAATATGTGGAAGGAACAAATGTCTGTTTTGTGATCATGTTAACAGTTCCTGCGTTGCTACCGACCTGAAAGGTGGCTATAAAAAGTTGTGTTATCCTTCACCGAGCATGGCAGCTGTGGTCAGCTTGTTGGTTACAATGGATTCTAATCATGAGCAGTTTTCACTGCGGAAGAAAGGCTCCCAATTTACATAAAAACTGCAGGAGGCGGGTGCTCTAATGTGTGCAGACCAACCCACATGCGTGACAAGCTAGACAGGGTAGTACATGTGTCACAGGGTGTGTAGGCTACAAGGACAACCAGGCAGACGGGAACAGTTCCGTGATTTTAATGTTAAAATGATAATTGGTAAGCTTACAGGCAAAGGCAAGTCCAAACAGAAGTAGCCGATAATTCAGGTAACAGGAATGAGGCAGGTAAAAGGTGCAGTCCAGGCACAGGTTCAAGTTCAGGTTTAAAGGGGCTGGAAAGCAAAGGCACGAGGCAACATTGACAATCTGGCCACTTAATGGGGAAAAGGAGCTGATATAAATGCTGTGGGGGCTAAATGAGTCTGAGGGCGTCTTGGACAGGTGGAGAATGGCAATCACTGCAAAGCTTATAGAAATGCAGGGGCCCGGGGAAGTGGGACTGAGGCTGAAAGGAGGGACAGACATGGTTTTAAATGTGTTTAAAATGTCAACACTATCATCTCAGATCCTGCGGCAGACTGTTCCAACAGCTCAGAGCATAAAAACTAAAAGCTGCCTCACCAAAAGTCTTTGTCCTGCATTTTGGAACAGCTAAAAGACTCGTGCCAGAGGACCTTAAATCAGCTGTGTTGGAGCAGGGGGAGATTTAAAACATGCAGAACAAGGGGTACTCCGGGAGAGGTTTGGGAAACACTAGCGCACTGGATATAAAAGCAGTCTCTCCGTGTCACTCAGAGGGAGAAATGGCTGCACTTTGGCTGTTTTCAGATGATAAAAAGCAGATTTGGTGACTCATGAGCCTTAAAGTTTAATTCTGAGTCAAAGACGACACCGGGGTTGTTGGCTAGGAGTAAGTCCTTGAGAATTAAATGTTTTGGCCAGTTTCTCTCTGAGACTTAGAAGCAATTTAGACAGCTGACTGACTTATGCAGGGGTGGCATGAAGTCTAGTGGACCTCGGACCCTCTAGGGGGGCCAATCTTTCCCCCGGGAAGAATTGTTTTTATATTTTCAAGTTGAATGCATCAATCTGGTGCAAATTAAGAGCAAGATTAAGAGGCTGGGTCTATGAAGAACATGTGCTATTCTAAACAAGTTTGTGCTCTTGTAAACAATTTAATCATCTTTGGAGGGGCCTGACTGGAACCAATGGATTAAACCAGCTAACTGTATATAAAGTAGTTCAAATTAACTCCACCTCCAGCTACAACAGTAACATGCTGCTTACACACTCATGTTTCAGTATTAATAATCAAATTGTGTCATGTATAATAATATATCAGTCAGAGGGACGAAACCACTACTTCAAGCTGATATGCTTAGCCTATATAATACTGTACTATTACTTAAGTAGGATTTTACATGCAGGACTTTTACTTGTGAGTATTTGTACATTGCTGTAAAGGTACTTTTACTTAGTAGTAAATTATCTGAGTACTTCTACCACTGTTAACAAATAGCCTAATGTTACATTCCTGTGTTTAAAGTTTATTTATAAAAATAAATAGACCTACCAATCACAGCACAACACAGTGGCACCATACAAATGCAAAGCATCATTGACAATAACCCATCTTGACGACAGGTTTGTTAGCAAGCTGAGATGACAGACCTGCCCCACATTATCATGAACATAGAACGAGACGGGGGAAACGTCTTCACATAGAATCAGGCGTTGTGGCAATTCGCTGCAGGGTTGTGCAGCGGTGTGGGAGTGTCTCATATTAAATCAGTTTGGTTAAATCAGCTTGAAGACCGATACAAGCCAAGCCACTGCACAGCGATTAAGGTCTTTGTGCTCCCTCATGGCAGGGTTGAACATCTGATGTACAGTAATCACGGAGCCGATCGATCAGTCTCTCTTCCATCTTCACAGTTGCTCAGTAAACAGCGGAATATTAAGGTAAACAGCTAATGCTACATGGTAAACAAAGTTCTTCTTCACCTGGGCGTCTGCCGGTCTGATCGCCAGCGTGATTGGCTGCCACAGCGTGACGTCGGGTTGCGTTTCTCCAAAAGTTGAATCTGTTTCAACTTTTCGCCGTAGGCTGCTGCGTTTTTTTGCAGCACCACCTGCAGCCCGCACCACCCCGGTTCAAATGAATTCCGCCTAACGTTACACAGCTAAAACGTTTTTAACAACAGTAGCAGATGTATCAAAAATTCTACTCACTTCTTTTCAGCATCCAGAATCTCCAGAGACGACAACTTCAAACTGTGTTGTCCGCTCCGCGCCAAACCTTTTTCGCCAAAGTTTCAAGAAGCTCTTTATCCACATTTCAAATCAAAAGTTTTTTGCAGACTAGAAAGCAAGTTCGGTTTCTCTCCAAGCTGTTCAAACTAGGTCCCGCCTCAAACTGGGTAGTAAGCCAATCATAGTTTAGGATAGCGGGGTGGCACCCAGGATGGCCAATCAGATTCCAGGGGTGGCCCGTGCCACCCCAGGCCACCCCCTGGACAAGCCCCTGTATGTAGAGAATGTAGATTGTCAGTGGGAGAAGTTGGCAGAACAAAATAAATAGATAAATAAATAAATGATGGAAAAAATCAGTATAAAAAAGGAAGAAGAAAGTATAGAGGAGTTTGATCTAAAACAGGGGGTTTTCAAAGTCTGAGACTGTGGGCCTCCCCTCAGGCAAAGGTGCCCCCTCACCCCCCCTTACTTTACTTGCTTAGTTTTGCTCAATTCCTGGATGCCTATGTGATCATGATTATGTTATTTGATCCCATAGACACTCAAGAATTGAGCCAAGATAGCCTAATATTGCTGTTTGGAAATATGAATATATATAAATATATAAATATCTAAATACACACGTCTAATAATAGTAACAATAATTACTGTTATTATTGTTGGTGGGGGGGATTATGGGAGATTTTCCTTGGTAGAGGTACCCGGTTGTGCCCCTGTCCCCAGGACACATTCCATGTCCCATCCTGAGCAGCCCCCAGACCCTGTGGGAAGGAGCCTGTTCATTAGAAGCTTATTTTTTTCTCCTTTTTCCCCTTTCTTTCTTTCCATTCCAGTTCTGGGTTAACCCAAAAATGTCTATAGTTGCCAGGGGCTGGAAGCAGACATGCTAGGCAGTCACACCCAGGCTTTCAACTGACTTGTGACATCCAGGCACTTATATCTGAAATAAAAAGAGAATCCATTGGTCCTGTGTCATCACGAGACACTGCCACATAAAGCTGTGTATCATCAGCATAGCTATGGAAAGAGATGCCCCGGCCTCCTGATGACATCACCAAGGAGTATCACATATAGAGTAAAAAGTAATGGCCCTGACGTCGATCCTTGGGGAACCCCACAAGTTATTTGACAGTTTCTTTTTTGAGAAATTATAATCTATAAAGACAAAGGACTCTGCCACAGAGATCCAGTAGGAGGCAGACCATTTCAAACGCTATCCCATAAATGCCAATGTGTTCCCTCAGTCTATTTAAAATGGGTTGTATTTTGCGTGTAGTATCACTTTAATATAAATGTTCTGGTACTGTAAAAATGTACAAATATTTGTATTTCTTTTAGTACAAAATATGCCATATTGTGTCATATTTTATGATGCTGAATCTTTGTCCTTAGGTTTTAGGAATCTCCATGTGGACGACCAAATGACTGTCATTCAACATTCATGGATGGGGGTGATGGTGTTTGCCCTGGGGTGGAGGTCCTATAAGAACGTCAATGGCAGGATGCTTTACTTCGCCCCGGATCTTGTGTTCAATGAGTATGTACAGCTCTGAATTCTTGAATTCAATTATGTTCTCTAAAATGGTTTTATCAGGGGGTGACCAACACGCTGTGCTCCTCATTATATATGTAGAGATAAACCCAGTGAGTTGCCTGGTTGATGGTGGTCTTCATCTCTTTCTCTCACTTGCTATCCTGCACAAACACAAAGACATCTCTAGAATTTTGTAAAGGACCATGTTCATCCAACTTCCTCCTTGGGTGTTCTGTTGTTGTATCTCTGTGGAATTTGCTGGGCAGAAAACCCCACTAATTTATGAATATAACTAACCAGGTTGAGTAATAGCATTGTAACTGGAAGATAGCTGGCTCGAACCTTAACTGGCAGGATAAACCGAGGCAGGGAAGTAAATGAGCAACAAAACCCAAACTGCTCCATTGAAGCTGCTCAGACAGTAGTAGTTATACTGGGCAGCTCCCAGATATGATTGTGTAACTGTGTGAGGCAGGGTCTTGCTGAAAAAGGACATTTGCACTCAGCAAATCTGCACTGAATAAATAGATCTTTAAAAAAAAGTTGTTGTGTAAACTATCCAAGCAGCCAAGTGTCTCACATTGATGACACTATTCATGAGTGCATTAAAAAAAGGCCAGCAAACATAGACTAGATATGAACATAGACATAGTGAAATATTTATATTCAATTACATGTAGAAGTTAGCTGTTAGATAGCTCTATACTGTGTCACTTAATAAATGAGGGAGCTCCATTAGTGTGTTGTTTTCTTTCCCTTTTTGCTGTTTTTACTGCCACATTACAGTGGCATAATGAGGCAGAACTGGGCCCCAATGCAAGATGGTCAAACAGGCCTCATCAGTCATCATCAGACTTAATGTTAGTAGCAAATGAAAGAAGTGAAAGCATGCATCTTTAAAATGACCAGCAACAGCGAAATGCACTGCAGTTAAATGAAATTATTACTAGGAAAACAGTCAGCCATGTTATAGAAGAGGAGTGGTAATAGCAAGGCCAAGACTGACAAAATCTGGTGTTGGAGCACCATAACAGATAAAAAATTAGTGACGGCGCACTGACAAATATAAAAACATTATTGGTGACGACTGACGCGCACAATGAAATATACTGGTGACGGCGCACCTCGACACAGGAACACAAAAACATTGACAACATTATTCATGTCTGTGCATAGGGCCTATAAACACAAAACACAAGTGTGTAGGTTGATTATTAGTCAAATAAATAATAGATATGTTCTACTTACATCGGTTACATCCAGTGGTGTTGGATGGCGCGCTGGTACTAGCATTAGCAGGTGTCATTCGGCTCTTGCTCAGTGGAACAACCAGTGCTATCTCGTCTTTGTTTTTAAAGAAACTGCATATTTTTGGAAGCTTTGCTTTTTCTTTCTCGGCTGCTTCTTTCAATTTTTGCTTCTGAAATCCGCGTTTGAGTTTGTAGTCCATTGCTCGTCTCTCACTTACTTGCTGTCTTGAAACTAACTCTTCTGTGTGGATTTTGCTATACGCATTACTACGTATGTCCATAATTACCATGACCCAGAATTCCGCGGGCACATTTTTGAACATCAAATCGCCCATTAATCCTTATTTAAACGTATTTAAAAGAATGTAACATAGAGGCATGAGTCAATAAACTATATGGTTGTACATGTAAAGCTGAAAGGTGAAAGTTTCACGTTATGAAATGAAAAAACAGGGAAAGTTTTATTGTTTAGCTAAGCTAACCGGCTGCTGGCCTTAGCCGTATATTTACCAGACAGACATGAGAGTGGTATCAAACTTCTCATCTAACTCTCGGCAAGAAAGTTAATAAACATGTTTCACAAAATGTTGAACTAACCATTTGATTAAGCTAACATTTTGCAGGTGGCGGCATTGACCAGGTGCTAAGGAAGCTGGCAGAACTTGCAGAGAGCATGAGAGTCATGGCAAATGAGAAGTCCCAATGTTACCAGAAGCAGCTTGTGCTTTTTGTAACAGCTGGACAATCAGTGCAGAACTGCCCCACACAGGACAGAACTTCAGTCTTGGCCACAGGAAATGACTGGTCAATGAGAGCAGACCTCCACAAGCAGCCAAGGTTCCCCACTGACATCCCCACCACCACACTGAGACCTGACACTGTCCTGTGGTCGGCAACCGAGAAGCGTGTCCTGTTAGTTGAGCTGACAGTTCTATGAGAAGGGAGCATACAGGAAGCATATGAAAGGAAAATGTTGCGGTATGCTGAATTAGTGGCAGAACGCCAAGAGAAGGGCTGGAGAGCAACAACCTATTCAGTGGAAGGGAAAGTCAAAAAAGCCCTAAAAGATTTCTCAGAAGAAGCAGAAAAGGGAAGTTTTTGGCTCTGGCTGCGAAGAAGAGAAAAGAGCTGGGGGGGAACCGAGAGGCCACATACTGGAACCACCAGGAGACGTCCCTAACCGCTGCCCCACCATCCTGAGATGTTCTGGGATTAAAGGGGTGAAACATCAGTGAAGGATGGCTCCCAGCTGAAGACCCTGCAGCTGGTACTCAGGCACCGGCGGAGGTGCGACAGGCAGAAATGCTTCGCAGGTTTCAGCATCAACCTGTCACCAAACTCGCATATAGTTTGGTTGTTTTAGGTGTGTCGGTTGTCCTTTTGACCTGACTGGTGATCAAGTTTATGTTCTGCTGTATGAGCCATTACCAGTCACCAGTGTCTTTACGTTGACTTGATGAAATTTCAAGCCAGAAAGTTCAGCCGTCTGCCGAGCTTGACGATGAGGTTTGAAAGTCACATACTGTCGGCTACGTGGCATATTAAGAGCAGGTGCAGCAGCTCAGTGTACAGTAGTTCTGATTGGTGTTTGGAGGTGGGTGTCAATTCAGTAACAATATCATCCCCAATGACCAACCATCTACATCACCATCCTTGCAAAGTTTCTATATTTTGTTTGTATTGGCTTATCCAGAAACTTTTCAACAATTGGATTATACACTGACCTGTGTATATTATACATTTATATAACTAAATATGTGAAACTCTGCATCCATATCCAGACAGATGGAGAACATTTAGCTCTATCTTGTATCTTTTTCTTTCAGTTTGAGGTCTTTTCTGTAGTTTGCAATTGGTGAAATTTCAGCATTAAACTAATTCTTTAAACCTGTTAAATCTGTTAACCATTCTGTATGCTTTATTTCACCTTTATCTTCACAGCATAAGAATAAGTTAAAAACTGTCTTTTTCCTGATTCATAATAAAGGCAGAATCATTTCATATTGCAGGAGATGGCAAACTTTGATCACGATGCCTGTTCTCCCACTCTTCTTCTCCCATGCTTGTTGAAATAACTGTAGATTGTTCAGGCATGATGAACATGAAATATCCAGTCATCTCTTATAAGATTAAAATATAAATGGCTAAAACATTTTACTGAACTTTAAAGTCAATTATAAAGGAGGAGATTCGTGCAACAGAGTTTTGTGTTTTTAACATCTTGCTCCAGATGTCAAAGATCACGCCACAGAAATCTGTATTGTTATAAAGATAATTCTCTGTCAATGTCCCCATTACGCCATTAATAGATATGGATCTAACCTCTGACATTCTTTCCTCTTCAGTAGTTATTCATTACAGAATAAATGTCCAAGGTGTGAAGCAATTTGTCCTTCGTCTCTTGTGATTTGAACATTTCCATTATTTCACATTTCTCCTCCTGACCTTTTTACTTCTGCAGACATCGGATGCACATTTCCTCCATGTATGAGCACTGCATACGGATGAGACATCTTTCGCAGGAGTTCTTGCTGCTGCAGCTCTCTCAGGAAGAGTTCCTCTGCATGAAGGCCCTGCTCCTCTTCAGCATTAGTAAGTGCTCTTCTGTGCACTGAGCATGAAAACGTCAAAACAAACTGCGTTACTTTATCCCAGAAGTGCACATGCAGGAAATGTAACTGGCGAGCATGTAGTCAGTGCTGTTTTTCTGTTTTAACCAGTTCCAGTTGAGGGCCTGAAGAGTCAGAAGTACTTTGATGAACTGCGTCTCACCTACATCAACGAACTCGATCGCCTCATTAACTATCAAATGACTGCCAATTGTTCTCAGAGGTTCTACCAACTCACCCGACTCCTGGACTCTCTCCAGATGGTGAGATACACTGCTTCTAATGATTTCAAGTTAACCGTTATACGTACACATTACTTTCCCCAGCAGAAGGAAAATGTATGGCTACGGCTGAATTGTAAGAGTTTGTGTAAGCCGAAGACATCTGAACATGTGGATGCATTTGACCAAACTAGAGAAGCAGGGAAAACTGTCTTAAGCAAAAGCTGTAATTCTACTAATTTCCTTAAAACATTCCTCAGCAATGCATGCAATTAAATCACAGGGGATGCTGTGTTTTTTAACGGCGCACGGGAAAAAAATACTGCATTCAAGCTAGAACAAGCAGAATCTGATACCTTAAAAATCAAACCTTAAAATCTGTATGATTCAGAGCTCCAGTCCTCAAACTTTAAGGACATGCCACTTGTTTTACCTTATATTTTCTTAAGTCATGTTTCCTGAGTCATTGTCAAAGCACTGCTTGTAGTAAATTTTAGTGTTTATTTGTGTTTCTTCTGTTACAGACGGTCAAGAAGCTCCATCAGTTTACATTTGACCTTTTTGTCCAGGCTCAGTCACTCCCCACGAAGGTCAGCTTTCCAGAGATGATTGGAGAAATAATCTCAGTGCATGTACCAAAGATCCTGGCGGGTTTGGCCAAACCAATCTTGTTTCACAAGTAGAAGGATTTTTTAGATCAAAAAGTGACTCATCTTTGCTGCCTCCATAAACTTGAACGAAGGTACTGTTTCCCTGTATTTTCAGTCTAATAGCTCTTAGCCCTGTCCTCTAATCATTATTTTATTGCTCAAGTTTTTTTTTTTTCCTTATAGCCATAATTGAGAGTTTGTTCAGAACTTTTAAAGCTTTTATCTGAAGCGCTGCAAGGCATCGCCTGTTGACAGCTCTGCTATTTCTGAGTGGAGAGTTTGTGTTTTCAGCTGGAGCAGAGGTGCTACTTTACATACGCAAGCAAGTCTGTAAATCATGATTACAGCAACCTAAAAGTAGCAGAGTTCAAAACATTAAGATTCGCATGTGACCTCCATTATACATATACTTGACAAGGTATTCATAAATACTAAAAAACAAGAGACTGCCCAAAGAGCAGATGAGAATTGGATGACAGAAATAAACAAATACTTGTTTCCCATCAACATACCAAAATCTGTTTTTCTAAGTGCTGCCTTCAGATTAACCTACTAAGTTCCTGCTTGTGAAATTGTGGGTAAATAAAACTTGGGAGTGCCTTAAAATCAGAAATCTAGATCAGATTTGTTTTTAAAAGTCACATAATTGAACTTATCTTTCTATTTTCTTTATATAGTATTATTATTTCTACTTTCTAACAAGTGGGCAAAATCCTGAAATCCTGCTGTGACATTAAAGTGTGTCACTATTCTGTGTAAAAATGCCTGAGTCATTAGCATGACAATCAGTGTAGATATGGTAGTCAAGTATTCCAACTGAGAAACACAAACTTGATTTTGCCGGAAAAAAATAAAAAGGATTTTCCTGCAGCGTGAATACACAGTAGTTTTAGTGCTGCTAAAGTATACTGTGTGGACGTATGAAGTCTTAATTAGAAACTAAATACTGAAATTACAAATCGAGCGCTGCTGCCACTTACGAGCTTACATGCTTCTCAACAACTAGGTCGAAAAAAAATCCCTCCCACTTGTATTTACTGCTTTTTTTAGGTAGTTGATTTACTGTAGAAGTGGTTCTGACAGCAATCAAAGGCAGCTGAATTATATGTTTTTCACTCTTTGACTATGTGACAATAGGAAATATATATGCCAGACTGTGTTCATGCAGTATTCACTTAAAATCAGAATGATTGTACAAAATTATAAGAGCAGCGGACAAGACGACAGGTCATGTCAGGTTGTAGGACAGGTGCTGTGTCTGATGGCAGCCATACAACCAAAACCTAACCTTAAAAGAAAATTTCACCTGGCCATTACTATTTGCTCCTGTCTATTTCTGAATTCAGTACAGTTTATATACAGTACAGCATCATGTAAAATTGCAGCTCAGTCATGAAAGAAACAACCTGAGTTATATACTGTTGAACTTAAAACACTATCTACAGGCTTGTTATCAGAACGAAAGATGGCTTTAAAGTACTTAATCATTTGCACGTTGTCTTCACACAATACACTGACCTTGTTCGCCAATTAAGCACAATGCAGACATCTCCAAACTGCATGCTTGTTGAAGCTCTGCACTTAAAACCTTTTCTCATCATGTTGGCAGCAAACATGTAGAGCTCATATGAAGAGTAACATCAAGATGTTTTGATACTTTATTTCTCCACTGCACAGCTTCAAAAGGATTGATAATTAAATATTACGATGACTTTACAATCCAACAATTAGTTGGTAGGTATTAGTTAACTGTAAATTATATTCTTACCAGATATATCTTGCACCAAATCTTGGTGAATGTTCCATGAAAATTTAAATTTATAATGCAACTTTAAAGAAATTGCCTCAGAAATGTCATGATCTTGCCAAACTGTGTACGTTTAGATATAGCGCCTTTAGAAAGTATTGAACGCCCCTACGGTTTACTTTTGCATTTTCTATAAATCATGTAAATGCGAAGTAAAGGCACAAATTACAAGCTTGTCGCAAAAGATTCATTGATAAATGTGCAAACTAAGTAACCCACTATCATGCACAGCGCTAAGTGCAGAGCACCCAGCTCTTTACCCGTCAATCACCATCCCTGCTAAACATGGTGTCGACAGCGTCATGCTGTGAGCGGCGGGTTGCAGCAGCAGATGACTTGGGAGACTTGTAGAGACACAAGGAAGAAAGCATGGCACCAAAAACTGAATACGAACTTGATTCAGAGTGCCAGGGATCTTAGGTTAGGGCAGTAATGTTCCAACATGACAACAAATAGAAACTTACATCCAAGTCAAAACTGGAAGGGCTTCAGATGTAGAAAGCCCTTGACTGGTCCTGCCAAACCTCAGAGATGAAAACCAAGAAAATAATCTGTGGAATGCCTTGAAGATTATTGATCAGAGACACTTGAGTTAAACTGTTTTAATGACGGTATCAATTCACTGAGTTGAATGCGATTATCAGTTTTTGTGTTTTATTTAAAAAACATAAGGCACTTTATACATACAAAGGTGCATGCTACATGGTGCAGAGTGTAGATTAGACTGAAACAGTATATGTCAGTGAATGAACAAGAAATGTAGCAGATCAGAACTTCTCTCAATCCAGCTGCTCCGTGTTTATAACAATCCAACACAAACAAAACTTCACATTGACTTCTGTGGTATATTCTGCATCACTAAATAACTTTCAACAATGTTTTATAACTCTGTAAATTCAACACTTTTTAACAGTTCCACGTTTCTTTTACAAGCTTGTAGATGCATGCATCATGTGTTTGTATACCTGTATGCATGAATATGCAATCCAAGCACCTGTTTATTGTATGCTGACAGTGTCATCATTGTTCAATGCATGGGGCATCTTTCAGAAGGCATTATAACATCTCATTGTACAGTGTACAGTTGACTATGACAATCAGTTTCGCAGTTTTTTGTAACTGATTCATTGAGAAATGTAAAGTGTTAAGGGTACTTTACTTCATCTGCATAAATGAATGTCTTCATGTCTTTTTATACAATATTTGCTATGTGAAAGGGAATCGGGGAAGAAAATAGCATCCAGTAGCTATGGACAAGTACAGGTACACGTGAGACTTGACCACGACAGCTAGTTATAGCTAGTTATAGCCCTGACACTTAATAAATGTGTCTGCTGTCATTTGAGAAAGTTGAAACTACACAGGTCTAATTAAGACCTGACAAGAACCCAGATTATATATTTTGCATGTACAAAAACAGAGTGAAACAACACATAATGCTGAAGTTTTGATCAAATTCAGAAATAGATATCAATCAAGCCTTCTTACATTTCCTGAACGCACTATATTGTAAGACTGTTGTTACACTTAACATTTTGTTACTCTTTATCCTTGGTGTGATTTTTATGCTGTCTTAGCTTTATTATGCATTACACACATGAAGGCATGAAACCAGTGCCAGTAGATCATGCACCTCAATGAGCCACGTAGATGCCCTTGTACATTTTTAATACTAATATTATGTAATCACAGTAGGCTGCAGTGTTTGTATTATGTCAATTGACAATAGCTGGTGTGTGCCCAATGTACTGCATATTAACCTTGTTCTTTGTACATGCTACAGTAACTGTATATATTGATTAGTTTAATGTCTGTTTTGGTGTCCAAACACCTTTAAAGCCATCTCTTGTATGATTTATACCTTTTGTGACCTGTGTTTTTCAATGTGTGTTTTTCAAAGGTATAAAGCTGCATCATCTTTTAAAGGCAAACAATTAAAAATAATTCTGACTCTGAAGATGGGATAAGAGTTTGTTTGAAAGTTGAAGCAATTGTACAAACCAGAGTATATAATTTCATCATTTTAACTCCAAATACAGGTTATGTCTTTCTTAGATGAAAAAAAGATATATGCTGGGAACAACTCAGATTTGAGCCATACAGAGGCTTAACTTTTACTTCATTTTAATTGGGTTTTGGATTCTAACTTGCACATGCTGCATAAAAGCTGGGAAAGAGGGAAAATTAAACTTGGAAAAGAGAAAAAATAAAAGCGTTCAAATCTTAGTAACACATAGAGACATGTAGACAAATGGTAGGCATGATGCTGTTAACTAAGTTACCTAAGTATCAGGTGGTAGTAGTGGAATACATTAGCAGCAAATACATGTTTAATTCAGCTTGCACATCCACTAAACAGTGCGCTTCCTTCAGTGAGAACACACGTTCTTTTGTTCTTGTGTGTGTGCTTCCCTATTAGAGAGCTATGCACTTGGCTGCATATTAATTTACTGAAGCTCAAGGTCTTGTGAACTGGCATGAAATTGGCATGGGAATTTCCGCCGGTCCACTGCTGAGGCTGGCACTGTAGATGTTAGATATCGAGGTACAAGCTGGTAGATTTAAGGCTCTGACTGGCAGTCAAGGTAGGAATGTGGTAGGAGTGGATGGCAAAATAGATACAATGCCCACTTGCAAACCGGGTTTTTAAAAACAGATTGAACCACTGAGTACATAATGCTAGGAACCATTGTGTTCCTCTTTCTCATTTGAAATGTTTTAGGTGGGAAAGTTTAACGTCTTAATTGTTTAACTTAAGTGGCAGAAATATCTCAACAACTATTGGATGGGTTGCTATGAAATTTTGTACACACATTTATGTTTCTCTCAGGATGAATAGTAATAGCTTTGGTGATCCCCTGACTTTTAATCAGCTGTCCAATACTTTATTTTTGACTAAATACCTGCAACTTTCCCATCAGCCCCAGCTGTACTTTGTGTTTAGTGCTAATTAGCAAATGCTAATTAACGCGCTAAACTAAGATGATGAATATGGTAAACATGCCTGCAGAACATCAGCAATATCATGAACGTCATTGTGAGCATGTTAGCATGCTCAAAGCACCACTGAGAGTTTACAGCCTCTTAGTCTTCTTTTGTGAGGTTATGAAATGTCATGGCAAAGATGAAAAATAATATTATAACTGGGATATCATTCCAATAATTTTTAGCCAACATAAAGTGGACAACAATTCATTTTTAGCAGACATTTTATTTAGAATACCACAGGGTTCAATGTTGGGCCCCATTACATTCCCCTTATTTACATGCTTTCGATTGGATGTTTTTAAACAAGTGCAACAAATGTCAGTTCAAAATTTTCACCGCACATCCAATCTCTAGAAAATGATTCTTCATTTTTCCACCATGACTACACTTTCGCACTTACTGGTATGTCACCTTGTCAACAACGGTTTATATCTGCTAACAAAACTTGTGAAGAATGAATAACTTAACATTCAATTTACCTTGTCACATTTTCTCCACTGAGTCACCATGAATGTCACTGTGAATGTAAAGCCAGTGGTGAAACATGAGCGAAACATTTTAAAAAAACAATTTTAGCATCGTTACACATCTTGTCTGTTTGTTGTTTCACAGGTAAACTTGCAAATTGATGTCATAGATGGGTTTGGCAGCAAAGACCTGTTAACATCACATTAAGGAGTGATAAATCTTTTGAAGAAACTGTTAACTGTTCTGCAGCACACCCACCCCAGAGAGCGGTAATACGCAGCTCCTTTTTAAAAACAGCCGTGAGACATGTTAAGAATTCTTCGTTTATTTTACTTACAGCAACCAGAAAGTTGGGTTATCAAAAAAAAAAACATGTAAAATTTACATCAAACCACTTTAAGAACAAAAACAAATAAAAAAAACATTGGAGTGTTATTTTAACATATTGTAACAATCAGTTGTGTTTCATATTAGACCTGTTTTTTTAATCCCAATAATACATTTGAGGTGCAACAAGTGGCCTGCTACCTACTTTAGGTCTGACACCAAGGTCAGAAGTGAGGGAACGTGCACTAGTGAATCAGTTTCAATAATTCCCCATAAAACCTACACTTCCATTATATTCAGTGTAAATTCAAACTACACTGACTGGAATACAGGCTGACACTTTATAGCAAAATACTTTTTTTTTGTAATGCCTTTTAAAAAGTGACTTATGTTTGAATGACACGTTATGTCTCAACTGACACACATGAATCAAATTCTGATCTAAATATTTTTTAATTGACCACCCGAAATAACTTCCACAGAAATAATTACTCTATAAATGTAGCTTAAAATGAATTTGCTTCATGCAGCTCCAGACAGACTACAAGTTAATATTAAGACTAATATTTCACATTTTCCAATTAATAATGATTAAACTGAGTAAATTTTAATCAATTTGTCTTCTTAGGGAGATCTATTTTACAATGCAAGTATTAGGATTGAAGACAAGAATACGTGTAAGTTATAACCAGTAAAAACAGTTAGTTCCCTCCAATAAAATTGGCCATTCAAACTTTTTAACACTTTAAAATGACTACATTTTGTCAATGAGGGAAAAAAAGGGAAAGTATCATACTCCTTCCTAACTTTGGAATAATGATCAAACACTGAGCCAATTATTTTGCGAGCTCATTCAAAAGTCACTTTGCTACTGTGTTGCCTTACACCATTCTTACTATTAAAAATCAAATGGAATCAAATATATCCATTCAGTTCTATGGAGAGCCATTTCTTCAGTCTATCTGATAGATGAAGATCCACCGAATTCATTAGTGGGGACTCCCTCCAGCTTGATGTGCACCCAACACCACAGGTAAAGGTCACATGATGTGGTCCAAGTCTCCTTAACTTCAATTCTGAGGAAACAAAACAAACTCAGGTATGAAAAGATAAAGAAACACTTTTCAGTTTATTACACAGGAACACTCTGTGACAGATTTAACAGCATAAAACATACTGAATAACTTGTAAGATTACAGTAAATCTCACCTCTTTTTTTACATTTGTCACTGCTGATGACGGCAACGGAGAGGCCGGTGGACTAAATTACAAGAGGAGACACAAATACATTATAAATCCCTTCATGGTTTCAGCTCGACCACCAAGATTGGATGCAATCTGTGTCATACTGTACAATATACATTTTCAGGAATGTCCGACTGCAAACAGGTCAGACTGTGCAACGAACGTCTGTTCAGAAGGTCCTTCAGCTCAGGGATAACAATCACTAAAGTCATCTGTGCTTCCTCTGTCCAAAGGACAACTGAGAGCTTTATACGTCAGCACACCCTGACTTTTGGACACGTTAATGTTAACTGTAAATAACATTGACAGAGGAGATTACAGTGAAGAGAGAGATAAACTCCCACAAACTCTTCCCACTCAGGCATTCTTCATTTACAGCCGTCATCACAGGGAGCGCAGCAAGGCCAAGGACCTTAACTTGAACCATCCATGCAAATCATAAAAGAGCAGATGTCTGTGCTACTGACTTCAATTAAAAGTGTTATTTTTACTGCTATTACAAGTAATAGTCATTCTAATCATTTTCACCTTCTGTCGTGGTTTTATTAACTTTCATCTACTGTACTATAAAAATACATGTATCTGATTAACATCCTGAACTTAAGAAAAGGTCAAACTGGAGCACAGACAGAAAAAAAAAGGCTTTTACATACCTGCCAACGTGCCTGGAGGCATTCTCAAAAAACTTAGTTTTAGAGGCAACACTGCAGAAAAAGAGGAAAACCGACATGTTGGTGTTGTTGATAAACGTGATGGATCTGAGGTTTCATTGTGTTCAGGCCAAACTGTGACCCTGATATCAGTATGCTGCAACAGAAGGTGTGATTCAGCAAATCAGGCAACTTGCCCATTCTTTGACCGGACAATTTGGATCGTGGCGATCAAATGCTTTAAAGCTGGGGTAGGAAGTTTTCTTTTGGCATCACTGGGCAAAAATGCCATATTAACCGTGCAGCATATTGTAATTCAAGTGGTCTTGAAGCTGGTTTAAATCCTATTTATCAGATCGATATCAGTTTGTACACGTTAATGATGAATCCTCTATGCACGCCAAAGTTAGTCACGGAGTTCCACAAGGTTCTGTGCTTGGACCAATTCTATTTACCTTGTATATGCTTCCTTTAGGCAATATTATTAGGAAGCACTCCAAAAATTTTCATTGTTATGCAGATGATACCCAATTGTATTTATCGATCAAGCCAGATGAAACCAATCAATTAGCTAAACTTCAGGCATGCCTTAAGGACATAAAAACCTGGATGACCTGCAATTTTCTGATGTTAAACTCAGACAAAACCGAAGTTATTGTACTTGGCCCCGAACACCTTCGAAACACATTATCTAAAGATATAGTTTCTCTAGATGGCATTGCCCTGGCCTCCAGCGAAACCGTAAGGAATCTTGGAGTTATCTTTGATCAGGATATGTCCTTTAACTCCCAAATAAAACAAACTTCAAGAACTGCCTTTTTTCATTTACGTAACATTGCAAAAATCAGGCACATCCTATCTCAAAAAGATGCAGAAAAACTAGTCCATGCATTTGTTACGTCTAGGCTGGACTATTGCAACTCTCTATTATCAGGCTGCCCCAATAAATCCCTTAAGACTCTCCAGCTGATTCAGAATGCTGCGGCACGTTTACTGACAAGAACCAGAAAAAGAGAACATATTTCTCCAATATTAGCTTCTCTACACTGGCTCCCTGTAAAATCCAGAATAGAATTTAAAATCCTTCTCCTCACCTTCAAAGCCCTAAATGGTCAGGCACCATCATATCTTAAAGAGCTCATAGTACCCTATTACCCCACTAGAGCACTGCGCTCCCAGAATGCAGGGTTCCTTGTGGTTCCTAGAGTCTCTAAAAGTAGAATGGGAGCCAGAGCCTTCAGCTATCAAGCTCCTCTCCTGTGGAACCAGATCCCAGTTTGTGTACGGGAGGCGGACAACCTCCTCACATTTAAGAGTAGGCTTAAGACTTTCCTCTTTGATAAAGCTTATAGTAGGGCTGACTCAGGTGACCCCTGAGCCACCCCTTAGTTATGCTGCTATAGGCCTAGACTGCCGGGGGACTTCCTATGATGCACTGAGCTCCTTTCTCCTCCTCTTCCTCTCCATCTGTACGCCCTCATATCCCATCAATGCTTGTTATTAATTCAACTTCTTCCCGTAGTTGTGTGCTTTCTCTCCACTCTCTCTCTCTCTCTCTCCCTCCCCTTCTGTTGCTTTCTGCAGGTGTTTCTGCCTCTGGAGCTGTGGAAGTCTGGGTCTGTGGTTGCTGCCACCTGCTGCCCCCGTGTTCCTGCTCTGCACCCGCTGATGCTATTGCTGTTGTTGCTGTTGTTATTAGTAATGCTATTATAATGTTGCTCTTAGTGTTGTTTCCGTTGGTGTTAACATCAATGCCATTACCATATCTATGCTGTATTGAGCTGCTGTATGTTCTCTTTCCTCCTGCTCTCTCTCTCCCGCTCCCCCCTTCCCCCTTCAACCCAACCGGTCGAGGCAGATGACCGCCCACCTTGAGCCTGGTTCTGCTCGAGGTTTCTACCTGTTAAAAGGGAGTTTTTCCTTGCCACTGTCGCATAGTGCTTGCTCATGGTGGGAACTGTTGGGTCTCTGTAAATATAAAGAGTCGGTCTAGACTTGCTCTATTCGAAAAAGTGCCCTGAGATAACTTTGTTATGATATGGCGCTATATAAATAAAACTGAATTGAATTGAATTGGTCTGAGAGCAGACTTCCATTTCAGCCCCCCCTCTTGCTTCTGTTTTCAGGCTTCAGAAAATCTATCCCATGACGGTAGACTTTAGCCAATCACAGGTTATTTCAGAGAGACGGTGTGTTCGTATTGGCTAAGCTACAAGAGCAGATGTGTGTACACGTCCCTTCAGACGGTCAGAACCTGATTCAGTGGAGGAAAATCCTGCAGAAAATCCTGAAACTTGTGATAAATTTCCAACAACTCCTTTGCCTACAGCAGCGTATAGTACAAAACAACACGTCCCGGCTCCACACGGAGCTTCAGGCTCATTACGTTCAATGCCATGGCGCTCATAACGACGAGTGGCAAAGAGGCATGATGACAAACAGTGGGGAATAACTTTTGACGGGGGACAGTGGTGCGTGTGTGCGGTGTACTAGCCTCTCTTCCCGCTGCTGGATGGTGTTGCAGCTGCCTCTGAAGCCTGGGGCGCTCTGCTCGGTCTCAGTGAGGCTCACGCCGTGGAGAGCGAGCCCTACGAGGGATACAGTTTCACTGGGGAACCGACTCCTTCTGCTGCCGGTCGAAGTTGTGGGTTTGGTGGGAGGGGCTTAGCGGAGTGATACGAGGCAGCAGAGAGAGAGGCGGAAGGTTTTGCCTAGGTTGCACAGATTCTGCCTACCCCAGCTTTAACAAATGCGGATTCTGGAAATTGGCACCATTTCAATGTTGCTTAAGTTGTGAGTTCTATTGTTTTTAATAATAACAGCAGATCCAGTAATTGAATATTTATTGGACCTCTTGACCCTGTCTGCATTTGCATAACTAAAAGTATCCTGAATAAGGTGACGACAGACTTTTGCACTCACTAGGATGAAGGCGTGCCCTCGCTGCTGGCTGCACTCGGGGTCTTTTGTGGAGCGGGGAATCTGCAGGGGGGCTCAGGAGGCCTGACAGGGGGTCTACAAATGACATGCTTCTCTGACCTCGTTCTGGTCAGACCATCAGAGTCTCCTGAAAAATAAAAACAGTACTGAAGCTTCATGTAACAATGCATGAGAACAAACAGGAATGAAGATATGTGCAATAAAAATGGAAATGGCTAAATTAAGGACTAAAGGCTGTGATGGTTAAGAGGTTAGGAAACATGTTTTGAGGTTCACTACAATATGGATCTTCTGTTATAAGAACAAAAAATACATGCAACAACATGCTGAGCATTAGACCTACAAATCAGCAAAGACTTTGTCTGCAACCCACCTCTTTATAGTGACTGCTTTGTCATCCACCATAAACACTTACATAACAGTGATCTGATTATCCATTGATTAATTTCTTAGCAAAAACCAATCCTTTTTTTCAAATAAAAGTATAATATATAATACATAATTATAAAGTCAAATGGTGAAAAACCAATTACAGATGTTGTTGCAGCCCAAGTCATAAAAGGCAACACAACTGGCACCACCATTACCTCTACTGCAACAACGAACAACCACAATAAAAATAAATTGATTTTGAATGACTGGATGTAGTCACATGCACTGACGAGGGAAAACAAGCAGATCTCAAGAGCTGGCTGCAATGTTCAATATTTTCTTTTTCCTGCAGTTTTATTATTATGCCCCCACATATCCGACCAACACAACACTTTGCTTTTTTACATTACACTACATCGCTTTGTCTTCACTTGTTAAATGAAACCTTTCAGCTACATAAACACAGAGGGTGCATCATACCTTCTCTGATGCTGCCTTTAGGAGGTGGTTTTCTGCTCTGGAAGGACAGTACTCGGCTCACATAGACTCCAGACTCCCCGTTTGCAGCTGAAGAAGAATCTGGCCTTTGCTTTGTATCGCCTATCTTGCCAATGTCAGGGTCTGAGTGTCTGTCCTGACGGTTGGCTGTTCTGGGCATTAAGAGTTGTCTCGGAGGAGGTTCTCTTGGAACGAGTGGAGCACAGCTTACAGGTTTTGTCCGCTGCAGGGGAACGGGGCTTGTTGGGACTTCCCCGTCCAAGGCAGAGATGTAGTTCTGGCCATCTGTTACAAAGAAACAACATAGCGATTAATGCAAGGTAATGATTACTTGGAGTGGACTTAGCTGCAGCTAAACATCAAGACAAAGAATGTGATGTCGTTCTTGCTATCCAAGTACAGTAACTTACATCAAATGCAAATGTTTTCCTCTATGAAATTATAAGAATTAACTTCAATGTGCAAGATAAAAAAACATGCAAAGTACAGGAAAAATGTACTGACTGTCACATAACAATACAATGTAATAATAAATGTCAAAAATGAACTTAAATTGGTAATACAGCTACTGGCACAGCATTTCACTGGTTTAAAACCTTGCAAAAATGATTCGCTAATAAATTCAAAGCACATTCCAAAGTTTGGATTAATCATGCAGGGTTGGTTATTAGGCTATACCGAGTAGTGCGTTAAGAACAGTTAAATATCACACAACGCAGGGAGGGAGGACAAGCTGCAGGTGCTCCAAATTTCTCTGCCACAGTGTATGAGAGCATGGAGACACACCCACTTAACGACAGACAGAAAATTACATGATTTAGCCAGAGGCATTGAGAAAAAAAAAAAAGACTAATGTGAGATAAAAAAATTTAGAGTACATAAGTTTATTTGTACTTGAAATAAAAAAGCACCAGAGGAATTTCCTATCAACAATAAAGGATAAGGCAATAAAGAATAAAGAAAGACAATGAATAGATTTTGATTTGACATTCTTTGACAAACAAATGAATGATTCGATGTAATAATTGTTTGGAATGGTATTTGATGGACACACACACTACAGTAAATCACATTTTTCTGTACTTCAGAAAATGTTAAGAAATGGCTCTGCAGGTGTGTTGTGGTACAAATCTTTCTGGAGTACTTTATAACAACATTAAAAAATAATATACTGTACGTTCAGCACAGATAGGATGGGATAATGATGAGGATGATGATGACAATCAGGCCAAGGGAGGCTGATAATTACTCTCTGTGTGCTGAAAGTGCTCGTGACTAAGAGCTTGATAAACACGAGGTGGCCGCTTGGAGATTGTGATGGGTTGCCGCTTTCTCGGGGTGATCCGTGGAGGAGGGACAGGTGGGGCGGAGCTGTCCTCTGGCATGTAACTGAAGATCTGTGACCACAAAAAAAATGTTAGTCACAATTTGGTTCAGTAGCTATGGAAATGGACTAAGTACAAATACCAAATGGGTGACTTAGTGAGTACTATGGCAAACAAATGCCTCTGCTGCACAGTTCAACATTTTGGGAAATGTACTTACTCCCTTTCTTGCCGAGAGTTAGATGAGAAGATTGACACCACTCATATGTCTGTACGCAAGTATGAAGCTACAGCAAGCAGCCGGCTAGCTTAGCTTAGAATAAAGACTGGAAACAGGGGGAAACCTCTAGCCTGACTCAGTCCAATGGCATTGTTGTATCTCGTTTGTTTATTACGTATAAAAACCGTAGCGTAAAAACGTCAATTCGCCGTTTTACTGGGGGTTAGGTATCGGACAATTTCTTGGCCGGGCCCAGTAACTTCCTGGAGTCTCCGCTGGTTGCCTGGCAACTGGTCCTGGCCAAGAATAGTTAAATAGTTTGGCACACAACTCCTCGTTGTTGTTTTTCGTACGGATTAAAGAAACCAGACAAAACGTGTTAATTAGTTAACTTTAGAGGTGCTGGTAGGTGGATTTTGTTACCTTTACACGGAGCCAGGCTAGCTGTTTCCCCCTGTTTCCAGTCTTTGTGCTAAGCTAAGTTAGCTGCCTACTGGTGGTAGCTTCATAGTTAGCGTACAGACATGAGAGTGGTATCAATCTTCTCACCTAACTCTCGGCAAGAAAGCAAATAAGCATATTTTTCAAAATGTTGAACTGCTCCTTTAAAATGCTATCACTCTGATGGCGTTTTAAATTTTTTGTCTTAGACCGAATAAAGGCTGCGTACTCTGAAAACGTACCTTTTTGTAGTCCTCAATCAGAATCTCAACGACAATGTTTTGGAACTTGATATCCAACATGGCCGCCACCGTCTCCTCCTTTGCTCTCATCAATGTGGGTCCAAAGATAACGGCCATGTTTGAAGGAGTCATTAGGTTTTCTTCACTGTGACTGCACACACTGTGAACAAATATCAAGTTGGGTTGAATAAAATGTGACTAAACACAGAGCAGTGAAACATTAACCCGGCTTATTTCAAGAAAGAGAACAAAACGTCCTGTGGGAGCGGTAAAAACAGTAAATCACAACAAAGCTAGCACTTACTTGACCAGGTGTTTGATAAGCATCTCCAGCATCTCCCGATTCTTCTCCGGTATTTTGTAGGTAAGCGAATGAATTTCACTCAGTCGAAAGTCCAGATTATCTGACTCTGTGATACAAAGACAACACAAAGTTACCAAATGGAATTTGAAAGAACGGTGTATATATAGTTAATAAATTATGGGCAGTTCATCTGCAGTGTCTGTAAACCTAAATCATTAACATACTGTTCAAGATTCCAGCGTGAGAATAAAAATCCATATAACTAATGTAGGTAAAGAAATTCTGTTTTCATTTACATAATGGCGGTATAATATAAAATTCAGGAGCACTGAAAATATTGGTGATGAGTAATAGAAATGATACAGTTACATATAAACATGAAATGTTTAAACACAATATGGAATAGGGCGCTGCCATACACTGCCATGGCATGAGGGTAATAAAAGTCTGTATATTGAGGAGCCCCCCCATTCAACTAATGAATGACATTTCCAGGAACCTGAAGCCACCAGTTGTCTTACTGTAACATCCTGACAGAATGAGGCTGATGCTATTAAACTCATTGTCTTCTCTGTTTTACAATGATGTTGTGTGACAGATGAAAACAAACAGCAGACTCGGATTTCTTTTAGTGTCTTGCAGACTGACCTAGTGCTGCTTGTTAAACTGCCGAACCTGCAGCCTGCACACTATTGTTATACTAATGCCTCTTTTGTACCTGGCATCCAGGTTTTTAATCCAGGCAATGCTTATTGCATGTATCCTATACTTTATAGATTGTACAAGCGAACAGTCAGTTAAATAATAGTTAAATAATAACACGTCCTTAAAACCAAGAAAAGACATCATTGAAGCTACAAGTGTACACAAACAGTAGGTTCCATGCACACACGATTTCATATTTCTTTTCATCTTTGCAAAAAGGAAGTATGTAGATTTTAGGAAGTACAACATGAATACACACGTATGCAGAAATAGTTTTTCTCTATTGTATGCAAACAGGTGAGGACACGTTTTAGGCAGAAGCACATGAGTTGCAACCTTCCTAATGACTAACAGGAGTGTTGTGGCACACCTTTAGATTTTTGGGGAAACACCAGGGTGAGTTGGTGTTTCCACATGCATCTCTTCAGTGTTTAAAAAGGAGGCCAAAAAAACCATGAACGCACAAACAAAACTCCCTAATCTTAGCGCTGGGTAATTTCCAAAACATGTCTTACTTGCAGCACACATGAGGTCTCTGTGTAGACTGTAGGTCATCAGCGGTTCAGACAAGCTCCTGCAGATGAATACAGACATAAGACACATAAAAGAGTGCAGGACCGCAGTGTAATATAACTCACCACATCAAACACAAGAAAAACAAACAGCAGCACTCACTGGTTACACAATTACACTAGAAAGCACTCAGAGAGCACAACCTCTGTCAAGGCTGCATCTGCTATTATAACAAATTGTTGTACCTAAATCCTTGGAATAGCAGGGATTTGTACAAGTACAAATTTCAAATGAGGCAGACCCATGACCAATTAAAATGTATTTAATAATGAATATATGATTATATTATAATTTATCTAAGAGATAAAATACAAAACAGACATTCAGATTTTATAATTACAACAGTGTCCATAAAGAACAGCCATAGATTTGGAACTATTCAGTGTGATACAGTTTTTCCACAAATTAACTTTGTGTCTCCTCACACACAAACATACCTGAGATAAAACTTCAATGCACTTGTGATGGTTGTAACGTCCCAGTCGCTGCTGTGGAGATCCACATCTCCTGGGTTTGTCGGGTCTATGAAGGAGCAAATTAGAACAAACAAGCAGAAAATATTTACTGCCATTATGTTAAATCCCATGTAAACAACACTGAAAACAAGCTGAGATTGATACCTTGATTGATCAAAGTAACTGGTTATCTGGCTGGTCATAATTAAATAATAAGCAATATGGGGCCAGGAATTCCAGTATATAAATGTATATATAATGCATAAATAATAAAATTAATGGTGGCTGAATTCCATTTAGCTGCTTCAGTTTCAGGGTCCAGGCTCACTGCCACAATGTCATGACTTACTGGGACACATGAAAAGAACGGAGGCATTATTAAGGGTATTATTAACACATGTGCTTTTCCTACTGTGACGAGTCAAAATATCTGTTGTGAAAAAAGTATTTAAGACACATAATGCAGACCAGCAATAACTGAGTTTTTTGGCCACTTGGGGGCCACTTTAGCTCTAGTTAGTGGCTAACTGTGGTTGTCTGCTGCTTTAGAGCTTTTTCACTGGAAACAGCTGCCTGCTGCGGCCAAAAACAATGCTTTGAGAGCGGTTAGAGTGAACCACAACATTAAAGTTGTGGGCCAGAAAATTAAAGCAATGAGTTAAAGGTTCAGCTGGGCTGAAGGGAACAACAGAGTCGAGTTCTCTGTGGGTTTGCCACTACACTACTATTTGATTTTTAATAGAAATATCATTTAAAGCCACTTTGAGGCAGAGCCCTCCAGAGCAGGAGCACTGTGAGTCAGCGAGCGGCTGATATCTCCTCGTCATTCACACACTTTAGCTTCACAAAAGTTGCAGAACCTGTTATGTAGAGTAAGGTAGAAGAAACACAGTGAATGCACAGATGTAGAACATGTTCACAGGTTGATTTCCTTACCAAAGAAGGCATTTAAAAGCTTCTGCACTTGGATGTTGCTGCCAACTGTTCTGTACACTCCTTCTTGTGTGATTCCTGGGAAGAGGAGAGGGGGAGGGAAAATGAAAAAGCCTGGATGAGCTAGAATTAAGATACAGATGTTCTTTCCTGATTGTGGACGTTTCTACTTAGTTTGAGAGTGAACAGCACTCCGTGCTCGGATCAGGAGTCAAATTACGTGCTTATGGCTTGAGTGCTTAATTCCATTCTTGTAAGATGAATCACCCTACAGGAGAAACATATTGTGACTGTACAATTATAAGATAACAAGTCTGAGATATTGGGCTTTAAAGTTTTTTTGTTTGGGTTTTGTTAATGAAATACCAGTCAGAAATCATTCTTTAAAATAAGAAAATCAGACAGGCAGACTTTAATAATGTGGGATAAAGATGTGATGATTAAAGTTCTGTACTATCTGAAATAGAACATTATTTAAGACTACTAGTATTGTAATGAAGGACATTTTTTTCCCTGAGAGCAGCCTGCAAGCGTGGTATCAGCATGTAACCTATGACTCAACTGTGCCTCCTTCAGGGCAAGTAGGCAAAGTAGGCAAACAGAACTAAAGGCAGCTGGGGTAAACCTCCGACGGGACCCTTTACCTTTTGTTTCAATGTAGTTGATGCACTTTCGCACAAACTTGAATCCAATTTCATTCAGTTCCACTGTGGAAGAGAAAAAAAGCCGTAAAAAAAGAGCAGATTTAACAGCAAACAACAGAAAATACTTCTAATTGTTAAAACACGAGTACAGATGCATTCAGGGACATAAGACATAAAGAGAAACATGACTGTATTACTGTCTGTCTACATCTCAACATCACGACTTAACTTTGAGGGACTTACTTTCAGCTTGCTTGTGAATTGGGGAATGATAGATCTGAAATGAAAAAAAAAAATGTAAAAGGAAATTGAAGACTGTGAAACACATGGAAAAATCTACGACTGGCTTTGGATATTTCAGCATGATTAATGAACATGTAATTCTTAAAAATGAAAATGAGAGAAAAAATAAACACTTGAGGATGGCAGGAGGACACAAAGCTGCTCCACTGAAACCTACTTCCTGAATACAATGATAGTTTACGGGACTATTTGAGCAGATTCAAATGACAAAATAATAAAAAAAATAATAATGGGGGGGGGGGGGTAAGTCACCAGTAAGTAACACCCGGTACAGACTGTCAGACTGTCTGAAGTGACCGTCTTTATATCAAAGCTTTGTCTAACCATTCTTTGTTTTGTTTTTTTCCACTCTGTTGCCCTCCCCTCTAACGGACGTCAGGGGTCAGGGCCGGCTACAGAGCAGCTGGGGACAGTACAGCAGAGTCTTGTTCAAGGACTCCTCAGCAGGGTGCGTGTTTGTTCTCACAGGCGGTTGAAGTGTGAAATATCACCGTCATGCCCTGTTATTCATTTAGACCTGAGAATAGAACTACTACTTCATTCTCAGCTTTGTTTTCACTCAAAATCTCACAAATGTTTACTGAAGTAACGTGTGTTCTGTTTTGGTTTTTTCACCTGGCAATGAGTTACTTTAATTAAAACATTAAGACCACATGGTAGCTATGCTTTAGAATTGACAAATCTGATCTATGGATGTAAAGATAATGAAGCTACCAGCAGAGAAAGGAATTATTGAGTGAAAACTCAGCTTTTTTTCCAGTATTTGAAAGGTTGTTTTCATTTCTGTGGCTAAAAAACACAATTGCCAAAATGTCCTATTCCTTAGGCAAGTTTGGAGAGGAACATGCAAGCATTTTTTCCTACACTTTGGTGCCAAACAGTTTTAACTTATTAAGAGCTGCAGTAGAAAGTGCACAAAGGGGGGCCCTGAAGTGATCTGTAAGTGTAGTATTACGTTTGTCATTTTGGCACAGCGGTTCACACATGTCAACCACTTCTTGGTTTGGAGATGTGACAAATTTGCCAAAGCAGAGACTTACGGAATACCATGGACCGGCTTGGCTGCCTGTAGAGACCGGAGTCAGCCTGGTTTTGCTTCCAGAGCTCCTGGGGATGTTTATTATGGGCACAAAACCTCTGAAATGGTGGCCAATGTGCATCTACTAGGGCTGCCACTAACGATTATTTTCATTACAGATTCATCTGCAGATAATTTTCTTGAGTAATTGGTAAATGTTCTGTCAGTAAAATGTCAGAAAATAGTGAAAACCTGAGGTGACATCTTCAAATTGCTTGTTTCTCTGACCAAGAGTTTAAAACCCCAAAATATATTCAGTTAACTATCATATCATATGACGAAGAACTGCAGCAAACCCTCACATTTGAGAAGCTTGGAACCAGTGAATGTTTGGGATTTATGCTGGATAAAATGACTTGAATTAATCTATTATAAAAACAGTTGCAGATGACTTTTCTTGATTGACTAATGGTTTCAACTGTAAGTGTATGATGGTAGGGAAACCACACACACAATGTACAAAGTTCTGGGCTCAGGAGACTAACAGTAAGACAGCAGAGTATGATGCAAAAGATGCAGTATGTACAGAAACATCCCTAGGCTGAAACATATAACAGTTTAAGGAGCTAATAAGCTAATTTAAAGTGTCCATATGAGTGAGGGGAAGAAGCAGTGCTGCACCTTGTATTTCAGCTACTCAAAAAGGCTAAAGGGCATTCAGAGTGTAATAAAGTGGACAGAGTCGGTGTGGCAGAAGAGATTATTCTAGAAAAATACCACAGAGTTGATCCTTGTCCGGACTGAAAGCTCAGAGTCTCTGCATATCTGGCAGCAGGACAGTGCAGTGGATGTTTGCTTGAAAATATCTGGTGGAAATGCTCTTGTGAAATGTTCACGATATACAGAAGTCATTAGGGAAGTTGCACAGGAAGAGGGCAATGAAAAGTGTGCCTTGTGTTATTTTCACATCCTCAGTGACGGCTTATTTGTTTTGTCCGCGACCCACGCGACATCCGCCACTAAACCTAAAACGTCCGATATGAAAGAGATCCGACAAAAATTCGCAGAGAGAGAGAACCTGAGAGCAAAATATTGTTTCAGTATACAAAAGAAAAGAGGAATTAACAATGCCTTAAATTTTGCTAGAAGGCAATTTGGTATTTCATCGCCTCAAAACTGCTGAATACAGAGACAGACCACGGGAGCAGCAAGGTTTGGCAGATCAAACATTTGGCAGTTTTCACAGGGAGGTTTCCATTAACACCTAAACATGATTATAAGAGCAAACAAAAATCACTAATGGCGTGAACTCAGCCCTGCTGTAAGGGGCTATTAAGACTAACCAGGTGCCATCATTTCGTAGTACACTGAAGGCATAATGTGCCTAACAAGCTTCCTACCATCTCTCACACATCTGTAATAGAGAAGCCATAATGAGATCCCCCATACCTGCATCCTGCAGTGCTTAACAAATGTCAGATGTGAACGGTCACGTGCCCTACATGATGGATTTGATAAAATAAAACATGACAGCCATGATATCGTTTCCTTAAAACAAATAATACCATTTAAAACAACACACCAGATGACAAATCAAGTTTTTTTCTCCAGTTCCAGTTTTCTCTCTACAGGGTTCAACAGACTGATTTTGCGAAGATTAAACACATTTAATGAGGTGCAATCCAATTAAGAAGCTGCAAATGACATCATAACTGTAGCTTCTTCCCAAAAAAAGAGTTGTGATTACAGATTTAACTACCTGCCAACATTTAAGGAGATCTTATTCTCCAAAAAACTAACACAGGCTTGGATGGACTCTGATCTGCAGACTGGAAATGGAAACTGGCGTTTCCAAGTTTTTATGTGTCAGCACAATAGCCAATAGCCATGTCAGTAAAGCAGTTTTCACAAAGATTATATCTAGGAGAAGAATAATCCTAAATGAGAGGAAAGGAGAAATGAACTCACAGGCTCTTTTCCATCCATGGCCTCCATCCACAACTTCCTGTCTCCCTCCGAAAGAGCCTGGAAAGTGACAGGCGTATTCCTATGGAAACAGTAAGAAATGCCATTAAAGAGGCAAAGGTGTCAATTGAATTATTCAGTCACAGGATGCAGTGGTGCTACAGTATCCAGCTATTATAAATCTTACAAATCTTTCAGGCAAAACAGGGTAGACAAAGTAACAAGAACACCACAAGAAGAAGGAAGAGTCTTTGAAGTAAGTGATTGAATCCTGTGTGGTAATGATAGGAGGTATAAAAGGAGATGAATAAGACAAGCAGGAAGAGATGATGAATCTCTGAATGATGTTGCAATCTGTCTGCTGCAGAAGCAACAAAATCTGGCGCCAGATTTTACAGCTTGTAGGCTACTGGATTAATTGTTAACTAAGACAACTGTGCTACGAGTTTAACGCTCTTTCTGCCAACTGCACTAATCAACTAACTATCAAAACCTTAAAAAACAACTTTTCTATCAGCTTTAACAGTTAAATAGATAACCCTGATATTTATAGGAGCCATGTTTGGCATAGAAGATCCCAATTAGTTTCTATGATGTTAGTGATTTAACGCTTTTCCTGATTCGTTTCAAAGCTCCAGCATGTCAGTACACCTGAAACAGCCAATCAGACACTCATGTACACTGTCCTTCTCCGTCTCCGTCGTGCAAACTGGGATTAAGACAATTTCAGCAAACAAATGACCCAGGATATTAAGAGCAGAGGAAGCCCTGTATGAGCCTTCTTGGGAGGTCAAAGGTCAGGGTGAGGTACTGGCACTGGGAGCATTTCAGGTACTCTCAGGTGGGCGGATGGCTTGCCTTAAAACATCTTGAGGCAACAACATTATCTTCTTCACTAGACAGCACTGCCACCTTCAGTATATCAAACAGCCAACTCCTCATTATGCTGTTGTTCACATCACACACTGGCACAAATGAGTTGCTTAACATTCAGAGACACTTTCAAGCGCTTAATGCATAATTCAAGCAGCTTTTAAACCTTTAAAACACCCTGTCGACACTCCAAGTATTTCCATAGATATCAAGTGACTTGAATATGACAGAGCAGCCTATGGCTTAAAATGCATTTTGTACTGAATGGCCTGCATATATAAACATGAGCTTGTTGTGTTCCTTCCCCTGAAATCACTGAGTTTGCCATCTGTTTCCAGCGTGTGCCCGCTGCTTGGGGATTGTTTGGGCTACAGTCCATTTAGCCCTCACACTCTGTCCTTGTAAGCCACCTGTTCACCTCGCTGCCCGAACCTGTTTATCCCACAGGGCTCTCGTGTTAGCTCATCTCACGGTTTGTAAGATTTGTTTGTGCTAACCTCTCGATAGTTTCCACGTCAAAGCAGAAGCGCTTGTCTATGGACTCTGTCTTCCGGCGGATGCAGGACTTCAGCGTCAGCTGCGTGGGGCCCTGCAGGGAAAGAGAGAAAGTTGGAAAGTGGTCGGTACGTGCGATGGAGACAATGACAGTAGAGTACGCAGTCTGAGGATAGAAACTGGCTACAGATAGTCAGGTACTCAGATGTTTGTCTGTGGCTATGATGAGTGGTTAATATGTAGTAATATTTATCTATTTCTTTTCAGTGAAGCACCTGTTTGGTTGTAGGCTTCTGTTCACAAGGCACCATGACCAGCTGTCTCCCCTCCTTGTGATACTTGCAATAATATTTGACCCATGATACGCCCAGAGCCCCTGTTGGGATAAAAACACAAAAAAAAAAGGACGGGTCTTGTCAGGAGATTCAAGCAAGAGCTTGTATAAGTATCAAGCTTCTGTATAAACATGTAGTACACTTACACTTCTCCTGACAATACAGATAACCCTCCATCGGCAGAAAACTGTGTATTTTACAGATCTGGGATGGGTGTTTCATTCTTTTCATCAGCTCCTCCATCTCCTCGCGGGTGCTCTCATAATGGTTTCTTGTCTGCAGGCAAATCCAGACAGCACTTTAGAATCTTATGGACATCCGATTAAAAGGATATTAAATCTCGCTAATGGCATCATCCGTTGCTAGTAACACCACTTACGTTCTGCAGGCTGAGCTGTAGCTCTTGCTTGTAAGGCATGAAGTCCTGAGTCATCTCCACTGTCAGGTTGTTGAGCGTTAAAATGCTGTGAAGAAAGGCCAGCACCTGTCCAGCGAAAACACGAATTACATACTTAAAACTGCTGTCGAGTCAAAACAAAGGAACGGCTGCCATAAAGAGTGGATGAATGACTACTGGGATTTTTCTGTCTAGTGTAATCTATATTACCTCAATCTCTGTGTGTGTGTGTGTGTGTGTGTGTGTGTGTGTGTGTGTGTGTGTGTGTGTGTGTGTGGGTGTGCCTACAAAGAGGAAGAGTGGGAGACCACAGGTAAAACTCACAGGCTCCACCACATCAAACTTCTTCCTGTCCTGCACCTGATGGATCTGGTACACATACTCCACTGACGATTCATAGAAGTTCACTCGCTCTTTGTCGAGGAGGTCATCAGCCTGTAGTAAAAAAAAAAGGAAATTAAAAACAGTGGCCTCTTTGTTGGACTCTACATTTCACTACCCAACTGATGAACACTTGTTGTACTTCACCTCTTGAAGCTGACTCTCTTTCTTCTTGGCAGAGAGAGTCAGGTGTTTGTCGACCTGGGAGTAATATTTTTCACTCTCTTTCTCGAACTTCTTTTTCTTTTCCTGCAGGACAGATGAGTTAATTGTGAAAAGGAAAGATTACGAGGTACGGTTACATCAGACAAAAAAAGGTTAGGGACTGTTCTAGCCAATTTTGTTCACAATTAATTGTTCACTCGCATGTTGTCATTGTAAATGACACGATACCCTTTTCTGTTTTGGAGAAACCCCTGAATTTCTTACCCAGTACATTATTTTCATTGAAATTAATATTATTGATTTTTGAAATGGGCCAAAATGCCTGTACTTCTAAATAACCTGCAGTGTTTTGTTACATTTAGTCACTGGAACAATCAAAAAACATGGTTAGATAAGTCATCCGTACGTTCATTCATTTTTTGAATATGTCTTTAATATGAATTTATTTCCCAAATCATCTAGGACCTCTATATTTCTTGCATATTTCATTTCCATTTGCCGATTAAAAAAATATCAATACAGCAGCAAGAATTATGGAAAGTGACTAGTTAATAAATCAGCGTTCATACAGCTTAAAAGCAGTAGTAAAATTCAAGCACTTTCAAGGTACCTAAACCAACAATTTCCAGACTCTCAAAGCCTTTATCATCACATCTACACTGTTACTATAGATGCCAGGAGACAACAAACAAATATGACGACGGGATCGTTTAATTTCAAATATTAAAAGATTTCTGGTTTACATGAGTGATTGTGTAGATTATGAAACACCAGATTATGTTAAAATGAAGCATTTTCCAAACTTTCAAGACTTTGTACGAACCCTGATAAATACACTGATGGGGAAAACGCAGGGGGTCACCTTAGGAAAACATGAGCTGTTCTCAACTAAAAAACTGCTTTCCTTTCAACAAAATGTCTTCACGCATTAAAGACTCCGTTACGGGTAAATGTTTCACACATACATTCATAAATAGATTTGGGGAAGTAGCTTATAACATCCTGTTAAGTAGCTCAGGAAGGTATTATATGTCACGGGGCAGGAGCTGCAACACCCTGCTGAAAGCTACACGGTTACACTGCAGAAAAAGGGACGCAATATTCTTCATGAACTCTCTCACCCTGCTAACCATCTTCTTAACCTCCTCCCTTCTATAAAAAGACTGAATAGTATGTGTTGCTATTATTCCTGTCTGTAAGACACTGTAAGGTTATGTATACATTGGTATACATCATAGCTGGTTGTGGTGCTGATAGCATCCTCAATGGGAATGCTTGTTTTAATGATTTATTATTATTACTTAATTTACCTTTATGTCCTAAGGTGGCCACTGTATGTGAGGTGGGGTTCTTGTTGTTTTCGTTGTGTGTGAGCTCACCAAACTAAATTCCTATTGACTATGTTGAAATGGAAATAAAGTATTGAATCTGAATCTCATGTGATGATTTGACTCTCCATGCAAAGAAACAGATATCACACTATGAACCCCGTGAACAGTGCTTCCAGTGCTGACTCGAGAACTTTTGTTCACAGGGATGAGTTACAAGTCACTCACAGAGCAGGAGAATCAGTAAAAACACTCACTTTTGTCATGCCTATTTTCTCCTTTCTGAACTTCTCCAGCGGCTTGATGAGCAGATCAGAGGCGTTCTGAACCTGGACATGCAAACACAGAGCAGTTTGCAGTTTGTGTTTTTTTCACAACCTCTCCCAGCAGATGCTGCTCTTACACACCACCGCAATTTAGCAGATGACCTTTAAAATTAGATCTGTTTGCAGAAAACCCAGTCTAACAGGAACTGCTACTCCTAACGTCATGGCTTGATTGCTGGAGTGTAAGACCAGAGGAGGAAACCGGGAAGATTAGCTTGTGTCTTGATTTCATCTGGCTTGGTACAAGAGGAAATATGTGGGGAAACTTGTGTGTTAAAACACTATAATTATTATAATTATGAAAATAAAGCAAATGGGTTAAATTACAACACTAGAGAATAAACTATTCATTACCATTTACAGCTGCGATACTCAACTTACGGCCCATGGGCCAAATCTGGCCCGCGATAGGGTGCCGGGTGGCCCGCTGACCATTTTTGAATTCACAATAAAAATAAATTGATTCAAACTGGGAATGTTTTGTTTATACCAATTAGTAAATATTCAATAATGTCCCTTGGCTGTTAAAGTTGCATATTAGCCTATGAGCGATCTGTGCAGTGCAAGTGGTGACACTTGATTTCTGCAAAAAGTTCAAGTACACCTGACCTGCGCGGGGCACTTTTGCCTTCAGGGCTGTCTGCCTGGCAGAAATACCTGAGGGCAAACTTCTCCCACTCACCTGGATTTGCCTCTTGGCAAAGATGAGTGAGGATAGCAAACGTTGGCAGGTTGACAATGAAAACAGGCAATTCAATTAAAAATGGACATATGAATTTGCCTTTATTTTGCCGCCTCACACCAAACCTCTGTGTTTAATTTGCCAAATGACAACTGCTGTATGCAAGGTTGCTAATATCAGGCACCATCACGAGTCAAAACATGCTAGCTTCAGTGCAGCGTTCCCGTCTGGCAGCACCGCAAGATATCTGATAAATATTCTTAATGTTTGTTTATTAACTGGCCCCTGGCCTCCTGTCATTTTGCAAAAGTGGCCCCTGGGCAAAGCAAGTTGAGTATCCCTGATTTGCAGTATAATAAAGTGTGTGAAATAACAACAGCAGAAGTGATCAAAACATCATGAAAATGTACCAACATGTAGGTAATATGGAACCATTAACAAAAAGGGAACAAGGAAACAAGAGGGGAACCGATAGCAAAATAATAACAGCATTCCTCGTAACAGGCCCACACAAGGCCACACATTTACACGCACAGTATTTAGGTGTGTGGATGTGTCTTGCGATAACATTTTTCAATTAACAGAGACAGAAGGAATGTCTACTATAGAAGAAAAAGGTTTGGTTTTGCATCATAACAAACAGATAGCTAGTTTGTGCCAAAGGTTTCCTTCCAAGTGCTCTAATCTTTAGTGCAGGCTATGTTTATGTGGTTTCTAATATCTAATGAGGGTTCAAATGGGATGCAGAGTCAGCGTGGAGGAAGTTGATAACCCACCAGCATCATCCTGTCGTGCTCCACTTCCTGCAGGAGTCCAGCGAACTCCTGGAACGACTGAGCTGCGGATGCAAACACAAAAGATGATGACCGGAACAAAGACTTCGCACGTTCTTATCTTAACTGTGCAGGAAACACAATCAGAAAGAGATTAAAAAAGAAACTCTTGTTCCAGTGTTTACAAACGTGCAATAGAACAGAGTTTATAATGATCATATATCCAGCTATTTTACAGTATAATACACGTTTGTCATTAAGCTCTAAGGCTAAAGTTTCAGGTTTGTTTCCTGATTCCTTACATTCAAGTTGTGTTACCAAGTGGCTGCCAAAAATGTTCCTCTCCACTGAGGTCAAGTAGGGGAAGTCTTTTTGCAACAGCTCAGACTGATGTCAAAATAAGTCATTTTCCATATAGTATTGGTAAACAGAAAAACCTGCTGGAATAAGGCCCGAAATGTTCTGCAAGTTCTCTACAAGTCACTTCATCATTATGACTTTAATAGCCAGTCAACATAAAGTGTGTGTTAAGGAGCACGTCTGTATTTTCTTACTGATGTTAATCTCATCATCTGTCAGGGAGTCACCGATGACGTCGAACTGGAAGGCGCTGAGAGTCTGGGAGAACTTCTGTACGGCCAAAGAATAGCCTATAAAAAACAAAATGTAGTCCTTTTGAAACATCTGAATGGAGCTCCAAAATGCCTCTGTCACAACTACCATTAACTGCAATATACAATTCTTTATCGTTCTTTAAATGAAGACTTGCAGTCCAGGATTAGTGTAACTGTGCGTGTTGCTTTTTTTCTCTGGTAGGAAAATCTAAAGTATGAAAGACATGCTTGGCAGAGTTGAGCCAGTATGTGTCCAGTATGCAATATTATCCCTGCTATGTCTGGGTTTTATTATCAAAACAAAACAGAGTCTGTCAGATCAATACTGTAGGGCATTTTGCCTGAGGAGCTTAGCTGGCATATCTAATATCATGTTTGAAATCCCTCCTTAAATCCATCTTTTTGTAATGGAACGGTTTTCAATCCTTCAAATCATTTCACGTTTTTTGGGGGGGGGGGTTTCTGTTGTATTTGTTTATTTTGGCTTCTTGCTTGAATTGTACCTTTTCATGAGGCAAGCCCATAAAGTGCAAGGCAGAACACGCATATTTCACAACACTTACAGCTGGAGATGAGTGAAATAGTTCTTTAGAAGCCTACACAAGCAGAGATAAAAATGTGTCTTTCATGAATATGTCTTGGTGCAGTTTACCCCGGCAACAAGCACTCGTGACCTCTGGCTATTATCTGAACTGAATATACAGTAGGACCCTCGTCACTCTGCAGCACTACTACAGTACTACCTACAATGACAGTTTCTGTTTTCGGGGTGAAAAGCATGTCACTGCTGAAGTGTTCCCCCTCATGGGTGCCACACTGACCCACATATACACATCTACTGTATGCTGTCACTGGCTCTGGTCCATACTATCAGTTTGACTGGTCCCACACTACAACCAGCAGCAGAGAGATGACAGGCAACATCCCACAGAGAGGTCGAGCTGGAAACTGAGCAACACATGGACAGATGCAAAATCCTGCAAAAGAAGACAGCCGCTGTGCTGCTTGGAAACAGGCTGAGCTGGTCATCCTGCACATCTGCATCACACCCATGGCCTTTATGAAGCAGACTGTTTGGTGTTCTCACGGGAGAGCACTAGCACCTCCCTGAATGTGCCTCTCCCAGCCACCCACATTGATCCTGTAGGCCCTCAAAAAGGCCCCACTGATGCTGACCCTCTGTCAAGCCTCATCACACCACCACATCTACACGCAATGTGCAAAAACACTGTTACTGATTTGAAAACAAGAGCAATAAGATTTAAGCATGCTTACCCCTGATTGCAGTGATTACACTGTTGCCATCTTTTATCAACTCTTTGAGAAATTTGCTCGTCCTCTCCAGCTCTAGCTCGTAACACTTGAGAGTCTCTCGGAAGTCCGGACTGTCCAGATAGCAGTCAATAAACTCCAGAGGAGGATGCCCCATCTTCTACACTACAGGGTTTTAGACAATAGAAACAGTGAATTTGTTTTAGTGAGCCACGCAGCCTACGCTCGTCTACTGCACACTGCTCATTGCTGCCCAGTCGAGGCGACTCCACGCTCGCATCCGCTGAGAGGAGCAGAATCCATGGTGTCCGTGGGAGCCTGCGGCCGCCGCTGGTCAGATATGAAGTTCACTAAGCAGCGAAGAGCCACGGGTTGATTCACTTCCCTCTTTTCCTCGCCTGACGCGCGGTTTAAACTGCAATTTGTCGGTATCCTGGTCCTCTTTGCCACTTTTTCCTTGTTGCGGTGTCGTGATTAGAAGAGCGGCTAGAATCCCTTTGGACGCGTCCCATTCCGAAATATTTCACACTTTTACAAAACCTCCTTCTGTCCTTTACCTTGGTTTAAAATCAAGTTTTACTTTTTAGAGTTAACATCATGCTATTAAACCACTGAATACGTGTTAGTAAATATATATATTTTCTAACTGAGATGTCATACACATGCGGATGTCCCACATCTTTACAAAGAGCGTAACACGAAGCTGAATGGGACGTAACCAACTGGCTATGGTCTCGCTAAAACTTCCCCCTTTCCACACCCAGGAGGTTCTTAAAGGGGCTGCACCTGTATTTGTTTTGCACATTTCTAAAAAAACATTGTGCTATATTAGAGACACACTACACTTTACACACAATTAGCAGATAATTAGCAGATACAGTAAAGACATTGCATGCATATTTTCTTGAGGTGCAGTGATCACCTAAAGCAGTGGTTCCCAATCTGTGGGTTAGGACCCCCACAGGGGGTCGCAAGATAAATCTGAGGGGTCAAGATAAAAGATTAAAAGTGTCCTGCCATACATAATCATTTACATTTTTTCAGACTTTTCTGGTAATTGTTGCTTTTTCTTTTCTGGTGAATTACTGGACAGTTTTACCTCTTAGGCCTTTAGAAAGTGATTAAATAAAACAAAGAGGGAAAAATACTTTTTGGTTGACCTGTTCACAACTAGTGGACATATGCAGCAAGTAGAGATTGCTACTTGCTTTCAAGGGATCACATGCCTGAGAGTTTGGGAACAACTGGCTTAAAGGTTAGAGAAGTGGGCATATGACTGGAAAACTGGATACATTTAGGTGGGGAATTACCTCCACACTACCACGAATGAGGCACTCTTGAACAAGGCCCTGAATAAATGAAATAATAAATACATAGACATAGAAATACATACAGACACACGTGAACATATCTTGTGAACCGTGTAGTTATTCCACAGTGTAACAGGTCACACCTGCATGTGACTGGGTGTGTTCCCGCATTCAAGATTAAATATGATAATATAACTGGTCTTTGTTGCACAGGCAGCTTCACCACACTTAGCTTAAACAAGCACTGAAGTGTCCCTTAGCCTACAGCACACAGCTACAGTAATCCTGCCAGATATTTACACAATGGAAACATCAACATAAAACTATGTCATCATACAAATAAAATAGACACTAGTAGTGGTGGAAAAAATAGTATTAAAGAACAATAAGATCACTTGACCCAGTTGAGTTCCACTTTAGGAATATCAAAGACAAATCAAAACATGTCTGTCTGAAAATACACTTGATTACATATTGATCACTGCCTGATGACTAATGTTATGAACCACATATAATCACTCACTATCTTGACACATTTGCAGACATGTTTCTCTCCTGTTTTGAGGTGTTGCACTTGAGGAATGTAGAGTTGAGAGTAGAGTTGCTGAACAAACTGCTGTGTTGGTGTCACTTTCACAAGACTGAATTCACAGAAGAGCTTTCACCTCCGCAGAGTAAGAGAATCATTATTGAAATGTATGTTGCAATAACTGTTAATCACCTCCAGATGTCGTCCTTCAGACTGAACTGAAGCAGGCGACAACAGTTAGCCTTCAAACACACACAGACAATTTTAAATGCTTTATTCGAATTCACCAAATACATAACAAGTATACAGAATTCACTGAGTCAAAACCTCCCCAAGGCTGCCAAATATCAGTATCACAGTATCACATTTACATCCTAGCTCACTGATATTTGTACCAGGGACTGATGCTTGATCAAGTTTAATCTGTGTACGGGTCAGAAACACACACAATCAATAGTATTAAAACTTCTTTACATTTACAAAATCATCAGGAATGTTAGAGATGTTACAGAACAGGCCGGGAGAGATAATAAAACATCTTGACATCCCGTGGGAATGTTTGTACATAATTACATCTCTTGGTAACACCTCTCTGACAGGCAGCGGTAGCAATTCAGCAACACAGTCATGTTGTTTAGCATAGAGCCCTTTATGAGCGTTACAGCCTTCACACTGTGTTGATCAGGGTAGAAAGCATCAAGCAATGCAACACACACACACACACACACACACACACACACACTGACACCTGTAGGATGACATTGCATTGATTTCCATTAATTTTCTGGAGATATCCTAACCTTAACCTGACTCTACCCAAATTTTACATTGTGGGGCTCTGCTTTTTGTCCCAAAGTGGGAGGTGAGTCCCCATAATATGAGTGTGTTAAGCATGACAGCACCTTCCATACAAATCAAAATATTTTACCTATTAGTCTCCAATCTGAGCTAAATTTCAAAATGTAATAATTCTCTCCTTGATACAGGGATATTTGTATAACGTATATAATTGTGCTGCAATGTTTGTAGCTCTGTCCAAGGCATTTGATACTGTTGATCATAATAGTTTCTCCATTCTTTCTCCATTGTTTTTAATTTTTCTGCTTACTGCTGGTTCAAATCATTCATCTTTCTAGTTCAATATAGATCAATATTGAGCCCCCTGCAATTTACTCTATACATAAATCATATTTATTTTCAAAATCAACCTTGCAGTGTCCATTTTTATGCTGACAATACCATCGCGTGTGCTGTCGGCTCTGCTGTAAACCTTCTTACAGTCTGCCAAAAAGACAACATGTATATATTTCAGCTTTGATGTTCCTACTTGGAGCCATACTCTTATTGGAAATCTAACAGATACAGCAGAGCGTTATATACATACTTACAGGTTTGGCTAAATATCAGATTGTCCTAAAAAAAAACTCATGTTGAACACCTACCTCAAACATTTTAAAATCAAATTAGATTCTTTAGCTTGTTTCCTTCTGAACTGCTTTTTCTACCTTGCAATAACTTTTGCGTTACCTACATTGGTAACATCTATAGTAACATGTATTATATAGTAGACCGCCACTGGTTGTGAGTGTGCCCACCCTCAGCTGTGGCTGCTCAGGTGCAAGTCTGCAGCTAGACAGATAACTGGCAGAGGTAGTTAAGGGAGCTAGTTAACCTAGCTCTCTCACTGACTGCTGGTTGAGGCAGGATGTAGCTGTGTTCATGACTACAGGCATCGGGTGACAGAGCTTTGGCCATCGCTGTCGCTGTGATTGTGGCTGTAGCCATGGCTGTGCTTTGGCTGTTACGGTCATTGCTGTGACACATTAGTTCATAATAGGTGTAACTACATGCAGGGGTTGTATATGTGCAGTGATAAAACTGACGTGGTTGTGGTGGCTGAGCGTTGTATTGAAGCTACTGTATGTCTGAACTCCTGTGGTATATTGGTAACACATTTGTCATGTCTGATAAAAGCACAGCCAGTTCAAATCCCTATAACCACCACACAGTCACAGCTTCAGCCACTACAGCTGCAGTACAGCTGTATACTGTCAGAGCAATAAATGCATAACGTAAAGCGTCAAATCATGTCTTCTTTCTGTAGTATCTGCAGAGCGTTTCTCTAAACTGGCAGTGTATTATAACTGTACTGGACCAACACACTAACTGTTCCTATGGATCAGAGGGAACGGAAAAGTTAATGTGAGGTAACAGTGATCCTTTAGGAGCTCCGTACCTCCAAAAATACTTGTGTGGATTTTGTGGAAATGCTTCTGTACGTATGTAGATTTCGATGTAAAAAAGCTATGTAGAAGTACTTGAACACCTCAGTGCTAAAAAACAGTGAGCTAAAGAGGTTATTCAGCCTAAAAAAACAAGCATTTAATTCCACAGAAATACGTCAAACTGTGCTTGGCTCCACAGAGTGGGC
The DNA here is from genome assembly GCA_005408345.1 of Macquaria australasica. Classification (NCBI taxonomy): domain Eukaryota; kingdom Metazoa; phylum Chordata; class Actinopteri; order Centrarchiformes; family Percichthyidae; genus Macquaria; species Macquaria australasica. The sequence continues at coordinate 4,795,608 of SEMN01000001.1, read as the reverse complement.
TACAAGTGAGCAGTGAATCAGTGGTTAGAAATCAGGCGGGCAGCAGCAGTGTGGATGTAAAGGCTGAGGAGAAAAAACTAGATGAAAGACTGATTATTATGATAATAAACTCTTGCCCCCTTATCTTTAGATTTTATGGGTCATTCTTTGTTTTAGACCTTTATGTTTTACTCCATATTGCGTCAAAAACACCCTCCACTTCCTCTGCAGAACACAGGACAATGAGGACGAGAGGACAGACTGAAGTCCCCACACAGATTCCTCAGCTGGGCAGAAATTAAAACGTTTGATCTGATCTCTGAAGCCGTTTGTTTGGCCTCTGTAAATGGGGCTATTGTATGCAAATATTGCGCACAGAAGCATATGACCTCTCCAGTGCAGGGCAGTGGCTAGTGTGAGAGAAATCATTAGCAATGCAAAGTCATGGTGCTCTGATACTCTTGTTCACAGTCACAGATTGAAAAAAAGAAATCTGCTAATGTCAACGTAAATGTTCCTGGATGTGCGTTTTTCCAAACACATACAGCTGAAGGTAAGTCTGCTTCATCTCTCTAACTCTGTTATCATGATCATGTAGCTGAGGAAATGACAGACAGTTTGTTGTCAGGGTGTTCAGCTGGGTAAATCTGTGCTCACGGGTAGTTTACGTTTAACGTTATGTCTTAACTTGACTGTGAAGAGTTTGAAAAATTCCTTAACAAAGACATTCATATACAGTTAGTGATTCTCCAGAAAGTATGTTTTTCTACAAATTTCATCCAAAACATGTTACCTTTCTTATGATGATAATCAAACAAAACAGCATTTATTTTGCAGTCCCTCAGTCATGTTTATCTACAGGTATACAGCTGGTCACAAAGTAGAGTTTAAGTAGACATCAACACACTGCTGGACCACAAATAATTTCCCTGCCAAGAATTAGAGAGCATTACAGACACCGTTACGTTGGGTGCAGATGCCCACTTTGCATGCTACACCATGGCGACTGGTGAAAGTATGTCACATGACGCATGGTGCCAGACTTCAGTGTTGCACTCTTAAGTGGCCTGCCAACTCCAGAGGGGGGCAGAGAGGCTCCCTTCTTCTCTGGACTCACATCCATGCCAAGCCAGCGGGTCAGCATCGTCCTCTACGCTGCCTCCTATGCCTCTTACACCTCCTGCTGAGCCGGGTAACAACTCTGACGCTTACACTAGACTGGAAAATTCAAGCATGTTGGGGACACAGGAGGACCGATCATGATCAGCACAGAGGAGATCAAACATGTTGGATGCTTTTTAGGCTTAAAATGAATTTTGGACTTATGGAAAATATGATTTTAATTTAAATTGGTAAAAGCAACAAACTGATGTGATTACTTTTTATCCAAAAGTGCTCTAACCTGAGTTCACTTTTGAGTGTACTAATTTCTTAACTGCTGGGACTGAATTGTCCCACCTGTAGAGGTACAGTATTATGTGGATTATTATGTAAGTGCTAACTTTGCACTAGAGTTATATTTTTATGTTTACTTCTAAATATTTGAACATATTTCTAGCTTCTTTTACAATCTTTCATTCTCTTAAGTCTCTGCTCATCACTGGACTAGATAGATGGACAACAGAGGGTTGGGAATTGAACCTGCAACCTCTTTACTGTGAGGCTGCAGTGACCACTTGGTGCATTGCTGTTGATGTACTCGAGCAACTGCTGCAACTAATGATTATTTTCATTATCCATTAATCTGTTAATTGCTTATAAAATGTCAGAAAATATTGAAAAATGGCGATCACAAATTCCTTCAGTCCAAGGTGACACCTCCAAATTGCTCATTTTTTTTGTCCAAACAGTTCAAAATCCAAAGATCTTCAGTTTATCATACAAGACAAAAAAAAGCAGCAAATCCTCACACAGAGAAGCTGGAACTAGAGAACATTTGGTATTTTTGCTTGGAAAATTGCTTAAAAGATCTTTCTATTATCAAAATGGTAGATGATTACGTTTCTGTTGATCGACTAATTTATTGTCTGCTGTGACTAAGGGGCCAGCTTTGAACATATTTAGAATATCAATAAAAGCACAAGAATAAGCCAAATGTACAAGCCGAACTAAAGCACTACTTCATTATGAGTACAGATATGAGTGTAAGCTATTTCCAAGTGATTTTGTTCCTGCAATCTAAGTGAGAGTAGACTTTACACTTTTAAAGGTGTTTGATAACTACTCCATTTTTTTTCTCCAGTCAAAGATCTGATGTGAAAATAACATCTGTTAGTGATTTTTATGGAGCATTTTTCAATAAGAAGTTTTGAAGGTATCTACTAATCAGGAGCTGCATAAAGAGTCACTGTATTAAGTGAAAATGAGAATAAATTATTATCTTGAAAATGATCTTTAAACGATGGCAAATACTCTGTAAGGTAATTGTGTAAATTTGAAAAATATTTGGGGAAAGGATATTAACTTAAATTCAGGAGAAGATATATGAGTAAACATGGTGGCTGATGCCGGGTGGTCAATTACAGATGCAGTTTGCAAATTTACAGACTACAAAATTATACAGAGGTATTATTATACACCACTTAAACCCTAAGAAATGGGAGTGAATGATAATCACTGATGGAAGTATAAAAATGAACAAGGTACTTTTATTCATTTAATGTGGGAATGTTTTGTTTCTCCTTTTAATCAAAAGTATTGGAGAGTGGTTGTATAAACTGCTGCCAAAATCTCCCCAGCTGCGTTTATTAGCAGACGGCTCTCTTGGACTTGCACTGGCAGGTTTTATTGGCGCTTCAAGGATTTTTCACCGCCAGTGGACAACTCAGACAAAGCCGGATTTGGTTTAATGTTTGTTTGATTAAAATTAATGACAAACATTTTGCCTCTTTTGAATCTCTAATCGCAAGAATGAATAATTATCAAGGAAAGTTCTGTGAGGTTTGGTTTCATTTTTGTAATTTATATGAAGAAAGACGCAAAATAGGAAGAAAATACTTCTAATTTGTGAAAATATGCCCAGATTTGTTGTGTTTCTTCTGTTACCTGTTCCTCAAAGATTTACTTTATGTTTGTTTTGTCTTGAGTTGCATTATGTTCTTTATGCATTTGAGAAACTTATATCACAAAAAAAAGAAAAGAAAATTCAGCACAATATTCTCTCAGCTGTTGAGCCTCTGATGTGATTTTTGCACTTTCTCCATCAGACCCGGAACTAAAGATGAACTGGGCATCATTTTATGCTGTCATCAGCGGTGTGAACAGACACTCCACAGGCATCGGTCGCATCTGGCTCTCTGTCCTGTTCATTTTCCGTATCCTGGTTCTGGTGGTGGCAGCAGAGAGCGTGTGGGGCGATGAGAAGTCCGGCTTCACCTGCAACACCCAGCAGCCGGGCTGCAACAGCGTCTGCTACGACCACTTCTTCCCCATCTCACACATCCGCCTCTGGGCTCTCCAGCTCATCCTGGTCTCCACTCCTGCCCTGCTGGTAGCCATGCACGTGGCCCACCGTCGCCACGTCGACAAGCGGCTCTACAAACTATCAGGGCGGGCCAACCCCAAAGACCTGGAGCAGATAAAGACCCAGAAAATGAAAATCACAGGGGCTCTCTGGTGGACGTACGTCATCAGCCTGTTGTTCCGCATTGTCTTTGAGGTCACCTTTATGTATTTGTTTTATATGATCTACCCTGGTTACAAGATGATCCGGCTGGTGAAGTGTGACTCGTACCCCTGTCCTAACACGGTGGACTGCTTCGTGTCGAGGCCCACAGAGAAGACTGTCTTCACCGTGTTCATGCTGGCTGTGTCAGGGGTTTGTATTCTGCTCAACATCGCAGAGGTGGTCTTCTTGCTGGGGAAGGCCTGCAGTAAGCACTTGCACAATGCTGGAGACTCGACTATGGGGGCTTGGATCCAACAAAAGCTCTGCTCGTACTAACAGAACACATAGATTTCATACCTGCACAAGCGGACATATAAGTGACCTTAGATCCAGGTAACAGCCATTAATTTAACTTGTGAATAAAGGTGTATTTAATATACTGTACATCGCAGTTTGACATGGTGATGATTTATCCAGTGGTTTATAGTCTCCTGTGACAAAGCATTCGGTGCCATTGTGGGGAAAATAATAGTGTTCAGACAACAAGATTCACAGTACACATGTTCTCAGCAGACTTAAGGTAATACTTTTTTCTTCCATGAACCAAAAGACTGTATACTGCAGCACTTTGTACTGACATAATAGCTTGATGAACTTAGGCCAAATAAAGATCAATTAAGTAACATTTTATGAAGCAATATTCCAACTGACCACATTATAGGCTTTCATCGTCATGGACTTGTTTTGATTTTAATGAAGATTGTTGGCCTGGAAATGAAAATATTAAATTATGAAATGTCACTTCTTATCACATGCTATTTAAAATCTTAGGATTGTGTCAGAAACAAACAAGTTGTAGTGATATTTTGGGCAATTTTAAGTTATGATATTCTCTTATTTACATTGAGTGTGATCGCAAACGTCATGCTTTTGCCTAAATCACCATGAATTGAACCTAATGCACTGGAGAATTTATGGATTTTCTTCAGCTGTTATTAGCGAATTGCTATACTAATACATGGAAAACATTCATAAAACTTCATAAAAGTTAAATGATAGTGTCTTTTTAATACTGATTCTTTACTTTGATGGTTAAATAGATATAAACAAAGCAATAACTCACAAGAACAACAACCAAAAAAAAAAAAAGTTGAATTGCAAACTTTGGGTCTGAAGTTTACTACTGATCGCTAAGCATGTTATTTAAATGCATTCATTTTGAAGCTGGATGTTTATATATTGTCAGTACACAGCAGAATAAAATCAACCAGAGTTTGTGTAATTGTGTAATTTTTCTCACCAAATCCAAAATGTGATTTACAAATTCCAAAAAAAAAAAATATACATGCTGACATGACTAATTTCAACTCCAATGGGAGTGTTCCAACATATAATAAGTTGAAATTGTTCTGGTGTATTTTAATAGGATGTCCTGACTAGGTGTAAACAGTTCATGTAATACCTTAAACTACCAGACAGCAGAAGTTAGACTCAGCCGTGTGACTGGGAGAAAAAGAACAAACGTGAATGAAACTTCATCACACATCTAGTGTCGCCGTCACCATCTTTAGACGAGAGAACCTCGGAGCCGTGATGACACCTGTGAGGAAACATCTCAGGCTGACTAAGTTCTCCTTCTGAAAGCCAGAGTGCAGAGTTTTGGGTTATCAATAGCCTCGCCACGTGAGGGGTCAGTGTGTGTGGGTGACAATGGTTGACCCCGCAGACAGCTGGACCGGGCCGTGACCGAGCATGAGGGCACTTCTCTTTTTATGGAATGCGTCGACACACACCATCTATAGCGATCAGACTGACGAGAAGCATATTGGCAGAACTGCACCAAAAACAAATTCCTCCAGTATGTTATTCCTGTCTGTGACTAGTGTTAGTGGTGACTGTGTGCGGGCAAAGGTCATGTTATTTGTGGGGTATCTTAGTCCCGCCCACACATGTTTAGACGAAAGGACTGGAAACGTTTCTTAATAGTACATCAGAAGGAGGCTGATTTTGATCTTTTTGAAAGGAAAGTATTGTTTTTATTGGATTAGAAAAGTCAGCTACAACACTGCTCAGCTTTTTCATTAATCAGTTGTCATCTTGGATGATGATATGTATGGCAGAGATCAGGCTTTAATAGCAAACATTATCACTGATCATCTGCTAACATGTTGTGTGGCAATGGTGGAAATATATAGAGAGAGGAGAATGTAAAAAATACTAAATTACAAGTAAAAGTCCTGCATTGAAAATTTTACTTATGTTAAAGTACAGAAGAGTGTTATATTGTGATATACAGTATACTACATTATATTGTAGGGATTTTGTTATTGAATTTAAATGTCAAGGTGTACCTGATTTCATCTAATTTATTTACATTTTGACATATTTTATAGCTGATCGTGTCTTTTGGATGAAAATTTGAATCGGAAAAGTAACAACAGCTGTCAAATAAATGTAATATTTCCCTCTGAAATATACTGAAGTTAAAGTATAAAGTAGCAGAAGGTTGAAATACTCAAGTAAAGTCGGGACAAGTACCTCAAAATTGTAGTACCGTACTTAAATGTAAATGTACTTAGTTACTGTCCACCATTGTTGTGTGGGCTGCACCAGAGCAACATGATGCTGTAAATGAATTAGCTAAACTTTGAGTTGACACAAAGAATAAAGAGCTTTCAGATGATGCTAAAGAACAAGATCAAGTTTATACATCTCTCTCTGTATTCATAAAGCTTGTTGTCAGTAATACTGCAGCACTGAGGGACGGCTTTACAGTGTCTGACACACTTAAGGGTCAGATCACCATGAGAGTGACAACAAAGCCACTCCCTTCACTATGGCTTATATTTAGAGCACACTGACATGTAAGACTAACCTGCGTCCTCACTGGACTCTTGAGCTGCCACTCAGTTGAACAGAAACACCTCTTAAGCGAGGGGTTTTATACTTTTCTACAAGCGGGAATGTTTTCAGACCAGACAGGGCTTTAGCTGTGGTGGCTTGTTGAACACTGGGCATTGATCAGGTCAGAGTGGGAGAGCAGCAGGCGGGATCATAGAGCCTACAGTGAAAACTATCTCAGAGAAGTTTATTTTGGCGCTGCAGTTTCCCCAGTGGTTCAGGAGAACATGGCCTCTCTGTGAACTGAAGAGGCTCAGTCATCAAGTGGCTCTGGATCTGCACTGCTGTAGGAGATGAACATTATCAGGTATGTCTTTCCTAATGAAGAAACACAAGATAATTATTTTTAATGTCTTACTTCATAAAAAACAAAACAAAAAAACAAACGTATTACTGTTCTGAAGTTAATTTGACCATCTACAGTAATATATGGTATATCTAAGTATACATTTATAAAATCCAGGCTCAGTTTTCAGTACACTTACAACAGTTGCTAATGTGTCAAAAGTGTTTTCGGGATCCTTTCATTCCTGGCTGACAATCTAAATGTATTTGAAACAGGTGCTCAGATTCACAGTCGGTCCACTTCTGATCCCTACTTCTAAAGGACAAGTACAACTATTTTTAAAGTTTTTTTTTGCTATGTTGTAACCAATAGGCCCTGAAATCTAAACTAGAAACCTAAGTCTGGAGTCGAGGAGCGCTGTTGGGTACGGTGTCACAAGATCTTTGCAGACGCTAAGAATCTCCCCAGCCTGCTCCGGGGCTTTCTCTCACACACAGTGAGCTGTGTCCTGGCCCTTTTTATCAGTGTTCACTGGATAGGACACAACTTGTGAGAATACAAACAGTGAATTCATGATCAATCAATGTTTCTATTGGTAAGTCTCCTCTGGGTTATCTGAAGTACAGTAGCCGTTGGCTGTGGGCTGTTTGCAAACTATGTTGCTAGCAAAAATAAATTCCATATTTATAATGATATACATACAAGGAATATTACAAGTAAACTGCAAGTAAACTGTTTTGACTTATAAGATTAATTAAATAAATTATTAACGCACTTAATCGAATTTACGTCATGGTTCCCACATGTAAGTGTGTGACAGGTATTGTTCACGCATTAAAACGCACAAAAACACAAGATTCTGTATTTGAGATCCAGTTTATTTGGATCCTGCTTTGAGCACTTGCATCTATTTTTTTTCTTTAAAGCTGCTAGAAGCAATATTTTTATAATAACAACAGATCAAATGACAATGTGTAATGTATTCGAAGGACACACAGAAAATTAACACCCAACTCTGCAGTTCCCTTCAGCTCTACGGAGCATTTTAGCCTCTTTCAGCTCGTTGTTTTGATTTTACAGCCCACAACTTTACTGTTTTGGTTCGTTCTCACTGCTCTCACGGCGTTGTTATCGGATGCTTCAGGAAGCTGTTTAAAAAAGTTTTAAAAACCAAGTATACGCTACCTGCTCAGCACCAAACAACAGACAGACAAAGTTAATGACTAGCTAGCGAACATTTAAATAGCCAGATATTTCCCTCAGGAGTTGGTTGAGACCAAAAACAGAGCTAAAAGGAGAGTGAATATTGGACTTACATTCAAAGCAGGTAGACAGAAGTTGTTTGTTGCTCTGTATCTGCTGGATGTGTAAATAGGCAACTGCTTGCTTACAAGTTTGTCATATCAGTTTAAAAGGTCATAATATGTCAGTGTTGTCTTTAGAGCTTGTTTCCACTGCCCCTGAGTGGACAAAAAAGGTAATGCAAGTTTAAATGTTAATACGTAACAGAGTGTATTTTTGGAAGGTTCAGCAAGATTTTTCACAACCACACGATGCAAAAGGAAATGCCTGATGTGTAGCTTCAGGACATACTGTACAAAGTCTGGTTGAACCAAGGCTGTTTATTTCATCCAAGAAAAAATTGTCTCTGATGAAGCTTGAACATTTATACTTTACATTTTCCCTCTCCTTTACAGGTGTCTCTCCGGGTTTTGTGGATAAAACTGAATCTATATTTGTGAGCCAGTATGGGGGACTGGAACTTGTTGGGAAAGCTTCTGGAGAGCGCCCAGGAACACTCCACCGTTGTGGGCAAAGTCTGGCTGACAGTGCTGTTCATCTTCCGCATCCTGGTGCTGGGAACCGCCGCTGAGAAGGTGTGGGGCGACGAGCAGTCCGGCTTCACGTGTGACACCAAGCAGCCCGGTTGTCAGAACGTCTGCTATGACAAGACCTTCCCCATTTCTCACATCCGCTTCTGGGTGATGCAGATCATCTTTGTCTCCACGCCAACTCTCATTTATCTGGGCCACATCCTGCATCTGGTCCGCATGGAGGAAAAGGAGAAAGAGAAAGAGAAGGACCTCGCCATCCAGAATGAAAAGCATCAGCAGTTACTTGGCAACAAGACCAAGAAGGCCCCAATTAAAGACAACCAGGGCCACGTGCGTTTGAAAGGCACACTGCTGCGAACCTACGTCTTCAACATTATTTTCAAGACCCTATTTGAAGTGGCCTTTATTGTAGCTCAGTACTTCCTGTATGGTTTTCAGCTCAAGCCCATGTACACCTGCGACCGATGGCCTTGCCCTAATGTGGTGAACTGCTACATCTCCCGACCCACTGAGAAGACGGTCTTCATCCTCTTCATGCTGGCCGTGGCCTGCATCTCCCTGCTGCTCAACCTGGTGGAAATGTACCATCTAGGTTTCACAAAGTGCCACCAGGGCCTTCGGTACAGACGATCACATGCTGAAAGAGAGGCTCCCAAGGCCCTCACTGAGACGGTCATGCCCTTTGTCCCGAGCTATAACTACTTTGCTGGTCATCCTGCAGTGCCTGAACCTTTCCCTACGGACTCAAAGTACAGCATGGCAGAGCCGAATTCTGCTTACAGCCCCTACAACAGCAAAGTGGTTTACAAGCAGAACAGAGACAATATGGCTGTGGAGAGAAAAGGTAAAGCAGAGGGAGAAGATGTGAAGGAGAGCAGCCCTGTCTTTGAGATGCCCGTTGAAAATCTGCGCTGCTACAGTCAGTCAAGCAAGCACAGCACCAACAAAAGCAGGCTGGACGACCTGAAGATCTAGGGACCTTCTGTGTTTTTATCCGAGACTCAGGAACAAAATGCCCGTGAAAATATTTGTATGAGTATGGAAGACAATTAAAGACAAAACTATCGAGTGAGCACAACAGATTATAGCTGTGATCAATTTGCAAGTCAAGATTTGAGAGCGGACAGGGACAGATTTGTAAATGTAGAACAAGTACTGAGTGCTAAATGTGTATTTTTGAGAATTCGCTGGCTTTCAGGACTTTTTAATGCGAGAGGTCATTACAAACAGGCTTTAAAAGGACTTATGGTCATATTTTCTAGTACTGTAAACCTGAGGGTGACGTTACTTAGAAGGCAGGTGGTGGCACTTGAATAAATGTTACTCTGCTCTCACTATGAGTTTGCGTGTGACGGATATAACTTTGACGATAATAAGCAAAGGAAGCTCCACTTCAACTCACTTAAATCACCACTTAAGTCTTAATTCCTCTAGCAGTATCAAATCATCAACTACGCTCACAATTCTTCATTTGCACTCAAAAAATGTTCTGTGTCTACAAATCTGCTCCTGCATTTTCTGAAATGTTGACTTGAAGATTAATTAACACTCAAATTCGCACTCACTCAATAGTTTTGACATTAATGAACTTCCATACATGCAGGTGATAAAGATGCAGATAACTTGAGAATTGTTTTGTTTACAAGCAATCTACTTAAAGCAAAACTGTGAGGTACAAGATGTCAGATCATGTAAATGTGTTACAGAAATCAGCCTCTCACTGCAGTTTGAATATGTGAAGTGTAAAAGGCAAAATATACATTTGAGAGAAGTTTACCAGGAGAGATTTCTCAAATGCTGTTCTGATCTTTTCAGGAGACTTTGTAAGTTTATCCATTGAACATTTGCTTTCATCAGTCAAATATGGGCAATAAATGTCAACATGTTTATTTGGATTTTCTACAGAAAGTATAAGTACTTACTTACTTATTTGTGACTGTGTAATTTGATTAAAATGATGTGCTGCAGAGGAGTGTTCTGTCAATATTTATGTTTTAAGTCAGATATCAGGTCCCCTGTGATCATCGTGAGGCTAAAAATAACACCCATTTCTTTCTCACCTGTCATAAAAATGTCACAGATATACGATATTTATTCTGCTCACATGCAGCTTTTTCGCAACATACCCACTGCTGGAGGCAGGTTGATGATGATGAAATAAAAACTGCAGCCATAAAAATTTATTATTTATCCCGCAGCTCAGCAAATGTCACAGTTTCAGAGCCAGACTATGTTAGTATTCACATAAACCTCTTACAAGATGACTGATGTTTCAGCATTTATCACAGCATCAGTTCGCCAAATGTGGATTTTATATGTGTGACGCCTAAATTTCAAGTATTTGGACGTCATATGTTTAAATCAGCAGTTTGGTTTGCACTGTCATCTCATTATGAATGTTTTAATCATTTAAGAGACTTGAAAAAATGGTTTACATTCACCTCCAAGTCAGTTCCACATGTATCAGACATGAAAAGAATTACTTATTTATTGATTACTTTGACTGCAAACTGTTAATTACACTAGCATACTGTTTTTAGCTAGCAACATTATGAGCTACAAGGGGAGAGTCGAGATTTATTCACTGGGCCTATTCATAAGTTTCTTCTTTTTTTTTTTTAAAGAAAAGAAAAGCTCCATTGGATGGGAGTTGGTGACCATTATGTGAGGGAGCCAATCAGCAACAAGTCTTATATTGAATGGATCTGTGTGGTGTTTTTAAAAACCTGTAGAAAAGATTTTTGATCATTCATATTAAATAAAGCTGTTCAAATAACATCAAAATCCAATGACGTTATATTGTAATAAATAGCGGGTTTGTATATGCTACAAACAACACTGCATGTCCTGTGGTGATTTGTGTAACTGTGTTGTGTGGTGCAATCACTGTTATGATACGATTTGCCCAGTGTATCAGTGCAGGCCTGCTATTTTCTGCCTGAAGTTGCCACCTTAACCAATTGGTTTACACCAGCTGCGGCAAACACGCACAGACTTGAGTGTGGTGTGGATGGACCCATTTCCAAAACACATACCATCATACACGAGTGAGAGCCACACTTCAAAGACTTCCTCGCTGCTGCTATAAATAGTTCTCATGCACACTTGGAGGAGCATTGTGGGTGAAATGGGGGTAAGGGACCAAAAAGTTTCTCCTCCTGCATCAGCAACAATAACAAGTTGTTGCCAAGAATTTAACCCAAATAAAGAAAGAGAGGCTTGTTGTGCATCAAATCCTGAAGCAGCATTCGAGGGTTCAGTCACAGTCATTAAACAACACAATGTGGTAATGATGCTTAAGTGTATAATCTGTTGTCTGTCCTGCAGCAGGATTAACTACTGCAATAGTTTCATTCAGTCAGCCAAATACTGGAAACACTTGTTGGCTTTGAGTGATGAAGCTTGGTTTATCTTATTCAAACTCATTTTAGTTTTTTATTTCCATATATATGCTATGGGAGAAATGTTTTATGTCTCCATTGGCTTTCATTAATGTTATGAACAAAGCACTCTCGAGCTCCCGGAGCAGCCTGATCTCTCTTGAGAGGACAAGGCTGCAAACTGAACAGGTGACGGGGGTTAAGGTTATGAACTCCAGGTTACAACCATATGCAACCAAATCTGTGAGGCAGAATAGTATGAGTGATACGCAGAGACCGTCCGTCACGGAGTCACACTGCTTGCTGCTCGTAAATCAGACAGACAGAGTGCACGCTTTAGGACGAGTCAACGAGGGGAGATTTCACTGTTAATGAGGATGATTCATTGTGGGCCGATATGTATGGTCCTGTTTTTGTCGTTCCATTAAGAGGTTACTTTTGTTGCTGCTGTGAGCGGTAAGACTAAGTGTCTACAGTAAAGCCTGCTTTTCAGGTCAAAATGACCCACTAATGGAGAAGAGTGACCTGTAGGAAAACAAGATTTGTGTTCCTCTTTCCCCAAGGCCATATAATTCATTTTGTTCTGTCTATACACTCTACACATCATTTGCATGTGGACAGTTGACTCTAATGCATTTACATCCTGCTCCCATGTCCATGTGGAGTAAAAAGCAAAGCAAGCGAGTAATATCAGCATAGTTTAGTGTATATTGGCCTTTCATCTTCAAGCACGGTAATGTTTTAAAAAGCTTTTGGCATTTACTGGCCACGAAGCTGTCATCTTCAAATTGCATTATAACAGTCATTCTAATACCAGGATCTTTCCATTCAAAATGTCACACTTACTGTAGGTTGGGCACCATACAGTTTTTGTGGGCCCAGGAAACATGCCAGGGACTGTAGATATTTATTGTTTGTTATTTGGGGGGGTAGTCAGCTGTCGTGAGGGGGCAAAGAATTTCCAGACCTGTGGGTGAAGTCTGGAGCCTCTCTCGCAACAACTATGACAGAACCAACAAGCATTTATTGAGTCATAGCTCATCCTTTTAACAGAGATTTAAAGCAGCTATAATTGACATTTTGTCTAATTATAATGTATCAAATGACAATGTGACAATGTGGAAGGGGTCGCAATTTTAAGCACTAAGCAAAATCAATTACAGCCTGAATGAGACACGTTATTGATTTCATAATACAGGAAAACATATCTGTAACTGGATAGAATCTAATTCAGATATTGTATAAGAAAGTTATATTAGTTAGCCTGCACCCAACATTACATTTTACACACTACCTTTCTTTGTTGTGACGGCTTAAAAAATGATGTTTTTTCTAATGGACTTTTGACTTAGCCCTTTGATTCTCAAACAAGAAATGTTACAACAACTACAGTTTGCTTATTGTTCCATGACTATATTTATTATACAATAAAATCCTACATAACTATCCCTATATGATGAGCTGTTCAGATGCATATAGACAAATATAAACATGACTTATTGACAGATAACCCAAACAGGCAGAAGTGTATAACCCAAACCTTGTTATTCATAGAATCATCACTCTTTATTCTGGTACTTTTGCATGAAGTTAAAAAAAATTATCATAATCAAGCAGGTCAACAGAAAGATCTGTGCTTCACATAAAACAAGCTTTCAATCAAAAGCTACAGACTATAAAAGCTGTAGACTACATTTGCACGTTTAAGGACTTGGTAAACATATACTAATGCAGGAGCTGGAGCATTATCCATGCCTACTGTATACACTCTGATGCTTAATGGCAAAGCTGACAGCGTGCCAGGGGGATGAAGATTTCCAACCCTCTGATTTTCCTTCCTCTTCTCCTACAAAGTCATCTCCTTTCATTAATATTTCCCCACCAAGAGGAAACCACAAACTATTTTGGGCTAAAAAAAAGAAAAATCCTTTAAATGCCAGTTTCCAAAAGCTATGCCTTAAGAACTACAGTTAGGAAATTACTGAGAATCATCAGGTTTGTTTTGTCTTAACTGTTCTACATTTCTTCCATATAGACCAACAAACAAATCCTTGAAAGAAAACTTGTCCTTTTTTCTATGATTTCTAATCTTTAAGATATTATCAGACTAAGCATGCAATGAACTGACATGAAAAACTCTGAACCCTCGCAGAAAGATACAACACATTCTGTGATAAGAGGTTGTAATTTGCATTTTATAATAATTTCTTGAAGTTCGGAGATGTTACAAATGCAGCGTGAAACTACCAGGGAACAGTCAGACCATGGTCACGTGTGATTGTTTTAAATAATGGAAACTGAGTTGATGTTTTGAAAAGTTGCTATGTGATCAGCTGCTCAGCTCCTGAAGCCCCAGGCTGAGCTCCCCTGTTGAAACGCCTCAGTACTGTTTCACTATGGCTTTAAGTACTGAACTGAACCAAGCTTTGGATGTAAAGAGTGACAACGTGTCAAAGGTAAATGGGCCGTATTTTGATTTTTTTTTTCGTTTTTAAACATAAGTCACGTAAAACAGTGACAGATTTGTCTTTTGAGTTCCAATGAGTAATAGATGTTTGCAAAATGCTTATTTTCAATGAGTATGTACAACTCACTTCAACAATATATGTCAATTAACCCAATAATTACACAACAAGATACATTTCAGATTGCTCCTAAAATCTGAAGTGAAAAAATAAGTATTTACTTTCTTAAGAAAATAACAACAAAACGTTCCAAGCAAATGGCAAAATAATAAAAATATAGAAAACAGAGTTGCACTTGTACTTCGGGAGCTTTCTCCCTGTACAGGCTATAAAGATAAAGCTCTATAAACTTGTGAATTTGGCCTCTGGAGATGACAAGCCGCAGCTGAAGCGGTCGTGACCTTTTGGAATCCAAAGTCTTTTGAGATCCGGCTGAGATACAGACATAGGCAAGGCTACAACTTGTGAATCTCAAACAAACTGTGCAAATGATTCACTGAAAATAGAAGCAAAAAAAACAAAAAAAAACAAACAAACAACAAAAAAACAGAGAAAAGAGAGCAGAAAATGCACAGATAAAAAGAAAAACAACTGTAGTTCTGCACTGTGAATACTGTAAGTAAAATCTGGCTTTCTGTAGCGAGCAGTAATAGTTGCTGTTCATTGGAGGCTAGCATACTGTGGCAAATCCTGTAACTATGCTACACATGCTCTATATGTTAATGTTACAGACATCTGAAAGCTATGTATAACTCACTCATATACTCTATATGTCCCAGGTCGAAAAAATATCCCTTTCTCCCTTTTATTTTACACAAATTGCACCCTGAGATTTGAAACAAAACGTCCTTCAAAAGGTTTAAGTTGTGTCCACAACAGTCCACTAGCTCCTATCTTACATTGTCAATACAAGCCTCATAAATACAATAATCAAACGGCTATTGAACTGACATTTATGTACAAAATGCTGCACTTATACTAGAGCATAACATCCTACATATACAGTAAGACGGACATAAGCAAACAGTACATCGACCAATCGGACCGTGAAGATCACACACAGCTTATTGTCAGAAGCGGACGCAGGAGACTTCCCTACAGCAGCACTGTGGGATTCAGACTACTTTACCTTTACAAATCATAGTTTCCAGTATGACACACGTGAAGTCATGCTATAATATGGTTACTGCCTGGAGGAACGGGACAGATGAGTGTGCTGTGGCAGTACGGCATCCTCTCTTGTATATTATTGCAAATGTATGACACCATAATTGAATCTTCTCATTCAGATAATCTCTGAAATCAATTCATGGCTTCCAGGGTCAACACTACTGCTTGTCCTTACTCACTGCACTGCTGTTTATTCTGTGCCAGTTCAACTGAAAAGCTGGTGTTTCTCACAACAAGTTGACGCTTACAAAATGACACTAATGTTGCCCAAGAACAGGAGACACTGAAGTCACAGGACACGTTAGCATCTACTGGTTGGTTCACTACAGCAGTGACTAGTATACATCCAGAAGGATAACAGTGGACTCTTGTATAAGTCATTGGTTATACGAGTTGTACGTCAGCATGACATCAGAGGGAAGGACAAACTCTCCTGTCGTGTTTCTGAATACAGAGGACAGTAGTGAGTGTCCCTTATTCAATACAAAACTACACTCTATGTGCTCCATGGCATATAGTGGGAAAAATATTTTAAACTGAACTTAAAAATGTGAAGAATCTGAGACTACATGACAGAACGAATTTCATCGCCAAGGTTGAAAAATGCATAATCAGATTTGAGGAACGACAGCCTAAAGTATGTCAGCATGAGGTGTTGGTCAGTGGACTTTACAGAGTCTTAAAGATGTTGTGTGTTATTTGTTTCATCTGATTCTTTCATTCGATTATTATTTGTTTCATCCGCCATCGTTGCTGATCATCATCTGCCTGAACTTCAAAGCCACACACACGTTGCTCCCCAGTTTTTAAAATCTAATGACCACTTCAGCAGTAATCTTACTGTCTGACTCGTCAAAAACCCACTGCCCTATCCGAGTGGAGAAAGGAAATTCATGGTGACTTCTGGGTTTGAATCAGAAGCAAAGTATCAATTCACTTGTGTATCCTTTCACTTATTTGCCTTTAGCTTCAGCTGGGCAACCTTAGCTTGTCCCAGTTTAGTCTGAATGTCGACAGGCCTTTCAAAGAAGCTCACTATGGCCGGCTCATTGAGCAGAGAAGCCAGGACCTGCTCGAAGGAAAACGACCACTCCATCTCTGAGAGGTCGGGCCCTGCATCCTGACTGTGGTGGGAGCCGGAGGTGTCGGAGCTCTCCGGGGTAGTAGGAGGTTCTTCGGTTGAAGATTCCGCAGCAGCAGCAGCATTGGCAGGTTTTGTGGACTCTGGGGGGCTGCCCAGCTCCTGCAGCCTCCGCCCCACCTCTTCCATCCTCAGGAGGAGGCTGGTCACATGGGCCACGGCTCGGTACAGAGACTCCTCTTCTGGATCGCCATGAAAAATGTTGTACAGGGTCTTGGAGAACTGGATGAACTGAGCCTGAGATAGAAAAAAAAAAAAAAAAAAAAGAATAAGCAGGTGTTGTACTTCGTCAGGTAATTACATATCACATAGGTCGTTTTATTGTGAAAATGTGAAGATTCTGTTTTTTGCCACTTCAGGAATAAAATGGTCTCTTCAGTCAATAAACGCACCATGGATTGAATTACCTGATTAATTCGGGGTAGGTCCCTGATGGTTTCCTCTTTCTTAAGTATTTCATTTTGCCATTGTTTCAGGTAGGCCTGCAGGTCCACTTTTCCTCGACCTGTCAATTTCACACACAAACTCTTCACTATCACACAAAACGACATCTACAGTTTTTTTTTTTTTTTTGTTATAGCCATGATGTGTTTGTGATAAATTTGGGTGAAATACTACCTCTTTCAGGGCTTTTCCTTATCACACCGTCCTCGGGAAGATCAAATGCTGAAATATATAAGCAGCGTGTGAACAAACCGGACAGAGAAATGCTTCAAGAACCATCAATGCATTCAAGAAAATCAGGCAAGCACCAAGACAGAATTATGACAGAATTCAGGAGGAAAGGGTACAAGTGCAATTTGAGTTTTACAAGGAAAAGAAAGAGTAAAAAAGGGCTAACCAGCAAGTCTACTCAAGTGAGAAGAGTCTTCAGTCACTGGAATAAAGTGCTGGATTCTTTGTCCCTTTAAGTGCAAAGGACTACCTGTGAAAGCTAGAAGATACAGACAGTGAGTGCACTGAGAGGAAAGATGAAGAGACGGAGGTGACAGAGGATCCACATGAGCAATGTGGAGGAAATCTTTTAGAGGATTTGATGAAAGAAAACATAGAGGTCCATATACACTGAGAGATCAGTTTATTAGATACAGTCTAATGACATCCCATCTAACAATCCTGCAACAGACTGTATCTTTGTGAAGCTTATGTGACGTTGTTGACACTGTGTCAAAGATTCATCTCTAAGGTCATGCTGAAGCTTATACTGTAGTCAGTGGTGGTAATTATTTATTTACATTAAGACTCGTTATGTACAGTATTATTACATGTGTATAAAGAAACACTCAAACTATGGAGCGGAGAAAATTGTTTCGAAAATAAAATAAGGCATTTACTTGTAAAATATTACCTGCCTGTATAATTTGAATTACTCACTCAACTGTTATTTGAGATAAACTTCTATACTCCAACCCCCACTGATGACTGTGTGTGCATGCATGCGTGTCAGTTTGCACTGCCAGATTAAACAATTACCCTCACAAGCCAGCAGTGTCATTATATTTGCCCCATAGCCGTAATTTGCAGAATTACGGTCTGAGGATTGTTGGTTAGTCGTTCAGTTCATCTGTGCCATACAATCCGTTGCCAATATTCAGGATCCAAACGCAATGAACCTTAATGACTGTGGTGACCTTTCCTCAATTGCCACACTCTAAAATTTCCACCTAATATCTAAAATATTTCAATGTAATGGGCACATGAACGTGAAATTTATTTAACACTTTGATGCTCTCCAGAGATCTGACAAATTCTGACCTTACAACTGTTAATACTTAGTGCAATCCTAATGTTAATGTTTTTAGCACTCCTATCTGTAATCAGTAATATCAGAATAGAAAAAACCCTCAGCGTGTTCATCCAACATTTCATACTGTGCAGAACTCTGCAGCCTTTAGTGGAGCTCTAGCTATAAGTTAAAAAGGTACAACAAGACATTTTCTTGTCCCTAGAACCAATCACAGCACAGATGATGTAACAGTGATTAAGTGAACACAGCTGCTGTACTGTGTGCTTGGACTGAAAAACCTGCAGACTCTCAGCTCTAAATAGCACATGATTTCATGTCCTTGATCAATGGAGCGTTTGGCCCAATTCCAGTGTCAGACTTTCATGTGGGCTCCCACTCAGTCCATGAGGGCTCAGGGCTGTCCCACTGTGAAATCGGCAAGTGTTTGAGGTCTCTGTGGTCTACTTTTTCAGCTCTCTCTGCACACTTTCCACAAGTGCACAACTCTGCAGACTTTGCTTGAGGGAAAAACGTCACAACGCTCAAAAACGGTGATAGCAGTGGAATTTCGCATCATAAAAAATAAGAACAAAACACTGAGCATGTGTAGATGTTTGTCTCATGATGGCAGCCATGGTGGCATCAAACATGCTGATTTGGTCCGACAGAACTCTTATACAACAAACGGTCCACTTCATTAAACTCCACACAGTCTGAGATATCAGTCTTATGCTTCACTGTCCAGGTAAAATGAGATCACAAAAGTGCTGTCCCACTTATCAGCAACATTTGAAGCCCTCACACCCTCCTGAACTCAGACACTTATACTGATGTCACAGGTAATGCTGATTAAAGTCTGTGGGGGTTCAGTACTTAGGGCTTAGGGGAAACATCAAGCCCCTAGGAAGTGCACTGGGCTTTGAAGCCAATTTGACTTCCGGGTCACGTGATGCACACTGGCCCCAAAAGATTTTCTCCCCATAGACTTAGATTGTTAAAGAGACGTCTGTAAATCAGTGGATAATATTTTTTAGGTACATTAACTTCCCAGTACGAACACTTAAACAGTCCTTATTTAAATCATTATGTCCTAAAAGTTATAAAATTCATTAATAGCCGCATCCAGAGTTATATATCACTGTCGTTCATGTGAGTGAGCCTGAGACTGAGTGGTTGGGAGGCACGGTTAAATGCTAATGCGCCTGCAAACTTTTTTTGGCTTCATGTGCCACTGACCAACTTTCATAGGAATGAACGGGGCCCCGTCTCAGACGCTGTGTCCAGTTCTCTTTACACATCCATGGGAAACATTGGAACTGGGCCTCCACCATCTTGTTTGGACTGTGGCACTAGTATGGGACCTGTCCTTGGTGCTGAAGCAATGTGCACTCCCATAAAACAAGCTTTGCTGCTTGATGTTCAGTGCTTGGCAGATCACAAACGGTGACTCAGTGCTCTGCTGCTGCTGCTAAGCTGTCAGTTGTAATTTGAGCTGTTCATCACAGATCCTCTCTGTGGAGAAACTAGCCCACTGCAAAATGCCCTTACAGCTCCTCACACCCGTCGTTGCCATGGCAAAGTTCTTTCACCCAACATAGGCTATTCTTACCCCTGCCTTCAAGCGGGCGCTGACACATCATGCAGATGAAAGCCACACATTCAAGGACAGTTTCCTCCCCCAGGCAATGTGCTCCCTCACCAAATGCTGAGTTATGGACTGGATTATTGAAATGACAACTCATACATTCTCAAGCCCTGTAGACCACACACTGATGTAACGCTATCTGACCTCCTGTTTTACTTTAGGCTGCTTCTGTATGTCTGCTGCTGTTGTGTTATTGCTGGCGTTATGTAGAATTTGGAGACCGTGAAGAATCCAGTCTGAAAACATTTGCTGCACTTGAACTTTGAACCTGCAGTAGTTCATCACATGATCACTGTGGATATGTTGTGAGAGAAATGCGTCAGAGGTTAAAGCTGAAGATACACTAACACAAATCTATTCTGTAGTTTACAAGTGACTGAGACAACACAATGGGTTAGGGGTTAGAGTTGTCACATGGGAAATCATTTTAAATGTCATTTCGATTTGCTGCCGTTGGCTTTATCCCTTGTTCATCACTCACCTGGTGGCAGGTGCAGCTTGAAGAGGAATTTCAGCTTATTTGTGAAAGATCCGCTGTACAGAATATCTGCGGGAGAAGCAATTTGAAGTTACAGCAGTGTGGACGATGAGGTTAACGGCTGCATTGGTGGAGAGCAGAGGGCGAGTGGAACTTACCGAGGGCACTGCAGAACTCTTTAAAGTTGACGAGGCCGTCCTGGTTCTCGTCTATCAGGCGGAAGCTCCAGAGGGAGAGGGTGCTCTTGGTGGTGCAGAAAGCCCAGGGCTCCAGCAGGGAGAAAAGCACGCTGAACTGTTGGAAACCCAACTGGTACTGCTCCAAATAGGCCAGGCTGGGGTCGTGATGGAGCAGGGCTGGACTCTTCATTGTCCAGTAGCAGCTGAGGAAATGCTGCCTCTGAAAATAGGAAACAAGGAAAAACATGACGTGTCTATTTCTCTGTCTTTGTTATTATGACAGTTTCATGTTCTATGATGACGCTGAAGATACTGTATCATGTCTTTGACCCACTTTGAACAAGTTATAAAGCTCATCAAGGTGTGAGGCACTGAATCGGACTTCTTGGGACACCACCCGAATCTGAAAATAGATTTGAATTCACCCTTAATACCACAGTAACAATGCAACTACACTACCTACTGTAAACTCAATGGCCACTTACAACATTTTGTTTGGTTGTATCCTCCAGTGTCTGGATCACATGCAGTTTGTTTCTTTTCCGTGAACTCTCGACGTCCTCTGAACGGATATTTCCATATTTCTAAAACGAAGTGCAATTTAGTTAAAATCGACCACAACACCGACATCACTGAATAAAACTGATGCGGAAAAGCCTTGCAATACCTCATAGGCCTCTCGGATCAGTTCGCTGATATCCACATTGAAGTGGGATGCTTTATCGTTATTGCCCACTGAAGCTTGCTGCACTGTCGGAGGCAGCGGGCTGTCTTTGTTTGTCACACTGTCAAAAAATCTGAAATAACACCATCAGAGAAAAAGAGGCACTCATTTACACAGCAATAATGTTTCAAATGCATCAGTCCTGCTTTGTTTGAATGCACACAGACTTGTTGAGGATGGTGACGGCCTCGGCGTCGTCGTGGCAGCTGATCAGAGCCTCCATGTTGTAGTCCAGCACTGCCAGGCCGAGCTGCAGAATGGCTTTGATGCCGTCGTAGAAAAAACAGTCCACCACATTCACAGCGCTCTCTATGGGTAGGACACTGATGAAGAGAGTGAGAAACCAGGACAAGGACACGGACGAGAAGAAACTCAGGTCCGTCATGTGCTCCACCAGCTGCGGGAGGTTTTCTCGAATCAGATCCTCGAACACCGCCTGGTCGACCAAAGCGCCTGAAGAAAGATCGGCAACTTAATTCCTGAAATCATTAAAACTTTATGTCCCAAAATGGCCAGCAGAAACAGTACATGAATGGCATCATTTGCTTCCCGTCTCACCAATAATTCGGCGGTTAAAGTAATCCGGCAACATCCTCTCACAGACGGCCACTAAGAGCCAGAAAGCCTCCTCTTCTTTCGCGTAGAGCAGGAGAACTGAGGTGAGAATGTTCATGGCCTGAACAGGAGAAAGGACACACTTTTAAAAATCGGACCACTTCAGTTGTAAGTATAAGGTTAACTGCAGAGAGGAGGCCAGTAGAAAGGTGCGTTTTTCAGAACATCAAAGTCTTGGCCTTTTCTGAGCTCCAGAGCCTTTTTTTTAGAAGTACTTGGCCTTTTTTTAAAAAGCCCCTCTGCTTTACAGAGCTGCTCCTCAATGTCATGAAATGACCAATCACAGTAAAGGAGACAGGGGTATAAAACCACAAGTTTTTGTTGGAAGTCTGTACCATAACTGTCACCTCACCTGTCAGTGTTAAAATAGCCAAAACAGAGGATAATCTCACATAAATTACCAGAGAAGAAATAAAGAATGATCATGAGATCAAGGACATGCAGTAATTGGCTAACGACGACAAACTGCATTTCAGTCAAAGCCTCTAAGAGCATCTGAGTGTTTGTTATCAGTCAATCAGGGCTTCTCTGCCTGTTAAAAACAAGCCTAAAGAAATCAAAGTACCTGGCAGTAGCCGATTTTAGGATTCCTGTATGCATAGGCAGTGAGGACTCTGCGTAGAGCTGAGATTCCTGTGTCACTCTGAAAGGCAGGGTGCTCTGGCAGGGAGCGGTGCAAGTCTCGCTCGATCTCATCCGTAGCCAAAGTGCTCGTGCCCAGAGACTGTTCGACCAGCTCGCTGTAATAGCCGGGGTGAGTAGCCATGTCGTTCACAGCTCCTACAGAGACAGTCCAAAAACAGATGCTGCACAGATCCCACACCGAACACATTTTACTTAATTATTTATGTTGAGTGAGCACTTGAGTACTTAACACTTTCAATCAAGCAAGGCTTCGTTACCAAACCATTGAGACTGCAGACAAAAGATAATGTCTGCTGTATAAGTACCTGAGAAAAGCATCCACAGCTCTCCTCTCAAGGCCTCGGGAACACCGCGAACAATCAAGCCTCGTGTCTTCCTGTTGAAGAACATACTTGTGCCGCGTCCATATTCAGAGAAATGGATGTTCCAAGACTGTTCTTTCATCTTTTCTTTGAGCTGTCAAACACACAGATAGCACACACCACAGTGATATTGTAAATGCCCCGCAACTCTGGTAAAACTGCTTCGATTTCTAAACAGATGCATACTTCATTTTTATTTATGTCCACCCCTGAATTGATTAGACACCCACCCATGCACACCCATCCTGCAGAGCACAGGAAGATTCTGGTGCATTACAATTACACCAAGGTAATCCAGTCAGATTTTGTAAGTGAATGTGGTGGTTTTCCACAAAATGCTGGTGAAAACAGGCGGTGTTTCACACCAAATGTTTCATTTGAAAGAAACGCTGATATTTACCATTTTGGGGTCAAGGTTTTCAACATCCTGGGGGTGGAAAACAGTCATGAGAGCCTCGGTGCTTACAGCCTTGCTGCTGTCCTTCTGTCCCACCATCAGCGTTACGTCCTCTGGGTTGTCCTCAAAGTGGTTGATGAGTGACTGGCACTCGCCTCGTATGGCCTGAATGATGAATACATATCATTTTTCATTGTCAGAAAGCAAACTGTAAACTGTAAGTAAAGAGTGCAGAGGCAAATATAAAACCACAGTTAAAACAGGTTACCTCTGATGAAGCAGAGTGCTGAGGGCTGGCACTTATCCCACACCTGCTACGGATTGTGTTGGCAAGCCTCTTGTAGTCCCGCACCTCAGAGAAACGCATCGCCCTCTTGCCACGCACACACACGGTTAAAGCCCTGCTGCTGGCTTCTGGCTTCTCGACATTAACAACCTGGAAGAAGGCAACGTTGGCAGACCAGTCAGTCACTTTGTGTTCTGCCGTTCATCAGTATGCAGGGTGCTATTTGAGACGGTACGTTATTGGCAGAGTTTTCATCAATTCAGTTACACCGCCTTTGTTCTTCACTTTACCTCTCGCATTGGAATGATGACATGGCATTGGCTTCCATCCTGACTGGCGAAACACAGGTAGCTCTCAGACAGGCAGATCTTGCCAAGCGTGTTAAAGTGGCTGAAGGGCACCCACAGAAAGCTCTCATGCACCTCTAACAGGTTTTCCTCTTTGGGAAGCCTGAAAAACGTCCGGAACTGCTCACTCTTTGCATGAGCTTCTAGGCCTCTGTGGTGGAAGGACAGCAGAAAGTAACGTCATGAGCACAGCATCACGTTTGAGTTTTCGAAGAACATCCTTTCAGCAGCCTCCAGACTCACATGCACAGCAGTCTCACAACAACCTCCTTTTGGTGTTCTTGACTGTCACCTTCTATATCAATCTTTTAGGTACTGGAATATGTGCAGGGTTCGTACAGCTTTTTAAGAGTAAAATTCAAACACTTTTAAGGCACCTAAACCAAAAATACCCAGACTCTCAAAGCCTTTATTATCACATCAAAATTGTTATCATAAATACAATTGCGAAAAATAAAAGTTTACAGAATTCCTTTACACCCACAGAAACCAATGCATATTGTCACTTTATTTATTTCACCAGCTGTTCATTTTAACTTTGATTGGGTGTTGAAAATCAAGCATTTTGCAAGGACTATATTCGAATTCAAGCATTTTCCTAACCTTGAAAACATAACGGTTAAAATTAAGCATTTTCTAAACTTTCAAGACTTTGTACGAACCCTGTATGAGGTTATTTCAGTGCCTAAGGGTGTTTTAGAACATTATAAATATATATTATTACATCATAGTATGGACAGGTAGATTATTTTGTTCTAGGTCACTTTCTAAATTGTCCTGTTGTATCGTTATAACCTTAAACTACAGCATTCAGAATTTAAATTTCTAAATTACAAAGCATGATTCCAGCAGATCAACTTCAAATCAAAAGCTGGAATATGTAGTCAAAACTATCAAAGTAAACAACTACAGTAAGATGATTTTAAAATACCTGCCACTGGTATTGTCATGTACCCGCCACAGGCTGGTTAAAACAAACAGTAAATGCTATTTGACTCAAGTCAGACATTATGTTCACTCTGCTTCTTCAAGCTGGCAGCCAGCACTAACAGGATCATGTCAAGCCGCGCAGTGTAGCAGTCAGACGGTACCTCTTGGTGATTTGCAGGGGGTCGGAGAGCGCCGGCTCTCTCTGGAAGGCCTCTTTATCAAAAAGGCGCTTGATGGAGTAGTCGGCCAGCTGTTCCATGATGACAAAGGTTTCATTAAGGTGCAGCAGCATGGAGAAGTAGTGGTCCTCCCCATGAGCCAGGACGTGGATGCTCTCGGTCAGGATAACGTTGGATGTTTTCTCCAGCCTCCAGATCTCATCCCAGGAGATGACCAGCTTCACTGCAGAGCCATCGCAATCAATGAAAATTAGATCAGTGATTAAGGCTCTTAGCTGCAAGGACAAGGATCTTGAATGAATGGGTAAACGGGTGTTATTATTATTATTATTATTATTATTATTATAATATTGTGTAGTTCTGTTTTACTTTTTGTCCAACAAAGTCCAATTTCTTATTAATTAAAATATATCAAATGCATTGCAGTAACTTCATGGTGTCATTATAAAGAATTCCTGATACCAAATGTTCATAGCACCATTGTGAAAATTCTTAAAATGTCACTGTTATTCATTATCCACACTGCTTTTAAAGTCTGCCTCCACTATGAGGTCCGCTATATAATGGCTTTTTAACAATGATGGAAGCTGTCATTACCTATGAAAAAATGCTCAAAGAATGTTCCTTTCCGGCCATTAAAAGCCCGCTACGGTGGTTGTTAGGAGCAGCCACAGTCTTTGTCACCACCAATCAACATTATCAAGACAAAGGGCGGCTCGTGTTAATAAATGGCACAGAAACGGCTTACCCTCAGATCCCAGCAGGTAGGAATAGAAGCACAGGAAGTTTGTGCTGAGGTAGAGCCAGCCCTGGCAGGGCACTTTGCCTTTCCAGTAGCTGCATGAGTAATATGTGACCAGCTTTTCCTCCAGTGGCAGCTCAAACCACTTCTCAAACCTCAAAAGTGCTTCTCGGAACTTCTCGGGATCGTCCTCCAGCACCAGGGACGTCTTCCCTTCCTCAGCGATAAGACCCTAACGCGTTAAACATTGAGGGGGTGATATCAGAACAATGCATAATCTTCCTTAAAGCTGCACGAATCAATATCTTTGTGTGATCTGAAAGGTGTTCCTCTTGGTGATGAACCCACACTTATTCGCTAAGTGGCCAGAAAGATGACTCCAAATAATCAGGTTTAACAAGAATTAAGAGGCCATTGTTACAATCAGTACTTTATAGATTATTGCGTTAACACCTTAGCTGCGTGGGATGTTCTGAGTCAGTCCTCAGTAAAAAAAAGAAAAGGATTTTCATAAGTTCTTACTCTAATCTTGCCCTGTACAAAGCTGGTGATGTCTTCGCTGGAGTCAAAAACGGAGAGCGTCCTCATGATGTTCTGCTGCAGCCAATCCCAGTGCTGAACAATCTCCTCTTTGGTGACACCTGACCCAACATCAAGAGGAGGAAAAAATTAGGCTACAAAAACGTATGTCAAATATCAAGTTTTTGTGTGTGTGTGTTTTTTTTTTAAATCTCAGAAGAAGAAAGACTTGTTTTATGGTTAACTTTAACTTGCATTTGGGAATATTGGCTTCACTGTGGTTCTGATTGAATTTTGCTCGACTTCGCTACACTGACAGTGAATGTTTTTATGCAATTTCAACATATGCAGTATCTTCTCTACCTACTCACTTGACAGCACTATTGAAATGTTTGCCAGAATAAGATGAAAACGCAGTGACATACCGCATGCTATTGACCAATACACTTGTGAGTCAGGTGTGTGGTGTAGGATGCGGTAGGGAGCGACTTTGGATGTGGAGTCCAGCACAGTATCTAGAGTTCCCACAAGGAGGCCTGTAACACACAGCACATTGATATTTTTAACCAGCACAACGATACACGTGACCCTCAGCCATGTGACGCCTTTGGAATCTGAAAGACTAATATCAGATTTATATATGATATTCAAGAAAGTAAGAACGAAAACAACCTTTCATTAAAGGCACTCGTGTTTGTTAACTGATCACGTTTAACTGCTGTATTTACTGATAAACGACCATTTGACAGCATCAGAAAATATAAATAACTTAAGCTAACTCAGCTACTGTCTTGTGTTGCTCTGTGTATTAAAAGACCGTTCAGTCAATTGTGTATTTATACCTGGATTGCGGACTGTCCCTTTATACTCATCCTGACTGTGTAGAAATGATAGATCCCTGAGGTCCATGTCAGAGGCGCACAGCTAAAATTAGCTAAATCTGTTACCTTTACAACTTCTCTCTGAAGTGCCCTCCATGAATAATTAACAAGGTCGCAGTGAAACCACACTCATGCACTGCATCAGCATTATACTGGCCTGCCTGCTGAACACGGAGCAGCTCTCCATGTGTTCTTCTGGTTAGCTGCTCAGTGGTAAAGGATTCAAAAGGATCAAACACAGTTCACATAATTTGTGTTCTCATCAGTGTAGAGCAACATCACACAGCAGAGGATAGACTTAAACACATAGGCTCAGAGATACGAGCCTTAAAAGGCTCTTGTGCTGGAGAGGGCTTCAAGTGCAGCATGCTATGTACAACCAGGTAGTATTTAACCTCCACTATCATTAAACCAGCCAGACAGGACATCGGAGCTTTTTTCTTCAGCTAGAACACCATTTATTATCATTAATTATCTCTATTAATTACCTTACGGCTGTCATCCTCTGGCATGTGGTTAGAAACTGCAGCTTGCAATCATTGGCGGTATGACAAGCAGTACTTTTATACAAGTGACAATGGTTTTCAAAGTTAGCAAATACTGTCATGTAGTTAGGTTTATACCACAGGTTGTGTCTAAATCAGAGACTCACTGAAGGTTCAGTTGGAATTGAGGGTGCACTTGATGTTGCATGATTGCTTTGTAAAA
Source organism: Macquaria australasica (assembly GCA_005408345.1). Taxonomy (NCBI): domain Eukaryota; kingdom Metazoa; phylum Chordata; class Actinopteri; order Centrarchiformes; family Percichthyidae; genus Macquaria; species Macquaria australasica. Next base: position 4,767,481 of record SEMN01000001.1, on the reverse strand, counting down.
AGCAGTTTCTAACAGTTCAGCTAGTTACTTTGAACATGCACCACTCATTCCTAAAACTGGAAGTTCGTCCGAGTTCAGTTATTGTCCCTCAGGGGTTATTTGGTTTACAATGAGGAAATAATACACAGAATGAAAATATAAAATTAAGATATAAAATCAATAAGAATCAATAAAACAACAAACAAACAAATCAAATTCATAATGATGCCTATGGAGTGGTGCAACCCAAGAATGACTGTTACTTCCCCAAAATGTTAAAAATATTTGATCAGTAGGTCTGCTAATAATATTGCTGGCCAGTTATACCTTACATATGGATTTTTGTATATGTATATATATATATTCACATTTCCATAGGAGGAAAACAGGGAAAGCTGTTATACAAGCTCTACAAAAGATCTGTAGTAGAGCTGAAATGAGTAGCAGATGAATTGACAGAAAATGAATCAACTTTCATAATTAACTAAGTAATTTGACAAGAAAAAAATGTATAACATTCATTTGTTTTGGCTTCTCAAATGTGAGGATTTGCTGCTCTTTTCTGCCTTATATCATTGTAAATTAACAACTTTGGGTTTGGGACTATTGGTAATTATTGACAGGTGAATCAATAATGAAAACAATCACTAGTTGCAGCCCTAGTCTGTAAAAACAATTGTGTGAGTGTTTTCGCTCCATGCTAAAAACATGACATCTCATTTTAGCAAAGCTATGATATGACCTAAACTACAGTGTGACAACTCAGCTAAGCATCACCACAAAGTCGCTGACACATTTGCTATCCAGGGAGCAGCAGTATAAATTCAAGGGTTTGCTCTTATATATCTAGCCTCAGGGAGAAAGTGGTGCAAATACTCACTTGGCTGCCCCAGGGAAGTTCAGTCCAAAATACATGATTTTGACTCATGTGACTTGAGAGTAAATCTGACACAACAATGGCTCAAAGTGTTTAGGCCTATGTACACACTGTAACCTAACCTAACCACAGCCAAAGGGCAGCAAAAATTCAGCAGGAAATGAGATGAACTGTGTAGTGGACAGACAGACTTTGATCTCCCAGACAACTGCTAAGAAACATTATACAAACCAAATAAGCCAATATACTGACACGTACACTCAAAGGGACCTTTACTCTTGCAGACTGGTGTGTCAACACGACAACCCAGCTGTTCTGTCCCTGAAGTGACTCAGGTAATTTTGACACTTGCCTTGTACCTGTTGCTATGAGGACATTTTTCTGTAGCTACTGTACAGCAGCACCCGCCCTACATATGGCAGACAGCGCGTTAGCAAAGCAAACGTATGGCGAGCTAACCCGTAAAAAGCGTGTTTATTTCAATGTGGTTTGGCGACGCTGCAGAAGCTGTCCCACACATGCCAGGAGGCGATAACATAACCGCTAACGTTACCTGTCAAACTGCCTCCACCTTCTCCGTACCCCCGTCTCCTTTGCAGTACGAAGTACTCATTATCCTTCTCGGTGACCCATAACTTAAACGCGTTTTTCAGCAGAATCTCGTCAGGTTTGAGCCACATGTTTCAAACGTCATGGAGTTATCTATCAAATCCACCTGACATGTCACGGTTATCTGTAACGGAGCCCGACATCAAACCCGTGGACATTTGTTTGTGTCCGAATCCCTCCCTTCCCACGTCGACAAGAAATGCTGCCAACGTTGCAAGGCATTCTGGGATTGTAGTTTCTGACGAGGAGGCGGTCCTACAGGAGACTCATTCTCTGGGACCAGATATTTCATGAATGAAATGGGGCTGCTGAATAATTAGTTAATGTATTCATATTATAGTTGCACATCTTTAATTCATAAGCGGAACTGTTTCTTTTCCTCCAAGCTGCAATACAATACTCATTAAACATAAATGCAAATTTTTTTGTGATCACATTTGTATTGTTTTTATCTACATCCTTTAAACATACACACTGCATAGGTGCAGTAAGACGATATAGTGTAGCCACAGTATTATACATACATTGTGTGTCCCCACACCAGACAGTGAGGCCCTTAATTTTCCCAACTCCTTCCTTCCCATAACCTCAAAATGAAGAAAGGTAGAAAATACATAATAAATGGATAAATAAATTATTAAATGAAAGACAGGTCCGAACCATTTCCTCACATACATACAGAACAGTGGCAAAATTGAGAAAAATAACAAATAAAAAGTAAATACTTTTTGAAAAAGAGGAGTAGGGCCAACTTAAAAAAGTGTTTATAAGATTTAAAAATGTATGTTTTATTCTTTGTTTCCCCTTTTATTTACATGTTTGGTATTGATGTTTTTATTTCAGCTAAAATAACCTTTAAAAACTTTGAAAGCAGGTCTTAATGAGAGACCCCTAGAATACATTTCTGGTCACTGACACATCAGTGATTTGACTAACACTGAGTGAAAAATAAGAATGTGCAACCACCACTTAGAGAAAGTTAAACATGCTTTTATTTCATTGTCTATTTCATTCTCACCAGTAATACTAGGGAAACTTAAATAGCAAAAACAACACAAAAAAATTTCTAACAATGTTACCCGACCTACAAATGTAAGCTGTAAAACTGTACAAGATACAAGGGATCTATGCTATGCCTATGACATTATTATGACCATCTCATGGTGGTAATTGAGCACTTTAATAAATGTAAAAACAAAGCATGTAATACTAAACATGGCTGAAGTGAACATGACTTACAGTTACAAAACACTGCACACACAGAGTTAAATGACTGTCGCTTCACTGAAGGGAATGAGAGCACCATGACGACTGATTCACTTGCCAGGAAGTTGGAACAATGATTTTTTGAAGAGGTCAGCAGTATGAATAACTGTGAATACTGATGCTGTGAGTGACACACATTAATGTTAACTTCTGGCAGAAGCATTGTGACATGGTGAATTAAATGCACAGCAAAAAGAGTACAGTTGATGATTGGCTACGTTATGTCCATTATGTCCAATGAAGTGACTGAAGCTACTCTACATGGCCAAAAGTATGTGGACACCAGATCATTGCTCCCATGAGTGACTGCAAACATTCCACTTCAAATGCTTTGGCATTAATAGCCTCTTCTGGGAAGGCTCTCCACAAGATCTTGGAACCAGAGTGCAGGAATATGCTCTCATTCAGCAACAAGAGCACTAGTGAGGTCCACTACTGATGTGGGCTGATAAGGCCTGGCTCTTAGTCGCCATTTAAGTTCATCTCAAAGGTGTTGGATGGGGTTGAGGTCACGGCTCTGTGCAGGCCAGTCAAGTTCTTCCACACAAAACTCAGAAAACGATTTCTTTATGAACCTCGATTTGCGCAAGGGGATATTGTCATGCTGAAACAGGAAAGGAGGTCTTCCTTGAACTGCTGCCTCAAAGTTGAAAGTGTTGAAAGTTAAAAACCATTGTATAACATTAAGATGTCCCTTAATTGGAACAAAGGGGCCTAGCCCAAACCACAAAAAACAGCCCCAGAAAAAATATATATATATCATAATTATGTGGACATGCTTTTGACTATATACTATGTCAGAAAGCTGAAAGAATCCCTTCCTGACTAGTGAGGCTGGTTTGCAATAACTTCACTTGGACAGCAGAGGTCCTGTTTGAGCTCTTCAAGCCCTCCTCCTTTTGCAATGGAAAGGGAAAGTCAACTTGTCACCCCCTGCAAGCACCACAAACTGCATAAAATGGCCTACGAACACATGTGCCAGGAGGTAAAAGCTAAAAACTAATAAATGAAGATTTAAAAAATGAAAAGATTCAATAATACCAACAATGCACAGTGACCTTATAACACAAAAATGTTTACCAGTTTACCAATTTTCATTATTGCAATCTATCATTCCTTTTAAAACACTTTAACCAGTATATTTAAAAAAGGATGTCCAAGTTTCAAAGAAATTATCCATTTTACTTTTAAATCTGTATGTTAGATATTCTATTGGTATTAGCTCAAATATCAGCTGATGGCATCCAACAATTGTAGGTGTATTATCAATCCACATGAGCAACACATTTGTCTGGCCAGCAAATGTACGTATGCTGAACACCCTTCTTTGATGAGAGCCTATAGAATAAGGACTGGGTAAAACCTGAGGTTTAGTGTCAAGGTGTACATTAAAAGTTTACAAATGATGCACCTTGATACCATATGAATTTTATAAGTTGAATATGTGAGTTTTGTTTTTACAGCCTTTGTTTTTACAGCCCTTTGCTGCCTCCAAGTGGCCAAAGAATCAATTATGTGTTATAAATGTGTTGAGTCTGCAACCGTTTAGTGCGCTTTAAGGCATTAGCAGTATGAATATTAATTGAATTGAGATGGTTGCTATCTCACAGAATGGCAGCCTTATCTTTCCAAAAGAGCCTTTCATCTGTCAGCATGCTCACCATGAGGTTCACTGTGTAAAAAGTGACACAACTGCCACATTTCACCAAGATGAAAGATCTCAAGCTCATTCTCTGGATAAACCAAACCAATGCTGTGATATCAGCAGGATTATTACAAGTTCTCACTTTATGCATCATGCAAGAAGCCAGACTATGCACAGTATATATGCAACAACTTTATCAGTTAATTTAAAAAAAAGAAACACGTTTGTACTGCAACTAGTAGCCCACAGATATAATTTTCTTCCAAAAACTGTGCACACGGCACAAGCTGACAAGGTTTTCAGTCTCTCCAGAAAAAGAAAGTCTGCTTTGAAAAGCATATTTTGGATTATGTATAATAAATGTGGGGAGCTTTATATTCATACTTGGGGTGCTGTATACTAACATTTAGGGAACTGAATATGTTTGTCTTTGGAAGAACAGATCTCTCTGAAGCTTGGCTCATTAAACTGTCTGTTGCTTATGAGAGGAGCTGATTGGCATTCTTGAAGCTTCTCTGAACACCACCTGCTGCTGTCAGCAACATTTTATCATTATTAATCAAATTGAGCATGAATGGATTATTTGATTATTTCATTTTGACTTTATTTCAGTGGTGAATGTGGGTTAAGGGTTGACGTCACAGATGATACCAGTTCTCACTCAATAAGCGAGGTCCTTTGATGTCATTGGTTGGGGCTTTTGTTCCATCAGTGACATCATTAAGACGTCATTAAGTTTGCAGCCGCGAGTGTGTAAATAGGAGCTGTGGGAGCTGTCAGTCTACCTTCCACACTCCCACAGAGGAGACGTGGAGAGCTCTGGGGCCCGGGTAGACCCCGGGTAGAGGCTGTGGACGATTGGCCTCAGAGCGCGGCAGTGCCGCTGAGTTTAAAGCTCGTGGTGCGCCTTGTTGCTCTCGTCGTGCCAGCGCACGGACTGCGCTCGCGCATCTGTCCAAGACTGGCAGGATCGACACCAGAGCTTTCCACGGTCCTCTCTCTGTCTTTCCTTCTCTCAGTTCAGTTAAATTAGCTTTATTAGCATGACCATAACAGAATACAGTATTGCCAAAGCACTACGAATTTCTACAATTACAATATAAAGAAATCTAAACATTTACATTACTGTATGTATATATGCATTTTGAACAGTGTACCAAACAGCACAAGAAAAACAAATCTGAAGAACTTTGGGGTTCACAATCAGTGATGTCATTGAGGGATACAATAGAACTCTGTGATGACACCGTGAGTAACTGTAGAACACTTCTGATGTCATTGTGAGTTACATTAGAATATGTCATGTGATTGTGAGCTGTGGTAGAACTCCAGTGATGTCACCGTGAGGTACAATAGAACACTAGTGATGTCATGACTCTAGTGATGTAATTCAGGGCTACTTTAGAACTCTCGTGAAGTCATTATGAGCTACAGTAGAACTCTCGTGACGACACTGTGAGTAACAATAGAATACTATTGATATTGACATATCATTGACAAGAACTGTAGTGAATGTCATTGTGGACTACAGTGGAACACTTGTGATGTCATTGTGGACTACAGTAGAACACTTGTGATGTCATTGTGGACTACAGTGGAACACTTGTGATGTCATAACACTAGTGATGACAGTGTTGCCCGTTCTCACGCTCCTGGCGTGTGACTCACGCTTTCACGTTCAGTCTCACGCTCTCACGCTGCCCAAACAATTCTCCCGCCAAAACACTGCGACAGCAACAGAGACGAACAGGAGAGCGTAGGTACTTTTGGTTACGTACCGTAACCCCCTTTCTATGAGTACAGGCTCTTAAATTACTCTGTTTGGTCCGCGACATGTGCGCGATGCTTAAAGGCGTTCAAACAAGCGTGTGTGTGTGTGTGTGTGTTCATGTATTGGCTATGTGTCTGGAGCAGGATGGGTTCTTGTGTTCTTTTGTTTCTTTTTGTTTATTTCTGGTTGTAGCTGCTTGTGAACATTCATTAAAACGGTGTAGTTTTGATAATGGAAACGACACGTCTTTGACTTTTCATTAGTGAACCTGTGCGCCTTTTTAGGGTTACTGTGTCTATTGTAGTGAAATTGTGAGCATTTCCCAGGGTGGCGTAGTCAGGCTACATCCTTAAACCTTACAATATAAGGTCCCGCTCTCGCCACATGTGTAAGGTGCACACTTTTTTTGGGACATTGAGTCCATATGAGCACGTGAGAAAGTGCGCGTGCTCGTATGCATGCTTAAGCCCATGGCATCAAAATCTCCCTCCAGCCGGGTAATATCTCAAAGAACGGCAGCATTATCTTTCCAAAATAACCTTTTTATTGCTTTAATGTCGCCCTCATTCAAATATATATTTCCTAAATGTTAAAAAACACTTTCTATAAGATAAGATAAGTGTGTAACCAACAACCAGTACATCTGCAGTAGAGCTTGAAAAATAATGGTGTTTCCTCATAGGACTTGTAATTGTGTATAACGCGAATTCTAACCAATTTAACCCGCAGACTTTATGATTAAACCCAAAAAACTAGCAGTCGCCCTACGACGCACTCGTCGCGGTGATGACGTCAGGAGTCCGGCTGCTCAGCGCGGAATTCAAAATAGGACTTTCCTGTGTACATTATCCGGATGGTTTTTAGGTCAGACTGAAGCATTTCAGTATGGCAACAGTGAGCATATGAATTAAGTATTTTAACTCACGGCGGATTTCCTTCTCTTTGCGCACTTCTCGGTGTTTAAGGCAAACAGTGACGCAATCAAACGGCACCCGCGTTGTTTGTAACGGTAGCCTGCCGTAACTGCAACTGTTGCCCTCAAATCTCAAAACGCCGCGAAATAGTCAGTGTTGCGTGGTAAACTAGCTGCAGTGAGACGAGTGTACTCCTACACTCTCCCAGACACCACTAGTTTATCTGCGTGTGGGACATTGTTAAGACGTTAGTTAGCCGACAAGCTAACGCGACATGATTTGGTGACAGCGGCGACCCGACAGGCAACCAGCTGGATCAACTGTCACAATGGAGGACGGCTCGTCCCGTTCTTCGATGGCGACTGGTCTTTCCCAGGCCTCTTTCCTCCGGAGGACGTTGGAGCGGTTATCCTCCGCACAGTGTCTGAAACAGAAGACGGAGGACGCGGCGGCGGCCCCCGTCCTGGTCGTCGCACTGCAGAGATACCTATCTGAGCAAACGGAGGGGCAGCGGGTCGACAGCTACAGCTACGATGTGACGGTCACCGACGGCGTCTGGCGAGCCAAGTGCTTCGTTCACCCTAGTTTAAATCACCTGGTGCACTCCAACACCCTGAGGACCGGGGCTGACATCAGCATCACGCAGTGCTCCTTTGTTTACAACGAGAGGAGACTGGGACACGGTTACATCTGCATCGAGAAGCTCACATGTGGCGTAGAGAGGTCCGCCCTCCTGCCCCGCATGAAGGGTGTCGGTTCTCTGCCCATGCTGCTCAAGCATGGCATGGAGAGCAGCGTGGTGCTGCAAAGTGACGTTCCCCTTCAGGTGAGCCGCAAGCACTACCTGTCTCTGTGGAACAACGACGACCCGGAGGGAGACGTCTGGATCTCAGGGTCTCCCTCGTCTGACACAGTACTGGACGGGGAGATACTCTGACGATCCCTCTGTCACACACTGTCCTATTCACATGGCTTACATGTACACCACTGAGGCGCTACTTGGCTTTTCAGCTACAGCCTGTGGCCGGTAGCACAACATGTTTGACCCACTACGTTGCCTGCGATAATAATGTCACAATATTTTTAGGATGGCATCAGTGAAGCTAATAAGTTGGATATGATGCATGGCTGCAACTAATAGTTATTGTCAACAAAACCTCACAAAATAGTGAAACATCTTCCACATGGAGTAGTTGCATAATTCACAGTGTGAACTGTACGCGATAGGAACACACTTTACAACATGGATTTTATATTCATTTTGCATGACCTTTGGCCTCTAAACTGCAGAGGAAATCCTGAAGATGTGTTGTCTACAATGTCTTCTTTTCAACAGTGTCCAAGATTACTCTTCTTTGTAGTCTGGAATCATCCTTTAGAAACACATGGAAACCTCTCCCTCTCCTAGTGAAGATAATACACAAATCCAGATTACGGTATTATGGGAAGTTTGGGCTCAAGATTGATTACCCCTACCAGGTGAGTGTGAACCTCCCAAGGATTTGGAGCCTCAGTAACAAGATGTGAACAAGATCTCACTTTCATATTTCTTGCTAATTGTTCACTGTTATGTTGTGACGGAGCGTCGTCTACTAGTTTTTCACCTCATGCGTTGTCATATTTCAGGCTTACTTTGAAGTGGCTGACCAGAGTGGGACAATGTCCCTTGTGCTTTGGAACGAACTTTGTCCAGAGTTTTACCAGAGACTGAATGTAGGCGCAGTGTTGTACCTCCAAAATTACACCTTGAAGCAGAGTTATTCAAACCGGTCACACCCGCAAATGGACCATCACCGAATGAAGGCCTTTAACTCTGTAGGTATGTACACAACTACTGACCACCGTTTTGCATTTTGAAGTTTTGCGTGAATAGTATTTTTGGTCTGAAGCAGTTGCACAAATGCCATGATATGTGGCATAACGCTGTCATTGTCTTATAGTAGAAATGTGTCTATCCAACCCTCACATATCTAAATAATAAATCAAACGACTAATGACAACTTTTTTCAGCTGCAGGATTCTATAGTTTATACGTGCAATTAAAATCTGCTTTTACTACTTTTTTTTTTTCCTTTTCCAAGAAATTTGCCTGAACCCTCGCAACCCAGCTTCAGTCATCACTGTGGTCTCACCGAAGAGCGTACTGCCTCAGTGGGGATTGCCTGAGGTTTCCTACCAGTTCACCACCAGGTAATGAACTGATTTATCAATCTACAGTTTAACATTTGTCTATTTTTGTACCAGAGGTACATGCTATTTTTTGGTATTTACATGGTATTTTTTACTGTTTTGGTTTATGCAAATACTAAAGACATCCTATTTAATATTATTCTGTTTATACAGCATTTCCTTACTGAGCCATGCTTTATCGTGATTTCAGTTTTGTTCATAGAACTGCTTCATGTTATGTATTTATCTTACAGGTCAGAGTTGGAAAAATTATCCAACAATTCTGCATGTGATGTCATTGGCTTGGTAACATTTGTTGGTCGTGTGGAAAGAGTCAAGAGTAAAGGGAACAAGGGTAAGAAATGTAAAGCTGCTGAATTTCCTTTCACATTTAAATTCAGTTATTGGTGATTGACCATGTTCACCTTTTAGGTCCAGAGAAATACTGGACGTATCGCTGGATCCACGCAGTGGACGGAACATCTGACCGCCCGTTTATCCTGGAGGTTTTTTCCTCTTCCCAACCAGAAATCTTCAATCATATTTGCCCAAGTAAGTCAACTGTATCAGCTCTTATCTGATACTTGTAAGCATTTTCACTCTGTTAGTTTAATATATCATCGTCTCTTCCACAGTGACCTACCTGGTATGCACTCAGATGAGAGTTTGTCAGGTGGAAGGCTTGTTGGCCTACCTCACAAGCAGCTGCGAGACAGAGACGTTCATCACAGGTTAGCACAGTTCTAACCATAAGTACCTGATAACCTACAGTGTATATAAGTGGTGAAGATATTGGTCACTGCAGTTAGGACTGAACTGTGTATTATCTGTCTCCACAACAGGCTACCACAAAGGTCAGCCATATGTGAGTGACCCCAAAGTGAAGAGCTTCATCCAGTGGACCAAAACTTTGAAGGACAACGTTGTCCTCCAGAGGACTGCTGTTGGTGGTCATTATTGCTACCCTCGCCCCCCACAAAAGTGTACCCAGTCAATGGCAGATACCTCAGGTGAGGGGAAAACACAGAATGGTTCACAGGCACTGTTTAGGCTGTGGGGGGGAAAAAATAAGAAAAAAATCCAGCTTACATTTTATAATGTCAGGGAATGAAATGATGAACTCCACTTCAGTACTGAACCATAATGAGATTCACTCGGTTCTCTTGTGGGTGGCAGGAATCAAATAAAATCTGGGTCAGCACTCCTGCAGATGCAGCGCAGTGTACGGTCCAGATAAATCATTTGTACTGAACACCTGCTCTGTCTGTGTCTTCATGCATAGTCGCAGGGAGTTTCAGGGATTTTTCAAAAGCTATTCTTTTAAGCCACCCATAAAAAGGCAATTTTTAGACAACAATTTGGCCTGTAAATTAGACTGGTTTAATTGACCGTGTAGACCTTTTTTTTTTATTAAAAAAAACGTTTATGCTCCATTTTCAGCTCAAGCTCCTCTGGTTGCTGCTGCTGACTTGAAGAGGGAGTTAGAGACCCTGCAATACAGGGAACATAAAAAACTTGCAATTCAAGGACAGATCACGGCAGTGCGGTACATGAAAAACCCAAAGAGCACAGAGTCTCAGAGAACAGAAGAGAAAAAGGTAATAGACTTTATTTTAAAGCATCTTTCCGAGAGTAGTGACCATTAAAACTGTACAATAAGTCAACTGGTTTCCTGCAGGTCTCAGATGCTTCTTCTGACGTGTGTGAAGAAGCCGTACCAGACGCACACAATCATCCCTCAACAGATGAGCAGACTTTGACAGCCAGATTAACATCTCCCTCAGCAAGCAGCAGGAAAAGAAGAAAGCAAACGAGGTATGATTTTACTCCTGACTAACAGATTTGTGAGCTTGATATTGATTCACTAGTAGGAGCACATTTCATCTATCAGAGTTTAAAGCCTACATTTAATTCTTTGAATGAAATGTATCATATCAACATGTTTTCCAGAGAAGCCACAGAGTCCTCCTTGAATCGTGTTGGCGTGCTGGCAAAAAGGTACTAAAGATTGAGCTGGTAGTGTTCTTCACTAACCCACTTCAACCATTCTGAGCTCATTTGTCTCCGCTCCTACAGAAGGGCTGGACACAAAAACACAGAGGAAGGACAAGAGCAGGAAGAAGAAGAAGAGAACGACTCTGAATCTGAGGAGGTTCAGGATGAGGAATGTCGCCTACAACTGCAAACTCAAGGTGCATTACTGGACCTACAACTTTACTGCGGTGCACCTTGTGTGTCCTGACACACTGTCACACTGATGTGCTTCTTTCCCCCAGACTCTGATGTGTTATCTTGGGAAAGCAGCAGTTGGCTGGAGCAGCGACGGGAAGTGTCTGAACATTTGTGTCAAGGTGCGGGTCTGTACCAGGACAGCGTCTCTCTGCGGTTCACATTTGACGAAAAGAACGTCCTCCTGCAGCGGAGTAACCTCCAGCCAACGCGGTGGACACCAGAGCAAACCGCAGAGTCAGACACCACCCCACCTGTGGTTTGTCCAGGATACTACCAAGTAACAATACTAGGTAAAGTGTTATTGTAAGAATTACTCTGATCTGTGACGCACAAGAAATTAATTTCAGCCTCTGTTGTCCAACCTGTGGACAGAACATGCTCTTGTTTCCTACATAACCAGTGTTATGTTTTTATTATGTTACCGTTACATCATCAATGAGTCACTTTGAGGTTGAGACCTGCCGTCAGCGGAAACCAAGTGCCACAGTCAGAGATCTGAGTCACATTCAGAAAACACCAAAGCTCCTATAACTCCGTATTATTAAGGTGGATGGGCTTCATTAAATGTTCCTTCTATTCCATTTTTCAACAAGCTGTGTAGTTAAACATGTCGTTGTCTTTGAACTGCAGCTTTTAGAATTGTAACACTTCCGTCTGTTACCGTCTGAATGAACGCACTATAACCCTATGAGCCGGCACACATTGTCAGGTACATTAGGTCCACCTTTAGAGCCCACCCTCAGTTAGGGCTGAAAACCAACATCTTCAAAACTGACCTTGTGTTTTCTGTTGTAAATTGTTGGCAAAGAACGGAGGTGACAACCATAAACATCAGGTTTCAATCTTCTTCTTCTTTTCTGTTTTTGACAGGCATTAACAAGCAGATAGCCGTTGATGCTGCGTATTTTCCTGTTGTGAGCTCAGATGAGCCCAGGGCTGTAGGTCTTCCCCAGGATCCCCATGGCAACACAATGCTGTCCTGCCTTTCGTCGGGCTTCCTCTGCCCCCTCAGTGACTCTGCCAACCACAGTGAAGCAACACTTCCTGAGCCAGGTAGCCACCACACCAGCCACTTATCACTAACACACAGCATCATATTTGGGGTCAGTGTGGCAGGTGATGCTATAATGTGAATGGTTTTTGTCTGGCAGAGGATGTCTTAGTGACTGCCAGTGAGCTGGAGGACACACATGTTGTGTGCATCTTGGACCTCTGTCATCTGGGCGGAGATAAGGTGGAAGTCGTCATCAGCAAGGTGTACAGAGTGACAGAGGTTTGTCTCGACTAGGAGGTACAGAAGAGCAAGTGTTCAGTTCTGAGAGAATATCTTGTAATTATTGTCAGCATACATTAATCATGTAATTAGACAAAAGAGCAGAGGAAACCTAATCCACGTGTTTTAGCCCAAACTTCAATTTGATACTTGTAAATTCTCTGATTACCTGTTGACACATGTACAGTAAATGTCACATAATACTTTAAATAATGTTTCAATCTTTTGAAGAGAGGGAAGTGTTTTATGATCCAATAAAACGCTGAAATAAATACAATTTTATTACCTTTCAGAATTCATCAGTGTATTTACTGTGAATGACAGATGTTGCTCAGGCTGCAAATAAGGTGTCAGTTTACTGCGAGCTGCAAGTTTGAACCCCTCTAACCAGGAAGTCGTCACTGTAGACTTGTGATTGTGAGAAAGGAATGGTGTTTTGGATGGCTGCCATCGAATGAATCAGTGTGCAAATCAAATCACAGGGAGGTGTGACAGTGGCTCATATGGGCTCCCCTCTGCTGTGCCCTCATTAACACCAAGTAACGTTGCATCCTACATCTGATCGCTATGTCACTATCAGCAAACAGGGTTTAAAGTTGGCTGTTGAGTATCATGTGAGAGGCGACTTTCTTGTCAGAAGTGTTAAAATCTTGTTGCACAATATTTTATTGAAGTACAAACCCTTTTCCTCCATGTCCAGTGGCCTGCTGACACTTGTTCATAGATTAATACTAGCCTAGCGTTTTGCATTAAGAACACACAGTTGAGAAACGGCCTGGCACATAAAATAATTTTCTATGTAAACAGTTTGCTCAGAAAAACAATACATACGTTTAAAAATATTTATTTTCAAATATTTCACAATATCCAGGTTGATTTATAAATAATTCAATATAACATAATTAATGTCAAGATATTTTAGAATGTAAACTTAATTTGTTAATTTCTTTTAAAACAATATTAACAATATTTTTAAAGCTTATTTTGATGGTAAATACAGAAAGAAAACAAGCCATACAAGTGACTGTGCAACACCAACTTGAACGCAAAAAAAAAAAAACTCACCTCCTCTAATAAGACACTTCATTATCTGTTACAAAATTACTTTAATTTTAAAATCATGTAACATACATATGTAATCTATTAGACATATAAAATAAACAGCTATATAGTTTAAACTTCTTTTTTTTTTTTTTACATTCTATTATACAATATATTCAATGTTTGTTTCTGCACTGAAACTGCAGAAATGGTTGTGAGCCAGGTTTGTTTTGTTCATGTCCTGGCAAATCTTACACAGAAAGCATTGATCCGACTGCCCACTCTCACATTTAAGGTGTCAGCCATTATTTTACAAATCAGAAAAGTACAAGTTAAATGTGATTAAAATCACACGCCTTCAAAAACGATGACACTCAATGAAAAAGCCCATGAAGAAGAAAAGCATTGTGAAAGATGAGGAGAAAAAAAACGGGGGAGAGCGACTACAGAGGAAAACGGTACCGACTGAGCAGATGGATTATTTACAGTAACTCCTGTGAAGCAATACACACCCCCAAAAAAAACAACCTCATCTCACATCCAAATATCTGGCGGAGAATGAGGTGATTTGTCCAAAGCAAAATAATTTGAGGGCTTAAGCCACATCTGGAGCACAATGCATGAACCATCCCAACATGATTCACTCACAGTTGAGTTTAATGAGCAGAATTTCCCTCAACCACCTTTGCAAGGCAAATAACAGACAACAACAGTTGTTTTGTAGACAAACATGGACAGACATCTTCTCTGAATGATGTGTTTAGATGGAAAACAACCTTCAGGGGAAGTTTCACTGTGATCGACTGAAAGGTTGATATTCTGCAATCTGACATTTTTGGGGAGTTTTCCAAAAATATCAGATTTCTTTCAGTAGTTGAAACAAAACTGAGTGATGAAGGACAGTAAAAATATAGTCATCTATGGCACCTCTGTGTTGCTGGCTGAGCTGAACTTCACTTTACTGTTGCTATACCAAATGTGTGGACGTATAGAAATACATAAAGGGAGCCTAAGACTTCCCTCAGCCATCTAAAAAACAATATTTTGATGATGTACAATTGCACTTTTTCTTAAAAGCTAAAAACTGAAACCCATTAAACTGAGGGGGGGGGGGGTGCTCACTAGCAGTGAGCTGGACAGCTGTTCCTGCGCTCTGATGTGAACTCTGAAAGTGTCTGAAATTCTGCTAAATGGGGACATAAGGATTCAGATTCTTCATTTAATCTTTTTCTCATCATCGTGGTGAACATATGACCCTTTAGTGTCTGCGTTTGGGGGAAAGAAAACTAACATTCTGCACCACATTCCCATACAGACAAAGTCCCATGTAATCATAGTCTTCACTGGACACATCTTGTACCCTAAAAAACATACTGCTGATATCAATGGCTGAAGGAATGTTAGGACATTGTCATTAAAAAAATACTTCCATATAATTTTTTACATGGTACAATGGCTTATTATACACCTCTATATACATCGTACATCTTTTCTGAAACATCTAAACAACAGTATAAATTAACATTCTTCTTTTCAAATTGACATTGCACATAGGAAAGTGTAAAACGGCACTGAACATACATGTTGAAAGTGTTCTGACAGTGGAGTCTTGTCGTTCCAAGATGAACAGCACCAGTCTTGAAAGGGACTATGACGCAGCTAAACTGAATGTGTACAGCTGAGGTGGCTTAGGCCAAACTGAGCATGAAGGGCTGCTTTTTATAAAGTGTAGCACAAGTTAGCACACAGTGAGAATTTTAGGAAACAGAGTCACCAGAAACTGTTTTTCCCGCTGAGCTATCTGGGAACAACGATGTAACCCAGGAACAAATTTAAAGACGGAAGATTTTTAAATTTAAATTCTAAAGTCAGACTCTGACACAGGCAAGTTTCTGTACAAGCTGTCTGTCTGACTGTCATTAACAAAAGAGTGTGTGTTCTTCAGTACGTTTTCTTCCTGAAAGTTCAACTGCTAATCCGGCTTCACCATTACACTCCACACCTCTCTCTGTTACGTTGATCTCACCATTATCGAATGCAGCACCACAACTTGAGCCAATAAATGCGTTACCTTTATATTCAACATGAATGTTTGAAACAGGAGTGCAGTTACAGGAGCTGATTAGCAGTTGCATGTATCACAGCAAGATCACCTTCACCAAACTAACATAAAACATGATGGACTCCAAAGATTGTGTCATACAAAAAGTTAAAACCACCACAGCATGAAAAGAAGATTGTAACATCTGGAAATACTGACAGGACTGAAACCGCGAAGAACTGAATGAATGTATATGTAATATCAAATATAGTGTTGTTAGTTAGATAGTTTGTTATTACTGCAGCTGTATGATATTTTACATAACACTATATTTTTTTGGGGAAATTAAACTATCTGCTAGCAATATTGTTGTTTTCTAACGAGATCACATTCATAGTAGGAAGCAATGTATTGTTTAGTTGTAAATGAGCTCATGTGGTCATGATTAGAGTGTAGAGTTTGTGACTTCTCAAATAAACAAAAGAACCAACCAGAGTAGAATAATAAACAAGGTAATACTGATGAGAAATGTCCAGGCGGCAGGCAGAATCTCTCCCAAATCATTTCTCACGGTTTTCAAGAGATTCAAATCACCAAGCTTACACTTGTACAGCAGTTTGTTGTACTGTGGTATGGAAAACTATGAGCCACATACAGATCAGTGGTGGTGCACTGTTGTGAAAACAGCTTGCATTAAACCATTAACCCAGGGGGGGTAAGACATTAAGACCTGGGTTGACCTTTCAATGTCACATAAACTCAATTATAACTTTTGGGTATAAAACTAGTTTCTTAATCCCATATATTTGTTTCAAATATCTGTAATAAATAAACATGAAATTATGAATTTCATTAGGGTTTCAGTAAATAGTTAAATGAATCTTATTAGATACTATCATTACAGAAAGGGTTCAAAAAGAGTTTGGACTTAGGGATGTAAAGGTTGCAAAAAGCATCCAATATATCTTTGTAATATATGCATTACAAATCTAGATGTCTTTTGTTTAAATCTGATGCGGAAAATAATATATTATGACCTATGAAAATATAACTTTGTATTCCAAATGGACCTGAGCTGGATTTTTAAAGCCGTAATCAGACAAAACCATCAAACCGCACCATGGACGTACCATGGTTAAAGGCACAATTTTTCCCCCTTCTGGCAGCTTGTTTGTCAGCTAAGGACTCGTACTGCAGAGCTCATCAGAAGCACCCAAAATCAGGACTTCAGAGCTTTGTGATCATTCTCACTGAGAAGTGGTTGGGACCGTTGTAGCACCCCTTCTTCAGTCCCAGATTGAGGCTTTAAAAATCTAGATAGACCTTTCTAATCATTTGAGAATATTCCCCCCCAGCTTCCCAGTGTAGCGCATTACATCGAAATTCTTAACCAAACCTGATTTTAGATATGAAGGTCACCTCACCACTGCACGTTTTACAGTAAGGCTCCTCTCTAGTGACTTGCCATGAACAGACCTGCAAGTACATCACTGTTTTGGGGACAAAATGGGAGCGACGTCTGAAGTGTGCCAACTGAAATACACACCGATGTAGAGTTCCTGTGTACACAAATCCCTTTTATGAGAACCATTTTCACTGGAGCTAAAAATTTGACCCGGGGTGATGTCACTGGGGAGTGGAGTCGAGCTGTAGGTTTGAAAAAATAATCTCACTATTAAGCCATTATTAGTGAGGAAAATAGAATATTAATTCATGGGAAAAAATAAATATTCTACTTTTGGGGAGGGGAGAAAGTGCAAACAGACACTTAGAAGGAAACTCTCTGTTAGGTGAAAAACTTCCACATGGAAACACGTCAAAGTGGTGTCTTCTCGAGAGCTTTGATAATCCACTTGTTCCGGCAGTTTGACTGACGCCTGAGAGCGCTGTGGGCCGGTGATGAAGGCCCAGCACCTCAGACCCTCCTCAGATCCTGCGCGTGACGTCAGGTCAGTGCAGCCTCTGCTTGTGGTTTTCACTCCAGTGGTGTGCACACACCGGCTTCTTCTGAATGGGCAGCTTCACATCAAAAGTAACGTCACTAGAAGCAATTTTCCACTCTCGAGCATTTTCCGCTGCAGAACTTGCAACGTCAAGTTTGACTTCCAAATGCCACAACGTACTGCTGCCTACACGGCGACAACACAGAGGGAGACCTCAGCGCTCTTAACGTAGTTCACAGCGCTACCGAGTCAGCATATTTCGGAAGTCTGAAACACTGCCTGTCTGGTTTTGGGAATGTTGGTATTGCCTTTGTTGCTGTTGCGCCTGTTGCTGTTGTGCTTGCGGCTGCTGCTGAATGTATCCCACAGTGCCTTGCTGTGGGACATTAGTGGTGTGTAAGAATGTTGGAGTAGACCCACCGTGTACAAGTCCTTGAGTCATCTGTGGACACAAAGGAGAACGTGAGTGGCCAGCTGACAGAACAATCTTCACTAAGTTTTATGTGAAAATCTTTCTTGAACTTTCTTGACTCTAGTCCTCGACTGAGATGCATAATAAATTGTGCTCTCTCTAAATATTAAGATGTACTCTGCAGCACCTAAAGTGGGCTGTAAACATGCCAGGCATCATTCTGGCATAATTTTAACATGTATTATCATCATCATAACCTATATTTCTAATACAAAATATGAATACAGCGATTACTTCCTGGTGGAAATGGTCAAACTCTGCAGTCCAATAACAATCAGAGTGTAATACTTTGTAAGACAAGTGCAAGTCCAGGAGCTACTAAATGAAGAGTAATTATCACTGTCACAGAATAGGCAAAGAGGCAGCAGGGGTCTGGCTGCTGAAGGGCCTCAGCACCCTTCGTTTCACCCATTAGTAGAACAGGTGCTAAAGATGCAATATATTAAAGGTCAACTCTAAATGACATTTAACTTTACTGTAGCTCTGTTATAATGCAGAATAAAGTGAAGGCGACTATTAGCTAGTGTTAGAGAGAGAATGTTCAATCCCTACTAACCCTAAATATTCACATCTACTGTTTCACAAAACTGACATATCGGCCGGACTAGCAACTAGAAAATAAAGCCCTGATACAGAGACGTGGTGGTTGTTCTCAGCACGTGGCCAAACGCACCTTTATGATCCATAGTGGCACAGTCTGGGGTATGGAAAAATGGAGAAACTAAAGACTCGTTTCCCTGCTCCCCTAAAATTTTAGGCCACCCTCCCATCAGCAAAAAGAAGAAATACATAACCCCCCTACACCTACATCTAGTCATTTTTGTACAGTCTCTTATGCCTCTATGACGTAAACAAGATTTTACTAAACTAAAAGCGATTACTTCAGAGACTAAAACATCTATGACAGGGTTGTCAAACTCATTTTAGTTCATGGGCCACATACAGCCCAATTTGATCTCAAGTGGGCTGGACTAGTAAACCATTGCATTATGATCTCCGAAGTGACTTCTCAGTGTGACTCTCCAAATAAACTGATGTAATATTCTCTTTGGTGCGTAGAGGGATTTGGGTAAGCTACTTATGAACTGTGTTTTTCCAGCAGACTAACACTATTTATCCATGGTAAGTGACTTGTGTTGTGGACAAAGAGAAAATGATTCAGTATAACACGATTCAGTGTCTGACCTTATGAATTTTAGATCACATCACAGCCTTGTTAGAAAGCTGAGGGTTTAGAGTGATTGAAAATAACACAGCTCTCTTGGTTAACAGCCTGTGGGAATTGCATGGTAGCTTGTTGCTGTGGTAACTAGGGATTCAGATGCAGTGTAATGCCTAAGATTATCATAAATCAGTAAATATAAAGCCTTGGGTAATTACACTGAGAAGCATTATGCAACAATACATCACAAATTACTGTAGTTAGAGTCAAAAATGTGCTTCTAGAAACCTAAGGACAACAATTTACGCACACTGACTAATAGTGCTGCATCGCTACACAGCAGAGGGGCGTCGTACCTGAAAGAACTGCTGGGGCTGCTGTAGCTGCAGGGAGTGCTGAGAAGCCTGAGGCTGAGTGTGGTAGGCTGACTGGGACTGGTTTGAGATGAAGCTGTTGTGTGGGATCATTATGGGGGACGTGAAGACCGGGGAGGGCACGAGGACGGCGTTGCAGTTGACCTGTTGCATGGAGAATGAAGGGGCGATGATCTGCTGCTCCAAGGTGTATCTGTGTGGAGGGGGAAGGGGAGGGGGCACAATGAAGAATGAAAATAACGCCACACAAACAGACGGGTGTGTGCAGGCTAATTAAACAGTTCTCACATGGTTTGGGAGATGCCCATGTTGCACTGGGAAGGCTGCGTGGTGACACTGCTAGTGGGAACCAGCGTCTGCATTGGCTGGTTGAGGAGCATCCTGCAGGAAATAAAATCTGTTACTGGAAGATCGATGATGTGGAAGAGCATGAGCTTTTCACCGTCACACTTTCCTCTAAAAAAGTCGGTATTATGCAGCACATAAAAACACTTTTTTGTTATTTTTTTTTTAAATCAAGGAGCTAAAGTGTGTCTTTGATCTTAGCAGAAGCTCTTTATTTCTATCAAGGTTTGGTACCAGACTCATATTTAAAATTAAAACAGGGTCAGTGTAAGAGCTAAAGTACATGACCTGTCATTTCATGCTAATGCTACATTTATTTCAACCAGTTTAACCAGTTGAAGGAAGATGTTTTCCCTGCTAACTGCTAACGTGTGCTGCTGTGCGGGACGGCAGAAAACTGCGAATGTACTCATGAAACTGACAGACTTATTTTCCATAGTGTCTGCCGTACCGCCATCATCACCTGTGGTTTTGAGTAGCTGGATGTCACGTCTCATAATGTGAAACAGTGTGTCTTTTTCAGGGCTCTCACCGTAGTTGTCCGTCTTGGCTGAACTCGCTGTCTGTGTGTCTTTGGTTTGCGTCCTGCAGAGACCTCGTGTTGGTCTGAGAGAACATCATGGGGTTGCTGTAGAAGGGCATCGTCAGGCTCGTGTTGGTCTGCACGGGCACGCTCACAGACTGTGCCTGCCCGCTCCGCGCAATCCTCTGCTGGACCTACAATGAAATGAAGGAAATATACACAGCATGTAAAATCTATAGAAGCCACCAGTCTAATTAAATAAATATCTAATACGCAGATACTTCCTTCCTACATGAAAATACAGTACAATGAGGCAGAAGCAAAACCAGGTTTCAGGATTCTGTGTCTTTTTCCGACAATGCAAACAAGCAGCATAAGAAACTGAAAACCAAGCTACCACCTGTTGTTGTGATAATAGACTGATATTAACCACTGAATCCATAACCTGCCTCCTGTTGTGCACTGAAGTAGGCTACGAGTCGGTAGTTGCTAATGACTGAAGGTAATTTGACTTAATGTTATCCTTTTATCATCAGAGGGTTTCTGACAGTTATGTTGTTTCAGATTTGGATTTTTCTCTTGTGTCTCTGTACCTGTGATGAGGGCGAGCTGCTCTCTCTCAGGAGTGAGTGAGGGGATGAACTGTGGGCCCCGCAGGACGGTGGTTTAGGGTGGCCTGAGAGCTGCCTGATCACCCCTGACTGGCTCTGCTGGGCCGGCCTGCCTGAGCCCTGCT